>JAJLRP010000034.1:0-104780 GCA_030567085.1 Hermanozyma ubatubensis | reverse complement strand
ACAATGGAGTAGTAAACGCCGGAATTAATTATGAGATCTCCTAGACTCAAACTAATGGGAGCAATTAAGACGGTGTTTTGGGTAATGGTCTGAGCAAGCACTCCTCGCAAGAGGAGCACCGGAAAAAACCAGGAGAAAACACGCATGCCTGGCTGAGTATTTAGGATTGACCAAGCTTTTAGTATACCACCTCCTATGGGTTGACGTAAGCAATTCGCCCTATGTTCATGGTGTTCGCTGCGGTGGCTGCAACTGCACAGCCTGCACCTTGTTATATGCAACTTTGCGCGCGTGTGGGCGGCATGGCGCATAAAACTATCGAAACGCGATTTGGCAAGATTTGACCGCATGCATCGATGTGCCAAATTTCTTTGAAAAACAAATAGGAACTTCAATTTTTTGTATGCAGTTGAGGTGATAAAATGTGGGACGAACAGTAGAATATCGGCAGTTCTGGAGCTTCAGCGTTTGTTCTAGGATGCTTCCGTCATGTAAGGTTACAAATAAAGTAATTCTTTCGCGCCCTACTTCGGGCGAGGGTCTTGAGCATGCCCCAGGAAAAGAAGCGAGCTGCATGACAGCATGAATCCTTTTCGACATCCCGCCTGCAATACAGTATTTTTAAGTCAGGTAGCGTTGCCCATACGCTGATATACGAGTGGGGCGATTCCTTCCCCACGTTGCCGCCAGCTTACGTCAAATCGAGGTTTACTTCAAAGTGGTGGCAAAGGTTTTTGGCTTCAAAGCACAATTATGAAAATCTTGAGCCATTTCAGGGGTTGACATTGCAATCGAACAATAAGTGGGGGACTCGGTCGCATGGAGGCCATAGGGAGCCCACTCCACTATTGTGCGAAGCATGTGTGATCCTGCAGCATTATGCAACCTTCCTTAATTTGTCCGACCCTTGAGCACTGTAATTCGCAGTAGTAATCCTCCGAGAATTTTAATACAGAAAAATCACCGTTTTTTAAACTACTATGGCAAATGAGATCCAAAAACTAAAATAATTCTACGCTTGTTCTAGCTAGGGGTCCCTCCTACCCCCATTTCTTAGCGCTGCTTATGCACCTTGGCTCGCAGTGTGCGTCTACTTCAAGCGCCAGGCAGCTAACTTTCAGACCTTGTTGCTGTTGGCAATAGCTGTTAGACAACTATAGTTGGGCGACTGTTTCGGGATGGAGCAAGCCGTAGAGATGTGGACACTAGTCTTGGCGATGAGATTAATTCTGGGGAGTGGGAACGCTCAAGACATGTGGCACAGTAGAATCTAAACCGCATTAATGCACAGCCGGTGAAGCCTTATTGCCCTATGTGCAAATGGCCGATTTGGCTCTAAATCTGTGCCGTATTCATTTTCACCATTTCCATATCATTGATTCATAGACTAAACTCCCAAAATGCATCATGAACCAGGCACTTAGAGGGCCGAGGACAATAGCAGAGTGCTGGTTATAATTTTTGGGTTGAGGCGGGGCAGTAATAAACCCTTAGGTCATTCTACTCTCATTCCTTCCCTGGTAGTGAAGTTTACCCAACGTCTGTCGCACAGAAATCGTCGTGGGAAAGCGCTTAGGGGAGATTCTCAAACAGGGCATGAATGAGACAGAAGTAGCAAAGTTGTTGCCTTTTCCGCCACGGCTCGCAGTCCTGGCTACTACCACATAAAATGCTTACTGTCTTAAGTTGCTTTTCGCGGTATATTCGATTTCCTCCGCGGCGCGCGGCTGCTGAGTTCTCCGATGGCTTTCCCAATTCCGGTATGATGATGCTAACAACTTTGAAGCTCCGATTTGGTATCCTTACACTTATTTTGCCAGTGACATAAAGTGTCTCGCCATGGGCAACCCTTAATACACTAGGAGAGTTCAAGGTCGGCTTTATGGCATACAATCAACACTGCTCCGACCGGCACTGTGTTCCCGAATGTGGCGTTTGCTGAGTCAATTTGGCTTATTCTAGTGCAGCCTGGGCTCGATATTGGCCCCCGCATCTGAGAAAGCAAGAAATTCAAGCCATATCGTCACAATGCAGTTCTGCATATTGTACTTCATGCGACCCCGATAAGCATAAAATGGTCTGTCGGGGACGATTTTGACGCACAAGAGCTAAATTTTGGAGCCTACGCACCAATAGTGCGTATGGCGGCTGGCGTATTTCGAGTCGGGGTCTTCCAAAATAGTGTTATGAGAGCCGTGATTTGGCAGGGTATCCTGCATGCTTCTAGGCAGTCCAGCAGCTGGGTAATTGTAGCCGGGCACTTTTCGAATTCGAACAGCCAGTGGTATTATGCGTAACCTGTAGGTCACAGCCTTCAAAACACGCACGTCAAGTCCAAAAACTTCTCTTCCCCCTTGTATGTGAAGGCGGCTTCTTATACTCATCAAAGGCTAGAGTGATGCTTTTCTTTAATCTATGGTATATGAATATTTTTAGGTGCTGTCAACCAGAATGTGCTTGCGTGGCTTGCCTTGAACTTCTCGGTGAGACCGTAATCGAGCCGTAATCCAGTCGCCTGAAAGCCAGTGATGCTTGTAACGTGAGTCGTAATACGCAATCAAAATAGTAGCTTCTAACTCGCAGCTCGTAAAAGCGACATGCGCCTGTAGTCCACACGTATCTTCTCTCCATACATGATTTCACTCTCACATGGTAATCGAGCCGCACACTCACGAAAACACCACTTCAACAGGAGGTGTTGAACGCAGGCGAAAGAAAAAAAAATCTTCGGGCCTGGGCAGCTACATCTAAATGTGAACTTAGGCCGTCGAAATTTTTTTCCCTTCTCACTTGAAACTCCGACGTAAATCTCGGTACGTTTTAGAATTAGAGCAACCAATTAGGTTGATCGCAAGCAAGGAGTGCACCTGCCCTCTTCGGGTTCTCAGACTAGTTCTCTCAACAGCAAGACTCATAACCACCTCCACGACGCCATAATATGGTCGGAGCAATTCTACACAGCCTGTCTCTCTTTCTGTTTACACAATTTCCAAAATCGCAGGGATCGCGGCATCCATTTGTCTTTATGCATCGAGTGCAAAAAACGCAAGAGCCCATCCATGCCTGTCGGGTGATGTATGTAGGGATCTTCACGCGCGCTCGCTGACTTCAATCTGCTCAAACATAGGAATCTCCATTTCAGGGACTGGTGAAACTAGGCGCCCAGATTCGTCACGCGTTGGAAATTCTCCTTTTTTCCAACGCTTGCCCTAATTTTAAAGTGGTCACCAGCGCCAGTCGCTGCAGCCATCTCGACCCTCGCTCTACTGCAGCAAGCAAACCTTCTCTGGAGTCGTTCCAGAAAATCACCACGGCTCCTCTGGGCCAATCTTGCATTGGAGCGCATACCATTATGACCGCGAAGACATTTAGCCACGGGGAGATGCTTCTTCAACATAATTGGCGACGGGGTGCGCCAGGCGCCAAGCCGCATGCGTCGAATCGGCAGACCAAGATAGGTAAGCACATGGAACTTTCAGCAGATGATCTTAAAAAGGAAACAGCTTGGGCGTTTTCCTTCTAGATGGATGCATCGATGCATCGTAAATGATAGAACGTTTAAATGGCTGGCGGTTACGCCGAAAGCATGTGCTTTGTGTACTGTTCCTCCCACAGAAGTCCGGGAGGATGAAGTCGGATTCGGCAACATTGATTATGTAGTCGTAGCACGTGGATCAGTTCCAGGCCCTCTTTGAGGATACAGTAAACGTGTTGTAAATTTTTCGGTCTCCTAAGGAGCCGGTTGACGGCCACTACTGCCCTACTGTAGAGCTCAAAATACAACAACAAGTATTATGCATTAATAAGAATGTGTTTCATTGTAGCAAGCTGCCACAGTGTTTAGGGGGTTTGAGTTCAATTATCATTACTGAGAACGGTTGGGGGTAATGGGATCATTAGGGAATATTTGTGCGAATTTATTGACAACTGCGAAGTTTTGAAAAATGAAAAGCGTCTAGAAAATCGAAAAAACATTCTTTCTTAATAATTACTTCACTTCTGTGGTTAGCAAACAATAAAGTTATTTCGGCTAAAAGTTAAACCAATCAGGCTTCTGGGGGCGCTTGGTGCAAGCTCAGAGAGAATCAACACGAACCCGCTTGTTAGCTTTGAGGTGACGCGCAGATAGAAGTCAGAGAGGGAATAAGCAAATCAATAACCATGATGGGAAGCGACATTATTTTCAAAGCTGCTATAACCAATCTCTAGGACGTGAATTAGAATTTTTCGGAGGTATTATCGAAGCCCCAAAGCAATTTCTCGACTCGAGGAAGGCTCGTCTCTAGGTTGAAGTCTAAATGGTGTAACACCAGACGTATGTGAAATTTCCGACTTCCCTTTTGTGTCTGACGAATCAGTAAAACGTCAAGGTTGGCATTTCAAATAACAAGTAAGTTTGGCAATTGGAGGAATGTGAAACTCCTATGAAAAAGTTTTACGGAAAATATCTAAGGCTGGTGACAGAATAACCGATGTTTTGGAAATTCAGTAGCTATACCTTGAATTCCATGCACTGCGGAAACTGTAAACGCCTTGCAAGCTTCGGTACCCTTGAACTAGCATACGTCATGCAAGGGGGGATAAAAAGAACACTAAAGCCGTTCGAACAGGAAGCCCTGACAAGGCGTAAGCCCCTTCCGGATAATTAAAATATACAAATAAGCGGAGCATGTGCTCAGTGCCTTCGATGTCAGTGGCGGCTAAACGCCTGTATCAAGCCCGAGCGGGCAGTTTGCAGCAGTCATAATCACAGGCCGGTGCACTTACTTGCATATCTTTGTTTTCATTGTCCAAAGAGGATTCTTCTCCGTTAACGTAAATGTCTTTGTGCTCCGTTAATTCAATGTCGCGGATGAAGAAGATAAAAATCAACGTGGGGGCGACCATTGCCAAGCCAGCCCAGCCAATAATTTGCTCCGTCTGTCTGTAGGCTTTTGCTATTGCATCACGAGTTTCAGTTCCCTTTGAATAGGAAAGGGCCACCTTAATGGACTTGTAGATTTTACGTGCATGCGGTTTATCGGCAGCAGGCAAAGCACTTTCCAACTTCTTCAAAAGGTAGGAATTCCAAATTCCACCTGCAACACAAGATCCAATTAATGAGCCCACCCAGTTGAATCCGATTACAAATGCAATAGACATGGGGATTCCAGAGCATCCCGCAATAGCTTGGACTGTCACCTGGAGAGCACATTGGTAGATTCCCCTTCCAGAGCCAATAAGAACATTTGCAAGATACAAGAGAATCTTTCTGGAGGTGCCACCGTTATTGTTGACAAAGTAGACGGACAAACCGTGCCCGAGAACAACGATAGGAACACCAATGAATAGAAAGATTTTTGTTCGTTTCACAAACTTCAAACAAACGCCACACAAAACGAGGAAAATCAGCTCACAAACGAGTTTTGAGTACGCAATTCGAGTTGCCTCTCCTACCGTGGTGTATGCGGAGACTTGAAGGATGGTCCGATAGTAAGTGCCAAAGGAAGCATCCTCGCAAGTGTCCAAAACAATTATAACTATCCCAAGAAGAATGGACGGATTTGAGAAGAACCTCTTGGGCACAAATGGGTTTTTCGAATAACGAAAATTCCAAAGCAAAAAGGCGCAGAAAAGCACAAAACCTAGAACAATCATGACAATTAACTTAGGCTCATGCCATTTGAATGCACTGGAAGTACCAGTCATGGAGATTGGCAAGCAAATAAGTGCCATCCCGCTTCCCATCAACAACATTCCCACAAAGTCGAGCTGGTAGAAGGCAAAATGCCATGCTTTCGTGAAAGAAAGTGGCTCCGGCTCTCTGCTTGCAATTTTCTGCGTTCTCATTGTTCTGCTCTCAGTTCTCTTATCAACGAAGTACATCGCCGCAACCAAAGGGAGAAGCGCACAGCCAAGGACAATGGAAGCCATTCCATATCCCCATCTCCATGTAGAGTGGTCAATAAAGGCGTCTTGAATGATGCTGCCGACATACAAAGATGGAATTACAGCAACTGCATCAGGAAGCTGTGTCCATAGTCCTCTGTTTATTAAGGAGCTGGTGTCAGCGAGGAAAATCTGCTGGAACGACCGGAATCCCGCTTTACCAATTGCAAAAAAAAGCTCAGCACTGATGTAAGTGGCAACGTTCTGACAAGAAGCAGAGAGGACGTATCCCAAGGTGTATATAGAGAGAGCAATTCCAAAGCCTTTCGAGCGGCCAAAGAATTCGGAGAGCTTAGCAATCATTGGATAAGAAACAATAGCTGTGATCTTGTACACAACTGCGGCTGTTGCAATCATGGCGTGAGCATTGAAGCTTGAAGTTGCGTAAACCTCAAATCCCGAAGTCGAGTCTCTCACAAATAACTCAAGAAATGTTGTGGCCATCAATACAATGAATGCAATGACAATAATGTGTCTCTCTCGAGGGTTACCGCAGGTTTCACGACATGCTTCCCTCTCATTGAGTGATTTGGTGGACTCAATGTCGTTGCTTTCATGCGGCGTAGCGACAATATTCAGAGTGACCTCGAATACCTCGGCAGCATCCAGTTTCTTGGGAGTTTCACTCATCACGGAAATTGCTTGGTAGAGTAGGAGAGATTTTGGGGGCTTTAAGTACTCCAGGTGTTTGATGCCGTTTTCCGCTCCCGATAATCGGCCCTTGTTGGTGGTTAACGCATAATGCAGGGATCACTTACGACAACCTGCGGCTTCTATTATTATGTGTTGTAATGAGGTTCTTTTCCGACGTCTTAAAATGCATCAGATTCTCAACTCAGAACCTCTCAGATGCTTTTCAGGTCATCCAGGATTTGACTGTTGCCCCTTTATGTCCCGTTTATCTTTCTCCTGTTCCTGGAGTTGCCACTGATGATTTGCGACTTCAACATCATCAGGTGCAAGAACGAGTCTTTTTTTATCTTCTCTGCCTTTGTTACTGCAACCTTGGTGCCTTGCGCGCACATTGAAGGAATACCGAGAACGGAATAACCAGTAGGGTGCGCATACCACGTTCTGAAGTGCTGAAAATGTGCTTTTCAAGCGTAGAGTGAGTGACTCCAGGATTGGACCTGATTCTTGAAAGGCCATGGTGTCGTAGCTAAAAAGAACGCCAATACTGGGCCAACTCCAAGTCTACTGACGGATTTTGCCCAAGTACTTTATTCTCCTCGCGTGGCAAAATATCTTTGTGATCAGCGCTACTCGCTAGTCTACTACCCATTGATATGCGCCGTACGGCGTTTGTCTTCACCTTTCAGCTCAGTTGACGCGTGCAACATGCAGTCCTGTCAATTGTCAGCAGATGTCGATTGTGCGCTCAAATCATTATTGCGCTTCTTTCAGAGGGAATCGTTGCTGACTGGCTCATATGGAGGGGTAAATTGAAGAGGAGACACATGGCGCCAACTGCGGCCTGCAGCCTTTTCTCGATTCTAGCGTATCACAAGGAATCTAGCATGCAACCCTGGCTGCTGATATTCCCTAGTAGGTACTTTCTGTAGTGAGTTTACTAAGCGCTGAATGGAATTCGCAGCTTCATTGAATTACCCACATCCTTCACCATAATTTCCACCATCTTTTTCTGCCACCCTCAACTTCGTCTGCCTTGGTTTCAGAGAGAACATCATCGCCGTCGCCAGCGTAAATGTCATTGTGCTCCGTTAATTTCACGTCCTGAATAAACAACATCAAAATGAGCATAGGAGCAAGCACTCCCAAACCGACCCATCCGATAATTTGCACTGTTTCTCTATAAGCTTTTGCAATGGCATCTCGGGTCTCAGTGCCTTTTTTGTACGCAAGGGCTTTCTTTATAGACTTGTAGATTTTCAAAGCGTTCTCTTTCTCGTCTGCCGGCAAGTATTTGTTTAATTTTCTCAATACGATAGTGTTCCAGATCCCGCCTGCAATACAGGAGCCAATCAATGAACCCACAGAGTTGAATGCCAAAAAAAATGCAGTAGACATGGGAATTCCCAGAGATCCAGCTATGGCCTGGACTGTGACCTGAAGTGCGCACAGCGTGATTCCTCTTCCGGCGCCAATGAAAACCTCTGCCATATACAACAAGGGTTTGCTGGAAATACCGTCGTTGTAGTTGGTGAAATGCACGAGGAGGCCGTGACCCATAATCATTAATGGCACCCCGATGAAGACGAATAACTTGGTTCTCTTCACGTATTTCATGCAAAGGCCGCACAAGATCAGGAAAATCTCAACACATACTTTCTTCGTGTTGTCAATACGAGAGGCCTCGCCAACAGATGTGTAGCCAGAAACTTGAAGCACCGTTTTAAAATAGGTCGCAAACGAGGAATTGGTACAGAGCATCAATGCCACCATGGTGCAAGTAAGAATAACCGTAGGGTGGAGCAATGCCTGCTTCGGCACGAACGGGTTCCTAGCGAATTTGGCATTCCAGAGGATAAACGCGCAGAAAATAAAAAACCCAAGAACAAGCATCACAATTAATTTTGCCTCATGCCAGCGGTAGGGACTGGAATTTCCGGTCATCGACAACGGAACAAAAAACAAGGCCAAACCGCATGTCATGAGCACCATACCCACAACGTCCAACTGGACGTACAAAAAGTAGAACGTCTTCTTGTACCAAGGTCCGTCGGGCAATTCCTGAAGAATTTTGATGATTTTCTTCTCACCTGTCTGCTTGCTTCTCTTATCCAAGTAGTGCATTACGGCAATTAAAGGAAAGCACGAAACGGCGAGAATGATGGCCCAAATACCGTAGCCCCATCTCCAAGTCCAATTGTCAATTACAGCATCCTGAATGATGCTTCCCACCCACAACGCGGGAATTGCGGCGATGGCGTCGGGCAATTGGGACCAGAGACCTCGATTTATTAGTGAAGTAGTGTCTGCGATGAAAATTTGCTGGAATATACGGTAGCCGACTTTTCCCACCGCGTAAAACAATTCAGCGCAAATGTAGGTGGAGACATTCTGGCACGCGGCGTAAAGCACATATGCCAAAGTGTAGATGAACACGGCAAACCCAAAACCCTCCGCTCTTCCAAAAAAATCAGAAAGTTTAGCCATCAATGGATACGAAATAATGGCAGTAATTTTGTAAACCACCGCCGCCGTGGCAATGAGGGCATGGGCATCGAATGACGATGTCGCGTACGAGTCGAAACCAGAGGTGGAGTCTCCAGCAAACGTTTCCACAAATGCTGTGAAAATCAAAATGGCGTAGGCAATGATCAAGAGGTTCTTTGACCACGCCTGGCGGTAAATTTCTTTGTTTTCGACGTTCGAACCGGAGTCGTTCCTGTCCTCCTCCAATCGAGACAGATTCGAGTTCCAGCTCACCAGGTCGCTATCGTTCTTGTGGACATCGGGATGAATTTGCTTCATTTGTGATCTTGCAGGAAAGAAGCCGCCGCTCTTTTATGTAGCATCTCTATCTCCCGATCTCGGAGGAAGTAAAATGTCATGCTCGGCGATTTCTTGGTTTTCGCTTGCGCCGCATAGACGTCCTGCCTGTCACCATCGGTACCTGATGCAGTGGTTATTTGACAGATAAGGCTGGTAGTCGTCTTTGCAGACGGTCTCGCGAAATGCCTATCGTCAGCAATTATGGCACGAAACTGAAATGCCTTCAAGTCGTCTCAGATTGATCTGATATTCTCAGGTGTCTTCGCGTGCCGCTGAGTGCCAAGGATTTCTTCGCACTGCGATGCACTACCGCCGATGGAGGACGATCAAAAATCAGCCCGGGATGCGTATACGTGAGGGGCGCGACATGCAAGGCGACAGATGAGCAAAATTTCAAAGAAGCTTATTGAGAGGCGGCTTTTCTTGGTGTTTGATGCGGAATTTATTGCCCGCCGTTGACACAGAGAAGTGTCAATAATCCTGCAGCCACACGAATTGGCGACACTACATAAAATCTGACTTTCAAGTCCGGAGTAAGGTATAGCCGTGTGCCGAATTTTCTGCATTCTTGCATTTCAAACCAGGAATCGTTAATGTGTTTCGCAAAGGTTAATTTAATTCGTAAAAGTTTCAAAATATCGAGTAGGTTGAAACACTGGCTCCAGTTGGCACCGCCAGCCAAACTCTGGAATTGGGTGTCTTGCACGCTTTCGTGGGAACCCAAATTCTACGGTGCCCGCCAAGGAAATTCTTAACCAAAAGATGAACTTGCCCAAATACTCTTTTCCCTACTTCATTCGGAGTCTTCCCGGTTATGAGATACATCCCGCATCGGATTTACAGGCCGTGGACTCAAAATTTCAATTTATTGTAGCGTGATGGCCAACTAAAAAGAGCCTAGTGCTCTGTTAAACAACACGGGTGAGTGCAACCTCTACACAGTCGTCACCGGGCTTGTCGCCGAAAGCAATCACATAGGCTCTCTCAGAGTAGTTGTAAGGGTCGCCAATGTTCTTGCATGCCCAAAATGTTTTATCAGACTGCAACGCGTTGGCCGAGTTGAAAGTAAAGGTTCCGGGGGTAACAGATGGCCCTGCCGCCAAAAAGTTCTCAAGGTATCCCACGTTGTAGTCGTTCTGCTTGTTACCACTAATGTAGACGTCGGCGAGTGCCAAGTTCTCTCCTTTGATGTCGAGGGGTTCTCCCTTTTCCTGGACCAAGAAGTAGTTGAATCCTGCACCCTCGTGAATGGACGTCAAGTAGCCACTGACGGAACCATCTCCCGACTTGGCAAATAAGGAGAGTTCCGTGTCCTGCGTGGGTGCGGCCAAAGCGGCAGCAAAAAATGGAAGAATAGTTGAAAATTTCATTGATGCTTAATTTGTTATGGATGGAAGTATGAGAGCTGAAATGCCTGTGAGGATAGGCCACAACATAAATCAAGCGGGCATTTATACTTCGAGATCATCCAAATATAGCTTATGATGTTTTGATGGTAGTGACCACTGGAGCAATGCGTTCTGATGTCATCTTGAAGCAACACTTCCGCCTTGCATGAGGGGAACCGGCACGTCATCGCCAGTAGGACGTTAGCGAGAATCATTTGGCTCAAAAGTATTCAAGGTCAAAGTTTTGGAGCGAATGAGTAGCATTTGCTTTGATCTAGGGTATCCACCCAATTGCCAATTGCAATCATTAGAACATGTCGAAGTACTCCGCCGCCTAAAATAGAACGGTACCTGACGGTTGCAAGCTACACACAGGAAGATGGCGGCTAAGTACTGGTGTGCACCGTAACAAGTAGAAAACAATACTAGCGAATATTTGACGTAAGATGCGAAAATGGCCATGTTTCCGAACACCAGAATCATGAATTTGACTTCGGTTAGCGGGAGGTGCTCTTACATGGACGCTCAAGAACCATTTCGCGAGTTTACGGCTTCAAATATTCAAGAGTTTTACCACTCGAATTCCAAACTCACGACTTGAAATTAGTGTCGAAATAGAGTTCTCAAGCTGCCCCGGATTTCCGTTTGTCACCCCGCAAAACGTGAGATGAATGCGCACCATGATGTAACTTTGGATTTGAATAAGCGAAAGTGAAGGCCCATGTCAAAATTAGGAATTTGGGCCTGCATATGACCTACTTGAACGAAAATACAATTTGCTTACATTTCGCAATACAATATACGGTGGCTCTCGAATTCCAAGATTTGTCATGAGAAGTAATCCGTGGTAACTCCGTTCGAATGCAGAAATAAATGCCCCGGATTTACCAGTTCTCATATTCAAATACTAATTAGTACATCCACCGGAATCTTGGATTGGCTGGACCCGCAGCCAATTCCGAAGTGGGGACATCTTTATAGGTCAACTGAACACCTTGAGAGGAATTCCTCCGCCGATTGTCGAAAACCATAAATGCGCTGATTCCAAGAACGAGCAAAATTGCCATGCCTCCGAATCCGGCGGTAATGCCAAGAGCAGGGACGTACTTTGGGGCGTCTTTGGGTAAAAAGATGTTGGTGGATATCAAACCAGCGGCATTGGCGAGTGGAATTCCCACAGCACTAATAACGACTCTTCTATTCTCATTTGGTGTGTTATTATTGTACCATGTCGATGTCAACACAGAGGATGCTGACGCACCAGTCGTCATCAAAAAGCAAGAGAAGTAGGCAGCTCCTATGTGTTTATGAGTGTCCAACGCACCAAAAACGGCAAATCCAATGAGAGTAGAGAGAACTGCGATACAAATGAAGATTGAACGCACCTTGAAGTGATCCGAGGAAAAGGCTAAAATCAAAAGTGAGACTGCTCCCCAAACGTTTGGTGCCACGGTGTAGAGATTTGTCATAACCGTGGACTTTCCCAAGGAGTTGATAATTTGGGGAAACCAGTTGTTAATAGAGTTCAATGGCACACCAATACATATTTCCACGAACATCCAAAGAACGTAGAGTGGGTGAGAGAACACTTTGACTGCATCGCGAACGGAGATTCTCTCTCCTGTGACGACAGAAGAATCACTTTCAATTCGGTACTGTGCATAAGCCTTTTCTTTCTCATTGAAGAAACTGGCACTCTGGACGTTGCGAGGCAAGACCCACCATCCCAAAAGAGCAAAAAAGAGGGTGCAAGATCCCTCAATTAGGAAAAGAATTTGCCAACCGTGTAAGCTGGAGCCGACATGTCTGAATACAGCAAAAGACAAGAGGCCAGAAAACGCATTTGCAATATTGGCAGCCGAGTAGAAGATAGCAAGCCTCCTTGCCAATTCAGCCCTTCGGTAGAACGTTGACTGATAGTAAATAATACCAGGAAAAAATGCGGACTCACATGCACCGAGGAAGAACCTTGCAGTCAAAAGGGAGCCAAAATTGAACGCCGAAACCGCCAAAAGAGTGATCGACCCAAATATGAACATGAGCACCGGAATTACGTTCGCTGCATTGAAACGCTTGATAAGCAAAGAAAGCGGAAATGCACACAACACAAACGGAATGCAAAAGATAGACAACATGATGTTCCACTGTTCACCACTGATTCCCAAGTGTTTCTCAATTCCGTCAGTTTTGGCATTGCTGATGTTTCCCTTATCCAACGCATTAAACAAGTACATAACGGCAGTCATAGGCAAAATCCTCATGTCGAGCTTGCGGCAGATTCTGCGCTCCATTGCCTTATCCACATGGTGGACATTGGCTTGGTTTGATCCGTTGGTTCCTTCGAGATGTACGCGCTCGAGATCATCAAGATTATCAGATCTTGACGAGCAAGCGGATACGTGGACGTCCTTTTCGACTGATTTTGCCATGGCAAGCCTGACTGTTCTTGCCTGTTCTCCTCTTTATATTGGAGGCATTGGCGGAGAGGTGGGGGCAGTACTGCATGACATTAGCCGCTATCTTATCGTGGGTGGGGGCAATTTTCAGACAAAAGCGCTCGGCTTTCCGCTTTTTGGATTATATTAGTCTCTTTTTTGAAAAATGAGTGCCAAAAAAATTGAATGGTCTTCTATTGGAGGCGTGGAGCACCCAGTTTTGGGCCCTGCGTGGATATCCAACGGCCATGTATTCACTTCTGGTATCGTAGGGCAGAATTATGCTTCCGGTGAAATCCCAGAGTCAATTGAAGAGCAGTGCGAGCTTGCCATTCAAAACGTCAAAGATGTGTTACAACAATCGAGGTCGTCGATTGACAAGGTTTTCAAGGTGATGATGTTCATTTCGGACATCAAGTACGCGCAGACTATGAACCATATCTACGGAAAACATTTCCCGCAGAAACCAGCGCGAAGCTGCGTAATTGCTGCTTTCATGGATCCTAGAATCAAGGTTGAATTGGAAGTCATTGCTAACGAGATAGCAACGGAATAAACAAACCATCCAACGAGAGTAGAGCTATGTGAGGTTCAGGACTATGTATTTCTACCAAAACAAGAATGGTACCCAAACGTCCACCACATTATTGTTTTCAACCACAAAATGCCATGGGTACGAGGCGGCAGTAATGCACGAGTGCTGGGGGACGACCCTCACCTTTGTTCCTGGCGGGATGAACTCAACATGAGCATCAGAAGGTACCAAGATGCCGTGCTCCTGACTCAAACGACCCACATACCACAGGCTGTACTTTTCAGGCAGCACGATATTGCCATAGCCAGGCAACGGTCCGGCTTCTCTGGTCAAACCTAAAACTCCGGCATTGATCAACTGCTCACCAGGAGCTTGGCTACCACGGCCAGGATACATAGTCACAACCTCAGCAAGGACGCTTGCCGACACATTTTCAATGCCTACGCACCCTGTGGCGACCTGTTGAAGATCACAAAAGGGGTAATTGCCAGCATGGAGCTCAAGCTGACCTGCCAACTGTATGTCGCCCAAATACAGCAAAAGATGCTCGTGAGTAAGCGAAGCAGAGGAGTGAGCAGTGGGTGTAGCACCAACAGAGATGACCAAATTGTCCTTAAGAGACGGAAGAAGCTCCACAGCTCGGGCAGCAGCCTTATTGGCATGCTTGATTTCTTCAAAGAGATGGGATTGGGCTTCAGACACAGACTTACTAGCGTAGGAGTGCCCCGCATGGCAGTAAAACCCATAAACGTTCACCGCACGCTGAATTTTGTCGTCTTTGAACGCCCGACCAAGCAACTCGGCCAAGCCGTCCGAGTCGTTCACAAGCCCCGCCCTGTTGGTTCCCATATTAATCTTGACAAAAATAGACCATGGTTTGCACTTCTTTTCAGAGAAGAAATTCTCGAGAACATCCAACTGCTCAGCACTATCGACCATTAATCGCAAATTGGGCACTTTTTGAGCAAATTCCGCCAACTCCGATAGTCTGCTCTGAACGACTGGCAAACTGAATAAAACATCAGTAATCTTTCCCTCCTCAATAAGCGGAAGGAGGCCCCAAGCTTCAGCAAGCGTTGACACTATAATTCTGCTGGTGGAGAGGTCGCCACTACCCAATTGTAGCTCTGTTCCTTCCTTTGTCTTATGTGTTTTCACATGTGCACGGAAGTCTGCCTTGAGAGACTTAGCATTTGCAAGCATCTTTTGACAGTTCTCAACGAAGATCCTGCGGTCGATTACTAGGGAGGGAGTGGGGAGTTCATCAACATCTTTTCCAAGGTAGGCGTCAAGAATTGCACGTTTATCCGGAATGGAGAGGAAATCCGATGTTCGCATGTTCAAATATCTTTGCTGAAGAATTTGGCGGCCTCGCTGTAGTTAAGGCAGACATTTCAAGCGGGAGTGCATGTCGCGATACGCGCCTTGGTGGGGGACCGCTGCTCTGCCCCCACCCTCCGCCCCCACCAAATGTCCTGCGGAATCTGGGTGGGTGCGGAATCGATAAAGAGGGTACATATTTCGCCTGATACCCGGCGTGCTCGAAGATAACCATGGCATATACTTTACTTCTGAACTATGCCTACGAGGGCGGGGTACCTGCATCACCGTACTCGCTTCATGATTCAATGGCTGACAGGCTCGATCCGGAGTATGTTGCCTTCTTCAACGACAACTTGAGAGCAGGTTCGGCATTTCTCTACACCCACCGAATTCCCCTCTCACAAACAAGAGCAGGCGGTAATATTATGCCCGGCCAGCTGCCCTTAAGCAAAGTCTCAAGGATCTACGATGTCGAAATTCCAAGAAAGTATACTGAGCCAGAGTCGAAACCTGTGCCCGCTCGTGTATTTGTTCCGCTTGGAGACGCTCCAAAAGATGGCTGGCCACTTTTTGTGTGGTTCCATGGTGGCGGATGGGTGTTGGGCAACATCTCCACAGAAAACTCCTATTGCACTAAGGTCGCCAGTATCGCCAAATGCGTGGTACTTTCTGTTGACTACCGTCTAGCACCAGAGGACCCATTTCCTGCAGCAGTAAATGATGCATTTGAGGCGGTGCTCTTTGGTCTAGGCGATGGGTCTTCGATCTTGGGCACCAATAAGAACAAGGTGGCAGTGGGCGGGTCCTCCGCAGGCGGAAATCTCACTGCAACCATTGCTCATGAGTTGGTAGCCAACGAAGTTGCCAAAGGTTTTCCACCCATTTTGTTGCAGTTGCTTGTGGTACCAGTGACAGATAATACAGCTACCCCACAATCCAACTCCTCATGGAAACTGAACGAGATGGCTCCACAGCTCTCTGCTGAAAAAATGCTCTGGTATCGTACCTTGTACTTGCCAGATGAGAAGACGCACACCGACCCAAGAGCATCTCCTCTCTTTTACCCAACTCATAGCTTTTCCAAAGTGGCGCCAGCGTTCATCGCAGCTGCTCAATGTGACGTCCTCTGTTCAGAAGCAGAATTGTACCACAAGAAACTCCAAGACGCAGGTGTCGAGTCAGAAATTGTGATCTACCCAGGAGTACCACACCCAGTGATGGCCATGGACGGCGTTTTAGCGAAAGGAAGAAAATTGGTGGCTGACACCACGAGCGCCATTCACAGAGCTCTCTATAGCCATGAAGCTTGAGTTTAATATAGTAAGACATCTAAGACATCTTCAATGATCGGCGTTACGCCTCGTACATGTTAGTGCAGAAGACCTGCTTCTGACCAAGGCACCGCCGAATGCAGTTAACAAGCAATCTGGAATATTCACGGCCAACTTCCCAGATGCAAGATTTGTAGGCCCGCGCAACCAACTTCAAGAGCCCCACAATATGTTGGGTCTTTTGCTGTTGGAGGAGGTTCTCCAGCCAGAGCTCGATGAGATCTTTGCTGTAATACGGCACCTCCAAGAGTTGAGTTCCGGAGGCGGCTTCTCTGAAACTTCGCCGTACCTGCTTAAGATATTCGTAAGCATCCTCTCTCTCCGGATACAAGTCCTCCACCACCGAGTCAATGATGTTCAGCTCGGGCCCATGCAAGCTAAAGTTGTAAGCAAAGATGACAAGAACACAACTAACGACAATGTTGCGGCGGTGAACCATGGGGTCATGGTTAGGGTTGTAGGCGAAAGTGATGTCGTCGTGCTCTGGATGAAGGAACATCTCAAACAAAAAGAGATAAGCGTGGACTACGGCGATTCGGCCGCTGGATTCCGCAGCCCAGTCGTGGATGCGCTTTTCCACGATGCGGTATTCGTTCATCCCCACGGGAACGTTCATTCGACTAGGAGCGCCGGCGTATATGATGTAGTCGTAATGGGAGATGCGCATGTAAATCTGGGCAATGTGGTAGAGGCTGATTTTGCAACGAGTGTCTTTGTCGCCTAGCATCGGCGGCACGGCATCCTGAGAATGCTGGTAGGACACACATTTGCGAGAGTCACAGCAGTTCTCCATCGCCGCTCTCCAAGCATATATGGCATCGGTGAAGAGGGCCCGCCAGCGACTTTCGAGCGTGCACCACTCGAGCGCCTTCGCCTGGACTTCTTTCTGCTGAAGCTGATACATGACCGCCAAAATGCCGGCGAGAAGAATCTTGCTGCCCAACGCGCTCGTCTCGACATACTGGTGGCGCAAGAGCAGCTTCAAGGCCAGGAGAAACTTGACGGATCTGGGGTTGAACTCGCGCACACCCTGGCCGAGATTGTCAAACTCCCACAAGTCGTCGTCGCACGGAAGCGACATCTTGATCTGATGGGCGTAGAGAACCATGTTGTGGCCGTAGACGGAGGCGTGCACGGTGTCGAGATAGAAGGCAATCAAAGTGGCCCGCTTCATCGACTCCGCCTCAATCCACTGGTTCCACACCAGCGCCTGCGCCGTGTCGTCCATGTCGTCCTTCAACGGATCGCCGCCCAAAATGGGCAGGCGGCGAAGAAGCTGAATCTTGAGTCCGTGATGCAAGTACGCGCGCTCGTGCATTCGGCGCGACGACAGCAGAATCTCAAACCACTCGAGGAGAATCAAGCTCTGCACCACCCACACTTTGGCGGGCGGGTGGCACTGAGGATGCGCGAGAATGAGCCACCGCAAGGGGTCGGCAATGTGCTGCGCAAGCGCGGCGGCGTCCGAAAACACGCCGTCCAGCGCCATGCTCGGCACCAAGCTCGCGCCCACCATCACCATCGCGAGCAAAAGGAGCGGGTGCGCCCGTTCGTTGCTGAACGACGGCCGATGCAAGAGCGGATACTGCGAATGAAACGCCAGCCAGAACACCTGAATGGCACGAGCAATGTGCGCCGCCAGAAAGTCGGCGCACGCCTCCAATTGCGGCACAAGCGCCACGAGACTCTGCCGAACCGGTTCGCTGACATGGGCCCGATTGGGCGACGGCGGGAAGTCGGGCAGAACCACGGCTAACGCCTCAAGAAGCGCCATGGGCGAAACCGCCGCCGGGTACTCCAAGCTGCGCCCGGACTCGTGCACTCGCGCCTCGGGCCTGTCGTCGAGAATCCACTCGATGAGGTCGGCGGTAGAGAGCGGGGCGTTGAGGCTGGGTGAGCGGGCGTTTTCTGCGAGCAGCCAAAACGGCGCCGGCTCCGTTTTTCGCTGCGTGGTTGCGGCGTCGGCGCCGTTCTCGCCAGCGCCGTCGTCGTCGCCAGCGTCTTCGCGTGCATGCCGTTTTTCGTGTTTTGCAAGGAGATCCTTTCTGGCAAAAGCACGCGTGCACTGGGGCCGGCGGCAGAGGTAGCGCAGCGGCTGGTGGTTTCGCTGGTGCCGGGCCAAGTGGTCTCGGCGGGAGAATTTCTTGCCACACGTTGGGTGTGCACAGTTGAAAATTCCTGTGGGCCGAGTCATGTGATTGCCATGTTCCAAAGCAAGGGTTGGCACGTACTGTGAGGACGAGGTTCGGCGCCCGGGTCAGGATGGAGGAGATCTGGCGGTGAAGACGACCTGTGTGCAGACAAGACCACGCCGGCAGGCGGGAGAACGGAAACGACGAGCGTTTGAGGACCGCCACGATTTTCGGCCCTCACACACGTGCCATCTTTCGCTGTAGCTTCCGTCTCCCGCCCTCGGCGGTGCCTTAACGGCCCAGATATATTTAGGTTGACGTGCCGGCCAGGGCCATGCAAGGCTGGTTCGCTTGCGCCGTGATTGCATGGAAACTACGAAAAATTCCAAATTGGTTGCATGCGCCGCTATGCTGATGTGCAGGGCGGGCCGAATTCTTGACATTTCGCCATGGCTGAGCAACCAGACGGGCTGTGGACAAGTAGGAGGCATGGCGACGGCGAGACGAGGCCGCGACGGCAACAGGGCGAGACGCTGGATACTGCGCCTTTCTCGCCTGTGAAAACCACCAGAAAAAACGCCGCCAGTTTGCAAATCTCCCGCACTTCCCCTGACCTGGAACATGCCGCCAAGCGCCTCCTGCGCGCCAGGCCCTCCACCTTGCAACCACTACAGATTCGCAAGGAAGAGATAAAAATAGCATGGCGGGAGAAGGACAGGCAGCGTGGCGGGCGCCTATATAAGGCAATTGGGCTTGCCCTGCAAAATCACACCCACCACCGCCGCCAATCGCCATGAAATCGTCTCTTCTTACTCTCGCTACCGTGGCCCCGTTGGCCGCAGCGTCTGGCTTCTGGAACGAAACCACCACCGCCACCACCACAACCAGCGAAACCTACTACGAGACCACCACCGACTTTGTCACCTACTGTCCTGGCGAAACCACCGTGACCGTCACCACGTGCGCCGAGACGTGCGGACCCAAAATGGTCACGGTGACCGCAGCCACCACCCTCACCATCGCGGGCGAGTGCCTTGTGCCAATCGAGTCTGCCGTGGTGACCACCGACTACGTCACCACATGCACCGAGGCCACCACCGTGACGCTCACCACGTGCACCAACAACGTGTGCGGGCCACACACGGTGACGGCGGTGTCTCCCACTACGTTAACGGTGACGGGCGAGTGCCTTGTGACGGGCGGCAGCGGCCACGGCGCAGAAACCGCCGCGCCAGCCCACGCCACCACGGACTACACCACCGTGTGCCCCGTAGCCACCACCATAACCGTCACGTCGTGCAAAGACAACGCCTGCGGCAAGCACACGGTGACGGCGCTGGCGGGCGAAACTCTCACCCTCAGCGGGGTGGTGGTGGGCTCTCACGCCGTGGAAACCGTGGAAACCGTGGAAACCGTGCCGGCCACCGTGACCGACTACACGACCTACTGCCCCGAGGCCACCACGTTTGTGGTGCTGACGTGTTCTGCAGACGCCTGTGGCAAGCACACGGTGTCGGCGCTGTCGGGGGAGACCGTGGTTGTTTCTGGCCCCGTGGTGGTGGCATCTCGGACGACGCAGAAGTCCACCGTGGCGGCGGAGTCTGTGGCGGCGACTACGCTTGCCAGCGCCGTGGCGTCGGCTGCTCCGCTGTCTACTGTTGCGCCGGCTTCTGTGTTCCTGGCTGGAGCCGCCAAGGCCGCCGTGGGCTCGTCGTTGGCGGCGTTGCTTGGGGCGTTGATGATGCTCTGATGGTCGATGCTGGGTTTTTTGCCGGTGTGTTTCAGGCAACAGGCTGAATAGATAGCATTTCAAGAAGGCCTGCGTTTTTCCGGTGTATTTCAGGTAGTAGGCTGAATAGATATTTCAAGAGGGCCTGCATTTTCCGGTAATAGGCTGAATAGAGAGCATTTCAAGAAGGCCTGCGTTTTCCCGGTGTATTTCAGGTAATAAGACGCATAGTTAGCATTTCAAGAAGGCCGCGTGTTTCCGGTCTGGTAGCGCCGGTCCATAGCTTCAGTGCTTTCCAAGTCTTTTTGCTTCCCAGGTCTACTCCAGGTCTAGAGATCTTGTTTCTTTAACTGCCTATTTGTGCTGCCAAAGCCCCTCGCCCCCTTCTCACCGTCTCAGTTGGTGTTCTGAGTCTCGGCTCGAACTCCGACGCTGCCAGTGAGTATACTCGCCAGGTTGCCGGGCGCCGCAATCGACGGATAGCTGAAAGCGTAGTTTGGCTGTTTTTTGCTGTGCGTCTCTTTGTCGGGGATTCCCCAGCCGCCTCCCGATGGGGTCTCGATGCGGATTCGGTCTCCTGGTTTCACCCACACCGTATTCTGTCCGCCTAGCGCAATTTTGCGGATCCGAGCGCCAGCCTCTTTCTTGAGCCAGTAATTGTAGCCCCGTCTGCCTGGCTGCCCGCCATTCATGCCGTACGGCGCAAACACTCTTCTCTGCATGAGACAGGTGACTTGCATGGGAATGGTAAACTCCATCTCTCGAATCACGCCGTCGCCGCCCCGGTGTTTTCCGCGCCCGCCCGAATTGGTGTTTATCTCGTACTTGTGGAGAATACATGGGAACTTCTTCTCGAACGACTCCGAGTCCGTCATGCGGGTGTTCGTGGTGTGAACTTGCACGGCCGATTGACCATTGAAATTCTCTCCAGCACCGCCGCCGCCCGCAATGGTCTCATAGTAGCCAAATAAGCCGTATTGGGGATCTGAAGATCCAAACGTGAAGTTGTTGCACGTTCCCTGCGATGCAGCACACGCCAGGAATGCCTTGAACAAGGTGTCTGAGATTCTCTGCGCGGTTTCCACGTTCGAGCCCACTGTGGCCGCTTCATAAGAAGGCTTGAAAATCGAACCCTCGCGTACTCGGATGTCAAGCGGCACCATGCACCCGCTGTTCAATGGGATGTCCACGTTGATCAAACAGCGCAACACGTAGAGGATGCTGCCATACAAAACAGCAATTGGGCAATTGAGGTTGCTGTAAAACTGCTCGCCGCTCTCAGTGAAGTCAAACACGGCGCTTCCGTCTTTTCGGTCAATGGTAACCTTCACGGCGATGGCAGTGCCATCATCCAAGTAGTCCACAGCTTCCAAGGGCTCGCCTCCAAATCTGTCAAACGCCAACTGCAAAAGACGCCTAACTGCCATTTCTGCAGACTTCTGAATAGCGTCCATGTAGAGCTCCACGACCTTGAGCCCGTGAACTCGAATCAACTCTTGAAGCAAGCAGATTCCCTTATAATTTGCCGATGCGTGGGCTTTTAAGTCGCTGATATTGTCCTCAAGCGCCCGAGACCCTTCACAGCCAGGATACAGCCCTGGCTTGGTCAGCAACAACTCCACCACCTTGTCCAGTTGAAACACACCCTTCTTGTAGAGAAGCTCGCTCTCAATTGCCGCTCCCTCCTGCCAGACCTCCTTTGAGTCTGCTGGCATTGATCCTGCTGCTATTCCGCCAATGTCAGCATGATGGCCGCGAGAGGCTGTCCAAAAGAGAACATTGCAGTCTTCGTCGAGCACCGGAGTTAGCACCGTGATATCTGGCAAGTGCGTGCCGCCCGTAGATGGGTGATTGGCAAACAAAACATCTCCAGGCTTGAGTTTTCCTCGCCAAAGCTCGTTTTGCTTTTCCACCGCAAGAAACATCGAGCCCAAATGGCCTGGGATGTGCGGAGCATTGGCAAGCAACTTTCCGTCCAGCGTGAATAATGCGCACGAAAAGTCAAGTCTCTCCTTAATGTTCGTGGAAATAGCAGTCATCTGTAGCGTTTTACCCATTTGCTCCGCAATGGACATGAACCGATGGCTGAATACCGAAAGCTGAATGGGATCGACAACCCTGTCTGAGAGCTCGGGGGATTTGATCTTTGCGATGGAGATCACCACAGACTCCGAAAGAATGTAGGCTTCACAGTCTGGCTCTACGGAGATGGTCTGTGTGTTGTCAAGAATCACAGCAGGTCCAGAGATCACCGTGCCTTTGCTTAACGACTCCAAACTGAAAAGTCCCGCCGAACGAAACCCGAGACCATCGTAATAGATTTGCGACGTTTTCTCTGGTGTTGGTCTTACAAGATCATCAGCCTTTAATGTATCCCTTTCGGCAAAAGGATTGTTGCGAGACCTGAAGTTGCTGGGTATGACCAACCGAACCCTCAAGTCCTCAACCACAACTTCTCTGTCCAAACTGAAACCAAAATCATGCTGGTGCTGTTCTACAAACTTGGACGTCACGCTCCACGAGTCTGCAGACTTGCGGATCATAAGGCATGTGTCGGTACCTTGGTACTTCATGTTGAAATAGACCTCCACCCACAGATTGGAAGGTCTGGAGCCATTTGCAGATCCCGACTTCTTGATGGCAGAATCGGTCAAAATTTCAACTCTTTGTTTGATTGCGTCCAAGTTTGACTCGTCCATCACGCAGGAGACCGGCTCCTGCGCTTCCACCACCACGTCCGCTAATGCAATGCCATACGCGGACAAAATTGAGGAGTATTTGTGAATGACGACGTTCTCAACGTTCAAGATTCGAGCAACGTTACAGCACACCTGGCCGCCGGCACCTCCAAAAACACACAAATTGTGATCACTAGTAGAATAGCCTCTTCCCTCTGTCAAGGTGCGGACGGGGCGACACATGCTTTCATACGATACCTTCAAGAAACCCATCGCAACATCATGAGGAGTCAATGATCCTTTGATATCGCGATTGATTTCTTTCGTCAACTCTTCAAACAAAATTCTTGGCGCCTCCACATCTAACGGCTCGTTCTGATCGTCCCCAAAAATATTGGGGAAAAACTCAGGAATGAGCCTTCCAGTAAAGACGTTGGCATCTGTTATAGTCAACGGTCCACCTTTACGATAACATGCCGGTCCAGGGTTTGCTCCAGCAGACTGTGGTCCGACCTTGAACATCCCGTTTTCCCAATAGAGAATAGATCCACCGCCGGCAGCAACAGTAGAGATGTCCAACTGCGGTGTCGAAAGATGAACCTCATTCACAACATTTGAAAGGATGTGCTCATATGCTCCGCTGAATCGACAAACATCCGTGGAAGTGCCGCCCATGTCTAACCCCAAAGTTGCCCTATCTGGGTTTCTAGTGTCATGGCACGTTTCTGCAAGACCCACAACACCGCCAGCAGGACCAGATAAGATAGCCTGGAGCCCAGTAAACTTATTCCAGACACATAATCCACCATTGGACTGCATGAACAACAATTTGTCTCCGAACGCCTCCAACCCACCTTCAAAGCCTTGGGCAAAGTTCTGAAGATATTCATGAATCTTGGGCAGTAAGTATGCGTCGGCAACTGTTGATGAGCAACGATTGACCACGCCAATCACGGGTTGCAATTCTGTCAGAACTGAAACCTGGAATCCCAACTCTCTAGCCAATGCTGCCACTTGCTGTTCATGGTCTGGATAGAGGTAAGAGTGCAAGAAACAGACCGCCAAGTTTGAGAACCCCTCGCTCTTCAACTCAAGTAGTTGAGATCGAATGGTTTCCAAAACCGGTTTTCTAAGAATCTGCACCACATCTCCAGTGAGTCCTTGAACTAAGGAGCCGCCAAATTTATCATTTTGTTCAAGAGATACCTGTACTTTCGGGCCACCGCCCTCGGTGTAATTAGGCAACGTGATGCGCTCGTCTATCTCCACCACTTTCTCATACAACTGGTCCAACTTTTTCGCCGAGATGTTGAAAATGTCGGGGCGAGTCTGGTTGCCAATAGCCAACACGTCCCTAAATCCGAGGGAAGTCAAAAGCACCACTCTGGCACCATTTCTCTCCAAGAGAGCATTTGTAGCCACAGTGGTGCCCATTTTGATGGACTCGATCACATCGAGGCTCAATTTCTCGGACTTGGGAATACTCTTGTCATGAAAGGCCTCAAGAATGCGTCTTATGGCTTCAGTAGGAGCGTCTCCATAATTCTCAGGGTCTTCCGATAATAATTTGAAGACGATATCCTCTGCGCCTGGAATCAGGGCATGTATGTCCGTGAACGTGCCACCTCTATCTATCGCTATTTTAATTCCCTTTGTCATGGAAAAACACAGTATGCCAAGAAGATAAGAGACACTTACCAATCCATTTATACGTGTGTGCTCGCCTGCATTTGCTCCATCGCTGGAGCTCCGTCACTTCTATTCTACGGCTCGCCTGCTCGGTTAAAGTTCGTAAAACCCTTCTCCACTTTTTCAAATACAATATCTAATTACTTGGTAGTCTTCTCAATCAAAATTTTGCCTTCACGTCTGGTTTCTGGCCTTTCCACGAGCGACTCATTTGCATCCTTCGTTCCTGCACATACGCTTATCGCAGTCGCCGACGTCCTGAAGGACGGAATCATGGTGCAATGCCACTGTCCTCCAAAAAAAGCCCAAAACACTCGCTAAATCAATTCACTCTCTCAAAAATGACAAGACAGCTAGTACTCCACACCGACCCCATCAGATTTGCCGCAGAAGACTGGGAAGAGTTTGAAAAAGAGCTCGGAATCGAGGTTGTGCATATTTCTAGCGATTACTCCAGAGAGCAGTTCATCAGAGACCTCCATGGAAAATACTCTGAGTGCGTTGCCATTGCGCGTGGATACTTGACGGGACGTATCGTCGGCCGTTTTGATGAAGAGTTGATACTGCATTTCCCACCAACTCTTAAATACGTAGCACACCAAGGTGCTGGGTACGACCAGTGTGATCCAGAGCCCATGACGTTGCGGGGTATTCAGATGGCACACTGCCCAGATGTTGTAAATGCGTCAACAGCGGATACAAACATCTACCTCATGTTGCTGGCGATGCGCAATTTCCAGATCGGGTCAAGTGCCCTTAAGGCTGGACTTTGGGCCAAAAAAGGCAACAGCGCAGGCACTAGAGCGGGAATCTCTCCATCTGGAAAGGTGTTGGGCATAGTAGGAATGGGCAGCATTGGGCGTGCTGTGAGAGATCGTGCTCGTGCCTTTGGGTTTTCCAAAATTGTCTACTACAACAGAACGAGGTTGGCACCAGAAATGGAACTCGACTCAGACTACTGCGCAACGCTCGATGCCTTGGCTGCTGAGGCTGACGTGATTTCGCTCAATGTTCCCTTGAATGCTTCAACTCACCATCTCATCAGCAAGGACTTAATGCAGAAGATGAAGGATGGCGTGATCATCGTGAACACTGCCCGCGGAGAGGTTATCGATGAAAAGGAAATGATTAAATTTTTACGAAATGGCAA
Source organism: Hermanozyma ubatubensis (assembly GCA_030567085.1). Classification (NCBI taxonomy): domain Eukaryota; kingdom Fungi; phylum Ascomycota; class Pichiomycetes; order Serinales; family Metschnikowiaceae; genus Hermanozyma; species Hermanozyma ubatubensis. The sequence goes on along the minus strand of JAJLRP010000034.1, from coordinate 79,006 downwards.
AATCGCGGCCGCTGGCCTCGATGTGTTCGAAAACGAGCCCCATGCCAACATGGAATTGCTCGAGCTCGACAACGTCACCGCTACCCCGCACATGGGCACCAATACCGAGCAGACTGTGCACTCAATGGAGAAGCTTGTCATTGAAAATATCAAGAATGGCTTGCTCCATGGTAAAGTGCTCAATTTGATACCCGAGCAGAAAGGACGCATGGAGCAAATTTAGAGCGCCTCTCCAATCATGAGCATATCTTTGAACGATAGCGCCCCGCAGTTCCCGACACCCCATGTGCTTAAGGACTGCAACGTGCTCTGAATCCAACTCTCAAAGCTCTCAAGGCTATTGGCGTGATTAGAGATCTCGATATTATCAAGAATTTCCATTCGCAAGTATCCAACTGTGAAGTCTCTGCAATCGGATGCATTCTCGCCATCTGCCCCGCTAGCTTCCTTATAGATCAACGCCTTCAAAACCTGCCACGTCACTAAACTGACCTTGTAGAACATGTAGGCGAGCAGCGGGTTACCTTCCTCGTATCCTGAGCTAAAAACTCTCAATACAGCACTTATATGCTTGGTCACTAAGAGCAAGGACTTGAACGGGAACTGGCGGTAGTCATTGCCCAAAAACAATGTTCCTGGCGGAGCTTTAGAAGGCCGCCGTGTGAGTGCAGCTGCCGTTGCAATGGTGGCTTCCAACGTTGGTTCCACTATGCCTGAAGTAATCGCAGTATCTGGCAAATGAAGGTGGATGTATGCCAAGTGCAAGGTAACCTCAAACATTCCCCACATGTCCCGCATGTGGTTCTTGTCATTTCTAGATCTCCGAGGCATCAGATTACGAAGCCCGTTCAACGCATTCCCCAATTGGGAGCGCCGAGACAATGGATCCTGGGGATGTTCAGAGAACGTCTCCAATATTCCGGCGAACTGAGTCATGTTCCGGATCATAATGTGAATGGCCAGCAACAAGATCATTGCGCCAAATGACGAGGTACATTGCGGTGCAGCACCCTTTATTAGAGTCTGCTGAAGCGCTTCAAGAAAGTATATGCCGTTGCCAGGTGTGGTGGTCGTTTCGCGTTTGGAAAGCTCACCTAAAGAACTTTCCCGCCGAGCCAACAGCAAGCGCCATGCTTCCTCATTCTGTGCCTCCCAAATTTCCGAGTTGCAAGGCAAGATATGCTTGATTTCGTAGTGCGACATTTTGGGAGGATGATTTACCAAGGTGCTCATTTGGCCATCAATGAAGTATATGGCATAGCTATTTCGGCGGGCAATTTCGAGTGTAACAAACTGTCTCCATGTGAGAGACAGCTCTTCAACAGGCACTGGCGTATACTGGAACATTCCGATTTCACGGGCAATGGTCACTAACTTGAATATCGTGTTCACTGCCCACTTGTATCTCTCTCCATTGCCCCAAAACAACCCGGCGTATCCAGCTAACAATGCGGCCTGGAATTCGGCCATTGAAAGCAGATGAGTTTCGCTGATATAGAGGTTATTATCGAGGTACAGCATGGCGCTGTCGAAGCATTCGTCCATGGATGCTTCCTCGTCGTCGTATTTGGACCCGATTGCGCAAATCACGTTGTTTAAAACACTGCAACTATTGGCTCCGGAAATCTCGAATGTGGGGCGGTGAATAATGGGAAGAGTAGGATGGAAGTACTCCCAGAAGTTCTCTAAAGAGCGTCTGACGCGGCTTGAAGGCATTGACAATAATAGTACTTCAATTCTATCTTCAATATGGGGCGTAGCTGATGTCTTGGCCACTTTTCCGGCGCCATCCTCAAATTCAGGGAAGCTAGCATGCTTGTGCGCCTTGCGGAGATGGACCTTTAACGAGTCGCTCCTCGAATACAACTGGCCGCAATGGTGGCACTGTACCAGCGATTTCTGATCTTTACGTTAATCCTACCTTGCTAGTCTTCATTGGCAGTACATACGCTGACGCTCGTGGCGCTTCAAATTCTCGGGCCGGGTGAATTTTTGACCGCACTTGCATTGGAAGGGCCGTAAAATGAGATTCAGCAGCCTTTCCGAGACTTGGATTTTTCCCATCTTGTTGTGGGCTGATATGAGCAAGCCTTCCCCGACTTAATGGACCGTCCACTGTCCAAAATGTCCTGCATTTTTGTTATCACGGAAGATTTTATCCGTCGCAGATAAGGCGGCACGGCGGAAATAGCCGATCAGGTCGCCTGCAATGCAAGATACCCATGAAGCTGAATCTGGGGTGCTCGTATCAACGCTGTACTACAAAATGATGTTCAGACCAGGTATGGTGCTTTCGTAGTGAAAACCGTGCTACTGCTTGCACAGTTGTCCCAAGCTCTGAAACGAGCAAATGCGGGAGTCAATGTGAGAAAAATCACATCGGTATCTTGATTACGCCTGGCTAAACGCAAATCGTCGGGCGATCACATATCAGCCCAGTTCTGCCCGAGATCGTGCTTTCTGTCGCATGCTCGATCCGTAACGAATGAGCACTAGGCACGAAGCAAAGCCTGCTAATAACACTCCTGCAGATATGGTGCTCGTCCAGCCTACGCCAATGTTGTTGATCTGCGTCAAACAGGTGGCGGTAGCGATTGCGCCGGCGACATAACGACTGAAGTAGTTCGAAGCGATAGCATCCCCTCCAAGGTGGGGAAGGCAATCCACACAGTAGGCATTGAGACTGGGGAAGCAGAATGTCTGGGCCACTCCGTTAAAAAACAATGCAATGATAGGCAACGGCATCCCGCCGATTTTCCGGTCAATAGACCACCCATAGATAAGAATGCTGGCGGGTAGACACAACCCAAAAGACACGTAGGTCGAACGGAGCCTGTCCTCGGGCACCCGCTCGCCGCGTTTTTGGATGTACTTCTTAACGTAGCGGTCGGCCCACTTTCCGCCATAAAGCGACCCGAGCAAGTAGCCACTGCCCGGTGCCAAATAAAAGAGCCCACTGTAGAGCGGCGACGTCAAGTTGAATCTCGGGTTGACGACGTGCGGAATCGTGGTTGTCATCACGCACATGTTGTAGAGCAACGACTGGCTCATGAACCCTCCGAGGAGGAGATTAGGATACGAAAACGCCCGCACCACCCGCAACGGATTGTACTTGACAAACACAAAACGCTGGCCCGTCTGTTTCCGAATTGCCTCGCTCTTGGACTCGCGAATTGTCTCTGTGAGGAAGACAAAGCAAAGCCCGAACGTCAATGCCCCAATACCCACCATGACCCAGAAAATCACCCTCCAGCTGGTGTAGGTTACAATGATGCCGCCAAATACAGGCGCCAACGCCGGGCCAAGCTGCGATCCGCTGAGCGTCCAACCCATGGCATTACCTCTCTGCTGGGGTATGTAGATATCGCCCATTATGGAGCCTCCGAGGGAAAAGAACGCCGTGCCAAAAAGAGCGCTGATGGAGCGAAATGCAATGAACATGGCGGCGTTCTGCGACAACGCAACAAGCACAGTGAATATCGTGAATCCTGCAGTGCACAACAAGTACATGGGCCGTCGCCCGTAGAGGTCGCCCAATGGGCTCATAATGCAAGGTGATATCGCCATCACCGCGTAGTAGCCCGAGTTGGACACCACAATTGTGCTGTCCGAAGTGTTGAGGTCCTGGGCAATTTTGCTGATAGCAGGCATAAAGGCCAAGGCTGAACATGGCGAGAGAAAGACCGACAATGCCACGATCACGACAAATAGGCGTTTCCGACGGGGTGAAAAACGGTCGTAGAACGGGTCCTCCTCTGGAGGCAAGGTGCCCACCAATTCCTCGTTGGACTGCTCCAGCGGCACTGCTTTTTCAATTTTTTCCATACTCACCGGATTCTTTGGAGGGAAAAACGGGGCATCGGTCAGCAATTTCTTAAGCTCGGTGAAGCTCGGACCGAGTTTTCCAATGAGTCAGCCTGTATGTTGAGCCCACTATGCAGTGTGGCTCTGTCTACAAATTGTCACATTTTTGTGCAGTCTGTGGAGATGGAGCTCCAGGCGCACTTGCACATAAGCGAGGGGTCGTGGTGGGGCAGGCTGGGCTGATGCGCGGAACCATTTTCCGACTGCATTGATAAGGTTGATTGATAACGACGCCGGTGAGCGATTTTAGCTGCCATATATAGGGCACCTTTGGTACTCTGCTCAAAGACACGCCAGCGCCCAGATCTTGCACTCGCCATCGCTATGAAGTCGGAATCTGCCAATGAGCCCAAGATGGAGGTAAAGGCCCATACCAACCCTATTTCCGATGCTGAAGACGACCTCGAATCATGCGACTACGACCCTGCGCTCGAGAAGAAACTTCTCCACAAATTCGACTGGGCCATCATGCCTTTATTTTGTGCCGCCTACTTTTTCTCCGCCTTGGACAGGTCCAACGTGGGAAATGCCAAAGTGGCTGGAATGAATGCCGATATCGGGCTCACTAGCAAGCAGTACTCCAACGCCGTTTCGCTTGTGTATGCGACGTACTTGCCCACCATGCTTCCAGGCGTGTGGATAATGAGAATGTTCAAACGGCCAAGGCTCTATATGGGCAGCATGGTGATGGCATGGTCGTTGGTGTCGATGTTCACGATGTTTGTCAGCGGCTACCACAGCTTTATTGTCACCCGGGTACTTCTTGGTTTCTTTGAAGGACCCTACTTCAGCTGTATGTCACTCATTGCGTCGGATTACTATCTTCCACAGGAGTTTGCTCGCAGAACGAGTTTCTTCTTTGTTGCCTCGGCGTGTTCCAGTTCCTTCGGTGGTCTCATTGCTACGGGGATCACCAAAATTCATTCAGGTGCGCTCGAGCCATGGAGATACCTTTTTATGATTGAGGGATTGTTGTCGTTCTTGTGCGGGGTGGCTATGTTCTTTCTCTTGCCAGACTCGCCTTCAAGCTTGATCCACTCTGAAGAAGAGCAGCGGGTTTTCGCTGCCAGAGCAATCAAGAGAAAAAACTACGAGGGCTCGGCCACGTTCGACATCAATGAGTTTTGGAGCGCTCTCGACATCAAAATTGTTTGTTCTGTTGTCGTGCAGTTCTGTCAGGACATCCTCTTGTACGGGTTCTCGACGTTTCTTCCTTCCATTTTGAACCTGTCCCTTGGCTACGACAGACTCATGTCTCAGTACTTGACGGTGCCCGTGTACCTCTTCGCCGGAATATGCTTTATGGTTGCTGCTGAATTCTCTGACCGCACTGGTTTTCGTGGTCCCATCATCGTTGTATGCAACATCTTGGCTTTAGTGGGTTACGTGATTCTTGTCACTGTGGAGAAGGCTGGCGTTCTCTACTTTGCGTGCTACCTTATTTGCTTTACGCTCTACATTGGGCCGGGCCTTAACGAGTCTTGGATTGCCAACAATACGGCCCCGAAATTCAAGAGAGGTTGTGCGATTGCCATCAACCAAACCTTGGGAAATGTTGCTGGTGCAATTAGCCCTCAGGTCTACATCCATCCTCCGAAGTACAAATTGGGCAACTATTTCACCATCGGCTGCGTGTGTATCTCCACGCTCACCACTGTATTTTTGTCGTTCTACTACCTCCGGAGAAACAGAACTAATGAAAAGATTCAGGAGCTGGGCGTGGACAATAGAAATCAGAAAAGAACGATTGGCGATGACTCGCCAGAGTTCCGTTTCTTGATTTGATAGAAGAGCGGGCTCCTCCTGAAAATGAATATGTTTGCAGTTTGCGATTTCAACTGAGGTTGTTCTCTGTAGTGTTCCGGAATGCTCGGCCTGCTGGTATGCTGTCTTAGCCTGCTGCAACTTGTGAAGCTCCATCTAATGTGGATTACCTCCACTTGACTTCTCCGCCCGTCAATTACGCTTATCTATTAAGGTTCCTTGAAATGTTGCTCTCAATGCACTATACATCTCTCACATCTGTTTCCCACTTCTTCTTCGTGGTTTCATCAGCCAGCTCCTCCGGGTACCGATTGGAGTCAAGCAGAACTTCACTTGACAACACTGGCCGCCCCTCTATCATACGAGATACCACTCTGCGAATAGAAGGCCATCCTTGCCAAAGAGGGGCCACAATGATGTAGAGCGCAGCAAGTGTCAACCAAATCAAAACAATCACGACGTACGCCGTGAAGGACTTCTTCGATAAGTCTGAGCCCTTAGCATATAAGCCGCAGGGAATGAGAATGTAGCATCCAACCAACACAACGACGTTGAAGGCAAGACTCGCCCACGCCTGTTTCTGAAGCTTTACCGAGTCTTTGGTAGTGACGTGAATAGCTGCTTCTTCCTCACTGTCCACATCATTGGCTAACGTGAGCTTTTCCGTGAACAAAGACAAGTCGGAAACCTCTTTGTCAGGGAGCAAGTAGGAGAGCGCAACCATGAAAATCGGCGTAGAGACAATGGAAGTGATATTGCCAACGAAAGTCGCCTTGGGTGTCATGAGGGTGTCCCTGTTGACCACATGGTCGGCGACGGCGTAAGTTGTGCCTATCCAGCACACCACACCGGTGACAGTGCTCAATGGAGCGCCTATAAGAATGGCTCTTTTTGAAAGCTTCGACCAGAAAAGAGTCAAAACCACGATGCCAGCTTCAGGCGACAAGATAATGCCCAAGAAACTGAGCAACCAGCCAACAGTGACACCGACGTAGTTGAGGCCCGTTGCAAGAGCGGCCATGAAAATGCCAAAACCCACAACACAGAAATGTGCGGTCCTCACCAACTGTTTTCCCGATGCGTCGGGCCGAACATATGTACGGTAGACATCGTAAGTGCAGACAGAAGAGAACGCAATAAGCTCGGCAGATGTAGCGGATGTGACAGACATGAATAACATGGCCAAAGCAGCAGCAGCACCCAGTTTGCCGAAAATCGCCTTCATTCCGTACACCACCGGAAGCCCCGCATTGACCTCGAAGTCCGTGAGCACGTTGGGGTAGGTGGCCGAGATGGGGGAGTTCAAAAGTGCACGGCACGCCAATCCAGCTGACGTGCCGAGGGACATGGGGATCACTGTCCAGCAGAGTCCGCCGAGCAAGTATCCAGTGAACACACTGGAGTGGTCGGAAGCAATGGCGCGCTGAGAGTAGCCCGGGTCGCCAAACACAGATGAAAATCCGCCAATCATCACTGACCAAGAGAGGTAGATCATGGTGGGGTCGCGGAACGACAAGTACGAGTGGCCCGTGGCTGACGGATCGGATTCCTGGGCAGCTTTGAGCAAGTCGTACATCTTACCAGGCGAGCCAATGTGGGCCGAGGATCCATAAACAGTGTAGCCCGTTGCCAAGAGAATGCCGAAGATCACCACCGTGTGAATCCAGTCGGTGATGAACGTGGCCTTCAAGCCGCCCATGGCAGTGTAAACCACCACGCCAACGGGGAGAAGAAACGACGCCGCCACCACCGACATACCGGTCGTTGCAGCAAAGGCCTGCGAGCCTCCAAGAAGAAGCAACGCGGAAATGAGAACGTTGGTCGCCACGCAGTAGCACAAGAAAAGCCAGTGGCAGTGCTTGCCGAACCGAACCTCCACACATTCGCTGACGGTGTGCGCCTTGGGTGCACGCTTCTTGATCTGGAGGGCAATGAACAAGAAGAGCAAGATCTGGATGGTGCCACCGATGCCGTAGTAGTACGGTCCCGATAACCCATGGGAGTAACCCCAGGTTCCTGACGTCAACAACGTCGCAGGCCATGTCCAGGCCGAGACCGTGCTCGACGAGATGAGTCCAGACTTCACGTTACGAGACGCTGTCGAAAACCGCTCCGAGTTCTGGACCTGGCCAAGGTACACAGACAACACTTTGGTGATGAAGACCATCATGGCGGCGAAAGCCGCGCCTAGGCCCACGGCGAAGCCGTATCCGTAGCCCTCCGAAAGAATGGGTTCCATGTACTGCTGGGGATTAAGCTGGAGAGATTCTGAGAGAGAGAAATGTCGAGGGACTTAAATACTTTATCGCAGAAAGGTATCTGAGCGTTGTGCCCAGCACAGTTTAGCAATATGCACACTGACTGGGCTGCAGGGCTGCGCAGGTCGTGCAGTGATCTCGGCCGCCAAATGGGGCAATGCGAGCAACCACTGAAAGACGGTTGGAAGCACGCACATGACTTTGGAGATGGTGCTGCTTATTTCCTGCACTCAGGCGGCGCGATCAGTAGGTCAACTGATGGAAGGGTCCAATTGCTGTTTCTTTAGATCAAGTAGATGTCGTTGCATTAGTTTCCACACTGTGTGATGAATTTATCCGTGGAACATGGCTGCGGTACGCCTTATCGCGAGCGGGGTGGGAATATTCTGAATGTGCCTCACGCATGGTTATCCGGAATTGAGCGCTCAATTATCCGGAATTGAGAGCGGCTCCGGAGTACGGCGCCGGTTTCGCGCCGGAAAGCGTTTCAGGTCAGTGAAGACGGGCAGCCGCGTCCAGCCGCGTCGGCTCGGACTGGGAGCCACAAAACGATGGCGGGACTAGTGTCCTGTGATTCTAGTCGTTGGTGTTCCTGCACCCTGGAAATGGGATCTGCGGTCAGTAAGGAAAGGGTCCTTGTTGCTTGTTTCTCGACTAACGATTTGTCCGTCTGCTGGTGCCTTCGTTGTGTGGTGATCGTGTTGGTGAACAAATTGCCGTCATGCGCTATCGCGAGTGCGATCGTACGTGCTCGGAATGTGTCTACAGCAAGAATTACCGGAATTGAGACCGTATCTGGCAGAATACGGGCACCAAATTCCGCTGTGAGTGGTCGCCTGGTGTCTAATCTTGCGATTCTGGTCTCCAGTTGGCTGAGAGGAGAGTCTCTTGATATTTTGCACTTGCATGTACGAGAATGACGCCCGCCCTGCGCTGCGGGTGGAGGCGAATTCTGCAGGCACCTGCATGCATCCTCCAATCTGCTATACAGGATCTCCGATCATTAGCTCTGGTTAAACTAGGCCATTTTCCACCTCTACCTCAAAATATCCTATAGAAACCATGGACTGGAAGACAGTGGCCCAGGATAAGCGGCGTGCAGTGATCGAATCAATTCCTCCGCGCTGGCGTAACGACTCGATTCGTGCCGACATGAAAGCCGCCGGCTTCACGGACGCCAGGCTCTATCTCGACGCCGTGCTTCCTGAAGACGAAAACGCCATCACGCAATTGGGAGTCTTGGAGCTCGTCAGCAGCATCAAGGCCGGAAATCTCACTGCTCGCGCGGTGACTGAGGCATTCTGCCACCGAGCGGCACTAGCCCACCAGATCGTGAACTGCTGTCTGGAGATCTTCTTTGGCACGGCGCTTGCCCGCGCCGACGCTCTCGATGCGCACTTTGCACGGACCGGCGAGGTTGTGGGCCCGCTCCATGGCGTCCCCATCTCTCTCAAGGACCAGATCGACTTGCCGGGTCTCGACTCGGCCATTGGCTATGTTTCACGCATCGGCCACCCCAAAACCGCCATGGCGCCGCTAGCGCAGGCTCTCCAGGACCTAGGCGCTGTTTTCTACGTGAAAACAACCGTTCCCATGGCGATGATGTCGGCTGAGACGGTGTCGAACGTCCATGGCTACACCAGCAACGCGCGCAACATCCAGCTTTCCTCCGGCGGCTCTTCTGGAGGAGAAGGCGCGCTCATTGGCGCCGGAGGCTCGCCGTTGGGCTTTGGCACCGACATTGGCGGCAGTATCCGGGCGCCTGCGGCTTTTCAGGGACTCTGTGGGCTCAAACCGTCGATGGGCCGCCTTTCATACATGAACGTCACCAATTCGTGGAGCGGGCAGGGCATTGCGACGTCGGTGGTGGGTCCGCTTGGGCAGCTGGTGGCAGACTTGCGGTATGTGACACAGCTTGTGGTGGATCAGGGCCTTTGGAAGGTGGATCCCGCGGTGGTTCCGCTCGAGTGGAAACCGTCGCAAGACAGAAAGTACACGTTTGGAATCTGGCGGTTCAACGGGCGTGTGATGCCGCACCCGCCTATTCTTCGGTGCTTGAGTGAGGCTGCAGACGCTCTCAAGGCGGCAGGCCACGAAATCGTGGACATTGAGGTGCCCCACGCACTTGACATGCTTGAGGTCATGCTCGACCTTTTCGTGGCCGACGGTGGGCGCGAGCTCGAGGAAGAATGCGCCAAAACCGGCGAGCCCGTGGTCCCTCTCGTGGCCAAAATGGTGGGCGGCCCCAAGGAGCTTTCTGTGACGGAGTTCTTTGACGTGACCAAGCGGATCTTCAAGTTGCGTCAGGAATTTGCCGCGTGGTGGGCCGGCACCGGCTCAAGAACAGAGTCGGGTCGGCCGATTGACGGGATCATTGCGCCTACATGGCCGGCGGCTGCGTGCTCACCCCACTCTCAGATTGCCGGCGACTACACCTGTCCGTTCAACTGTGGAGACTGTGCATGTGCCATCGTTCCGGTTGGCCAGGTGGACGCCAAAATCGACACCAAGCGCGTGAGCTACACGCCCATCAACGAGCTCGACGACGTGATTTTCGGATACTACGATCCAGAACTCTACGACAAGCAGCCAGTGTGTGTCCAGGTTGTTGCGCCGCGGTTGCACGAGGAATTGGTTCTCGACATGGCGGAGGCGGTGGAGAGGGCCATGGCGGGTGTTTCTGGAGGTGCCTGACGTGGCGGGAATGTTGCGTGTGGCTTGCGGAAAGTATAGTGCTGGTGCTGGTGCTGGTGCTGGTGCTAGAGTAGAGCCAGCACTAGCGCAGTTGAGAAGGCACTGGAAGTTACACGGTTGTCGAGCTGGTGTGAGAATTGCTTCACGCCTCCGGCAACCGGTACTGTCTTACGAATTCAAGTAACACTACACAGAATATCGGCACTTGTCCATCACTATCGGCCACTCAGAGCGGCCAAAAAGTCAAACTAAAATCGCCGGCGCCGTCAAACTCGCCGAGCCGCTATAAATACAGAATATCGCGCTGTCAGCCACTATCAATACAACATCTATGCCGGTGCAACTTTCGCCAAGTCCATCGCAACGGCCCCATTAGCATGGACTCCGAGGGCAGCACCATGAAAACGCGATGTAGAACTTCGGACCACGCCCACGGCCTGCGTGGGGGAGCGGTGAAACAAAATTAGGCTGAAAAAATCAGCAAGCCTAAAACGACTGCGCAGACATCTCGCCGTTACGGTCCCAGAGACCCCGGGATCGGAGGTACGGGTCAAGAAACACGTAGTTTTGTGCTCTTGCCTTGCCCAAGCGGATTTTCTGGTCCAAGTAGCGCTTCGACTCCTCGACGGTGGGTGCCTCGATCCACCTTATTGTCGCCTCGATGAAACTCACCGTGAGCTCGTCGCGCTGCTTGAGAAGATTGCTGAAAAGCGCATCGGGCTCTTGTCTCAGCGAATTGTACTGCGTGGGCTCAATGTACGAAGGCTTGAAAGTGTCCTTGCCGCCAAGATGCTTGGGAATGTGCTGCGGTTCAATGTACTTCTTGAGCATGTCCTTTCCCTTGGTGAAGATCAACTTCTCCTTCAAGTGCGGCTTCATCCATTTGACAATTATCTTCCACATGACGCTGAAGATCCGTGGAGCATCGTGCACATAGATCTTCTCCACGCTGTCGGGGTACATTTTCTGCAAAAGCCGCACCGTGTACTTGACGGCATGGAAGTCGGCGTTGCTGAGCGTGAAGTTGGTCATGTCGAACAACACGTGCGTCTGGTCAACGCCCCGCTTGTATTCCGAGAGACTGAGCGCCGACCATTCGAACACAAGCGCCACATACCGTTCGTATTCTCGATCGGGACAGGCGCCTCGAATATGGTCCTTGACTCGCACATGAATAATCGGGCAGCCAGACTTGGCAGTGCCCCGCATATAGACCTCGTTCAGCTTGACGGTGTCGACCAATTTCTTGTGCTTGCCTTCGTAAAAGATGCCGGCGTCGCCGTGGTTCACGAGCTCGTCAATCTCGCTTATATTGATGCGCCAGTCCATAACCTCGCCCAACCACTTGAGTGCCGACTTGACGTCGTAGTTGGTGACACGCAAAAACCGAAGCAACCAGTTGTCGGCATTGCTATTTTTGGAGCATCCCCAGAGTCCGCGGTGGATGTCCTCTGGCACAAACTTGCTGAGCACCGAGTGCTGCTCCAGGTGGTAGAGCGAAAACACGTCCTCGCCGTCTTCGCCGTAGCCGCCAGTCTCGAGCGAGTAGTAGACGCTGCGGATGTTTGTTGCTGAGGACTGTGCCACGAACGATGAGTTGCCTGAGCTGAGCGACGTTCCCTCTTTGGAATACAGAAACGACGACGCGGCGCTGCCGTGCGAGTTGTGGGTCACCACGGAACTGACAATGCCGGTGCCGTTTGCAATTTCCGAGAGCGTTTTGGTGATCTCGTAGCCAAAGTATTTGAGGAGAATTGCCCACATCTGCTTGAGGGCGATCTCCTCGTGGGCACCTAACAGCCAGATGCGCCCAGTATGAATGTGGGTTCTGGTCATGGTGAAGGTGGGGGTGGTGAGGGGAGCGGTAGTTTTGTAGCAGGGATTAAGTGTGAGACCGGAACGGAAAAGTGAAGGCTGGGGGTGAGAGGTTTGCTAGGAAACCAGGAGGAGATATAGGAGGAAAAAGCCAGCTGACGACAATGTAGCGCGGTTCGTCAGACTTTTGTAAAAAAAAAAAAACGGGACCGTGCTGCAGGCGCAGACACTTTATTTCCCGAAGGGCTCCTCCACATTTCTGGCGTCTTGTGTGAGTTGACGCCATGCATGACACTCGCCAGCATCTGCAGCACGACGCCGATCGCCCATATGAATGCAAGATCGGACTGCGCCGATCTACGAGCCTGTTCTGCACTGTCGCTCGCTTGTAAATCAACAACCTCTACACAGAAATTCCGCCTTCGTTGTCATAATGCGCAGGTGTCCTGCTCCAGAACATTCCCGTTCTCGCCCATGTCCACCTCCCCACCCCTTGCAGGATCTCAAAGATCGGGCTCATATCGCGTCGCATGCAGAACGGCCTGCAAAGAACAAGTCAGGTGCCAGCATCCCCGCTTGATCACATGGTGAGCCAAAAGCGGCTTAAAATAGGGCTTGGGTAACTTTTTTGTTGGCGTGATGACAGCAGAGTACTAGGTTTTGTCCGTAGAGATTTTCCCCTCTTCTCACAATGCCTTGCATGAGGAATGCCCAGAAATGGAGGAGCATATTGGTACGACGAACTACATAAGCGAAAACTGAAGCAGTGCCTGCGAATGAAGGAACGCGTTGAGCCGGAGGAATGGAGTTGAGTTCCTGTTTCCGCTGTCGATATCTGTTGGGCGGCTTGAAAGGGTTTGAAGGAGACGCACCACCTTGCCTTTTTTTTCCCGTTTCGGTTATATTGGCGACTGGCGCGTCGCGCCTGCTGCAGGCTGCTGAATAACCTCAAAATAAGGCGCCTTCCAAAACTTAAACTTTTAGCTACCTACAGCTTCAACGTTTCGTAAAGTCGTTCAATTTCAGGACACGGAGGACTTTCTTGGTGCCACTACTGGCGAACCCATGGTCCCGCCGTACCCATCTCATGTGCAGCCAGCGGCTAATCCGCATGGGAACCTCTCTAGCCCTAAGGGGTCTATTGTAGCATCTAGACCCGAATTCGTCTGGCGGCACGGGTGTTTTGTAGGCTTCATAACCCGCCTCAGAGCAGGCAACTTGCAGCTGAGTCTCGTGCACCGCCAGCCGCAAGACAATAGCAAACCGGTACCTTGAGGTATGTGAAACCCGCATTCTCACTCTCCTGGCGATGTTCATCACCATCCGTAGGTCTCCGAATGCAAGTACACTTCTTCCACGTAGGAACTCCGCAGACTAATTACGTGCAGCTGCATGCGGGCAACAGTGTTGCAAACCTCTTCTGCCATGGAAGGCGACCCACAGCACACCACTGCGTTCCGGCGCCCCAAGGAAAGTTCCAGCGCTTGCAAGACTCTCTCCAAATGCGGTCTGCCCTGCACAATGTGAGCGCCGCTGGCCCGAAGCTGTGAACCCACCTCAAACGACTTCTCATTCACCGACGTCTTTTCGCTGGCCGAGCCGGCACTGGCGCTGCCACAGCCAGACTGCGTGACGAACACCTTGACATTGGCGCGCGCACTACACTGAGCCAACTCCTTCTCGTTGGCGGCCACCTCTTCGAAGTCACGAGCCACCCACACAAAGTCGACGTCGGGGCCGGCAGCATCAGCAGCAGCAGTCAAGTTGACGAGGCACGGCAACGTGCACGTGATGCCCACGCCGGTGGCCACCAAGAGCACCTTGTCGAACGCCTGCAAGTCACGTGGACATCCGCCGTAGGGCCCGTCGACAATCACCGACTTGGACGCCGTGCCCACCTCGGAATCCAACAGCTGGTAGATCTTGCGCGTGAGGCCGTTCTGGGCGCGGACCAAGAAGCGCAAGCGGCCGTCGGTAGTCACCGACGCTATCGTGAATGGATGGTTGTCGAACACGCGACCACCCGGAAACCGGAGAAAGCAGTGCTGGCTGGGACGCCAGGTGCCGCGGGCATTGTCGATGGTGACCTCAAACACGCCAGGAGCCACGCGGCGGATCTGGGCTTTGTATTTGCGGCCCAAGCCGCGCTGGCGCACCACCCGGTACATCCACTGCACAACCCACACCGCCAACGCGGCCCACATGTAGTTCTGCATGTCGAGCATGCCGTAAACATGGTACGTGGTTCCCACAAAGAAGCAGCAGCCCAAGAACCAGTGTGCGTGGAACGCTAGCTCGTACAAGCGCAGCCTGATCTCGCGCTTGAAGAGCAAGCAGAGAAGAACAAGCGGCACAAGCGCGGCGGTTCCCGCGATGTAGTCGTGGCCCTTGAAGACAAGGTTCAAGTTCTCGGATCCACCCTCGGCAAGCGCCTGGTAGATGAAGGGAATGGTGTGGATCACCGAGAGCACCAAGCACGCAACACCGGCAAACTGGTGCACCCAGTTGAGTTTCTCGTAGCCGATACCCGTGAGCATGGAAATGATGTTCAGCTTTCCCGACAACGCGAAGATGAAAGGAATGGGTGCCATCGCCATGGCGCCAGCGCGGATCGCCAAAGGTGGAGACCCGAAGCCTCGACATGAACGGTACCAGAAGTGCGGCACCAAGGCGTAGCAGAATAAATAGAGCGACGTACCGCATGCATAGATGGTGTTTCCCATCGAGGCAGGAAACGACAACGCCACGAGAAACCGCGGTGTTCTTCTGTATCCAATAAGTCGGCAGTAGGCGGCCACTACGTAGACAAGCGCCGCCAACATACCGGCGTTTTGTTTCTGCTTCAAGTATGTCCTGTCGCGCATCCAGAAGAAAAAGTACTTCACAGTCATCACGAAAATCGACGCACTGGCAAAGTATACCGTGACTTTGCCATAGTAGGCCTGGTCGTAGTAGTTAACTTCGGCCTGCGACTGTGTCATGTACGCCATGTACTGGGCCAGGCCCTTGTCCGTGAGGCAGTTGAGGCCTTTGTAATAGACGGTCATAACTGGCTGGATTGGAAAACAAAGAGAGCCATTTTCTTCATTATTTGTATGGCGACTTTTTCGCCGGTGGGTGAGCAAAACCCACTTCCCAAAGCAGCCATGCAGGCGCAGGCGAGCAAATTATCCGATGCATTAGGCAAGCGCCGACATTGCATCGAGGCGAAGAGAGATATATGCTCCAGATACGCTGAAATGTGCTCAATCAGCACTCGGCTATTGGCAAATTCGAAATACAGGAACGCCAGATCTTCCCACTTGATGGTCCTTGCTCCGATATGCAATTCGCTTGCGAATTGAGTAGTGAAGTGAAGCCCCAAAGCGATCTCGGGGGCGAGTCCAGGCGGTGCAATTGGCGATTTCGTGTTCTGGGGCTTCACCATTTATCGGCTTCTGGTCCGGCCCCCACCTCGAAATTTCAGAATCCTTCATCTCAACGTGCATGCAGGCGGCTGCATCTCCTGTCATTGATTTGGAGGCGGCCAACCTAAGACATATCGCCACCAGGCGCCGCATTTACCTTCAACTTGCTCACGCGGTTAGAATCCCCCAATTGGTGTGCAAATGACTCGTCGTGCGAAGTCGTAGGTGCAAGTGCTGAGGACGTGGCCGATACCCAACTCGGACAAACCACATATAAAAAGACTGATAACCATGGGTGTACATCTGCTGGTTTGTATGGTGTTGCTATTTTTCCTCTGTTGTTTCTTCTCGATTTTTGGGATCCTCTTGTAGTTTTCCCAGTCTGTGGCTTGGTTCAATATTTTTTGCGAACCTGAATACCTGGGGCAGTAAGGCAAACGAATTGACGAAAAACAACAAATTTAAGGCAGCAGTACTCCCACATCAGGAATTCAAATAAAAAATAACCCCATTTTTCTCTATAAATGCCTGGTTACTTAAGATTCCTCTCTCCATCAAGGACGCTGTCGGTGTCCGCCAAAAGTATTCTGGGTGATCTATACGAAGTCTCTGCGAATAGCATTCTCCCAACGGCGCTTGAATACCTGCTTCTCGCCCTCGAAAGCCTCTATCTCGTTAACCAAGACGAAGTTCTCTTCGTCGGCACGCATAGTCGAATGGGTTAGGATCTTCACCTGCCAAGAGCCACGCCCAAGAGTCAACTCCCAGTCACACTGGTTGAATGCAGACAAAGGCTCATCCTCTTTGATAGACCAAATGTTTTTATTCCAAGATCCGAACTCCAGCCCGTTGGAGGTGATAGTACGCTTACCTTCGTCCGAGAAATCACTAATTGTCCAAGTTTGCAAAATATAGTCGTAAATCACTTTTCTCGTTCGTTTCTCCTCGCGTAGAATTTCACGTCCACATGGCGCCAAGGACTCAGGAATTGGCCACGAAGCGCCAACCCCAGTCTCTTTACAAAGCGGAAAGACAATCTCGCCTCGCTCAATAGTCACTTTTGGAGTCAACGCGGAGGGCCACAGCGAGGGCCAGTCAGTTGTGCTGAAAGCCGCTCTCACAATATGGCCGGTCTTGAAAACGTAGCCAGCAGCATCTAAAGTGATGTCGATATCATACACCTGGTTGGGGACGAGCTTGCGGGGATTCTCATGTGAACCAATTAGATGGGAGAGGTTACCCATACCCCATGTTACTAAAACGTGCTCATTCGTCTCAGGATTAATGTCCACGATTCTGACAGTGACGTTGGCAAGTGACTTGTCCGAAGACAACGAGAGCTTGGCAACGGCAATACCAAACACAGAGATACTTTGTTGCAACGGCGCAGAATCCACAGTAAAGCTTTTTGAGTCCTCAATTTTCTGATCAGCCGGAAAGTCTCCGTCTTGCCCAAACGGGCACCAGGTACCTCTGAAAAGTCCATGCTCAGCGGCACCAGAAAACGTGATCGGCGGAGGTGAGTCGATAGTAGAAAGAGAAAGGGCCTTTCCATTGAGAAAAAAACTGAAACTTGTTTCTCCTGTGGTCCGCTGCGTGACCCACTGGCCCTCTCTAGCCTCGTACGCTTTAGCTAAGGAAGCCGGCTGTTGTACGAAGCCTGTGATCTTCTCAAGTTTGGCAACATCAAAGTCGTCAATCCCGAGAGAGTAGTTGACGGCTGCTATCACCGTACTGTCCGTGCTAAGGTACCTTGTGAACCACTGCACGGCGATCTGGTTGTACCCTATGCCAGGATGGGGCGAAGCCACTTCTGGATACTCATGTACCCACGGACCCACTACACCTCTGCAATCAGGATGTGGCAAGTTGTCCATCATGCGAAAGACAGGATTGGTGTAGCCGTCCCTCCATCCGCCAAATGCCAAGACTGGAACATTAACCTTGGACCAATCTTCACAGATACTTCCGTGCTTCCAGAACGCATCTCGTTTCTGATGCGACACCCAATCAATAACATTTGGTTCAACATTGAGTCTCTGGAGCCAATTTTCGCCCCAGTCAAACCGTACCTCTGGATCTTGAGGACGTGCATTGTAGGCGAACATTGTAGATGCCCACCACAACATGTCAGACGCCAAAAGACAGCCGCCGCGATAATGTACATCATCAGAGTACCTGTCGTCGGTCGACATCAAGGTTATCACGGCCTTGAGAGCCGGGTGTTGCCGTGCGGCTATCTGCAAACAGTTGAACCCACCCCAAGACTTGCCGAACTGCCCGATCGAGCCGTTGGACCATTCCTGCTCAATAATCCAGTCAAATACTGCCAAATTATCCTCCTGCTCTTGTAGCAAGTACTCGCCCTTGAGCACCCCGTCGGAGTCTCCGCTGCCTCTCATATCCACTCTGATTGAGGCAAGGCCATGACCCGCATAATAGGGATGCCGAATGCTGTCACGTGCAGCAGTGAAGTCGTTTTTTCTATAAGGCAAATATTCGACCAAAGTGCCGACCTTGGCTTTGCTTTGGTGGGCGATCTTGGGGAGCCATATGTTGGCGTACAAGACTGCGCCGTCACGCACCGGAATGGGTACGTTTTTGAGCTCAATGACTTCGAAAGGAAGTTCACTCGGGGAGACAGTACGCCGGTGGTCAGACGCCACGACATTGAAGACCATGTCGTAGTTATGTGGAATGATTTAACAGCCGTTGAAACTCAATATTCCGCGCACGGAATCCGGGGGTATCGAAACGGGACAAATTATCCGTACTCGGTTGACGCAGCACAGTCGGGTCTCCGATTGCGGTAGTGGCAAATTGGTCTTTTGGTACGAATAAGAGTCATTGTTCTAGCGACGTAGCCATGCTCAATGCCACTATCTCGTGGAACCGAGGTCCACGATCGAGTCCACTTTTCGAGTCACAATGGCAAACCTAATGGATGGCATCAAAATTGCGAACTTTCAAATTTGTACTTATAATAATTTCCGGTCAATTGGCTCGCGTGACTGTGGGCATCTGCAATAAACTTGTCAAGACCGCCAACTTGGGAGTGTGAAAACACTGCCGTTCACAAGCACGGCGTCAAGAAAGCTAAATTTATTGTAACCGGCACGTAAGGATTGTTTGGGCTAAGACTTCGTCGTAAGCGCCTTGGTTCCACGCTGAGAATCTGCTCCGTTCGAAGTCACATTTCGAATGCAAACTCATGACGAAAAATAGTCGAAATTGGTGACAAAACGCCTCACAGCAAGTAGATCCACCTAGTTGAGGGAAATAAACAAGCTTTGGGATTTGCAGAAAGATCCATAACCACGCCTTGGTTACAGAGCCGTGCCGTCGAAGCTCCCACGCTCACAACTGATCCTTCAATTATTAAAAGAGCTCCAGATAACCATGACTTTTGCTTTCGCGAAATGAAGGCAACAGAAATTTTCATCTGCTTATATACTACTAATGGCTCATCGTACTCAGCAACCTGGGTTGATACCGTTCAAACACCAGCGCTATGTGACGGAGAGTCTTTGTACCTTCTCGCCCTGACATACAGCTCGGGATCACTAAATGGAGGGGAATCCTTGGCTGCACGCACTCCCGGCTTGCTTGTGGTTATTGCAACTCTTTTGAATTACTTGACCATGTGAGATTGCCGTCTCACATCGTGAAACTCGTGCGTACGATTTACGTCTCTCATAGAGGTGTGCGTTGAACCCCAAGGATCATTCAAGAAAATAGCAAATGAATGGGCCGACCCGAGGAGAAAGCTCTCTCATCGTACGAGAATGCAAGCAGGCTACCTCAGATATCTGGCTAGGAAAACGAATCACTCTAGCTCTCCAAAGCAAAGTGATGGGGGCTTGAATATACGATGGCTCTCATTTCTGTACTTCTTGTAGCATATTTTTTCCTGTTGGAAAACTTTGGCTAGCTTACTGGTTCTTCTTCGATAACATTCCAGAGTAAAGGCCGAGTTTCCAGTATTTGTGAGCCCTGAATTGCGTTCAAAATACACAGAATACAGATAATAAGCTGAAATTAGAGCCTTTTCTATTTTTCCTCTCAGTTTTTTGCTACTGGTATCCTGTGCTGGGTGTCAACCAGCATGGGTACCAGCGGGTGCAAATGAGAGGCACGGATGTTTGTGTGGGCTGGCAGGTGCAAAATATGTTGCACTAGATTTGCAACACCCCACCCCTATAATACTATTTACCATTCCACTTGCTCTGATTGACACGTGCCTAAGTAAATGACGTCTAATCTCTAATATCACTAATTAATGGTTTGGAGCAGTATTTGCCTGTGGAATCATCGCCCCTCCGGATAGGCGCCAATTCTAACTAGCCATTCAAAAAGGGGGCACAAGGGGGGTAAAAAAGGGGAGAGGTAAGTAAGGCCCCTGAGATTTTGACTTTCAGGAGTTGAAACAACCAATCGCCTTGCAAAGCATTCCGGTGATTTGCCCGGATTTGCCCCTTTCACCGACCAGGGCTATTTTCGGGTGTCAGCTCGACTTGGTTGGACATGAGATCAACATGCGACCGATTGGGAAGGCGCAATTCCGGAAACCGAATGTTCGCATTCCCGGGGGTCCAAACGAACAATGCGGGATCTGGTGGGTCGATGCGAGCGGCTGGCGGGCATCTCGAAATGCAAAAATGGTTTTATTTCGCCGAGTATATCGAATTCAGTGACACACCGTTACCACCTCAGAGAGTGACAGATTGCGGTGGGCCGTGCTCGCGCCGGTTACGAGCACCCACACATACCCAAGACTCTAGTTTAACAACCGGGTAGAATGAGGGGTCACGTTGCCCGGAACTGCGACCGGAAGTCCATTGTTTCAAACGTGGGTACACTGCGGCCCTCGCCGCATTCTGCTGTTCGAGTTGTGCGTCGAAAGGAGAGAAGCGTATCTGAGACACGGGAGTCCGGACCAAGAGGACTTCCGGCAAACTGTTGCTACGAGAGGAATTACAACAAAGACAACGGGTGACAATCTGTTGCAAGCGAATACCGGGTGTGTGGCCAAGCCCGGGGCAATTTGAAGAGAACCCGTGCACCATAAAGTCTAGGCTCTCATTCTGGCAAGCTCCTATTGTTCAGAGGAGTCTTACGCCAATCCTCCAGCCGCATGGAATGTTCTAAGAGTAGCCAGCATCCAAAAATATGCTAGAGATTTGGGCCGCCATCGGAATTGTCTACAACATCCGCGTACAAGAACGGAAGATTGGCCAACCCGGCCGCCAAAACTGTGTACAGGAGCAGGATGAGCAGGATATGTCTCACACATCCGAGCCATGAATTTTTTGGGCCTAGAACACTGGCTCTGCCACCCCCTTCAATGGCCTAGGCAAAAGACGGCTGACTTCGGCACTCCGGAAGGTACGGATGTGGTGGCGGCACCGGTAACACTTTCAAAAATTGGCCGTTGCTGTCATTTTCGCGAGGCTGCATTTAGTGGTTGCTTTTTTTAGCACCGAGCGGTTCTCGCTCTCCTGATGGCGCGCGTCTTTTCGACCAGGTAAAAATTTTCATGATTGCCCTGGTGACGAAAGCGTTCACGCGGAGGCAATACGGGATTTATGCTTGTGCCAGCGAATTCCGGGTGTTTTGATTTCGGGAGCAACTGGACACGAGTTTCGGCCTATTTGTGACTACGAAGCTGGAGAGAAAATTGTTTGGTCGCCTCCGCCGCATCATGCGCTGGCCCATGGACAGCTCATCGCATATTTTGCCACTTTCCGGGTGGAACGTTTTTTTTCATTTTGCAGAAAAAGCGAGGCTAGGTGTCATACCTGCATACAACACCTTGCCAACCCGAGCTTGCTTCAGAGCTGTAGCTTGAAAGAGGAACAACTGGGTGATACGATGTAGCAGATGGCGTTGAAATTTTTTTGGCCGAGTTTTTCCTTCTCTTCTTCTAGCCCGAATTGTCAAAACTGTGGCATTTCCTGCGCTCGTATTTTTAGCAGTGGCCCTTACCCCAGTCTTATCTAAAACATCGGTTACGCGCAGAAATTCGTGGAAAAAATTTTTTTTTTTTTGCCTGTGGCGCACGTGAGTGGCGACATTGTTTCACCATAACTGAAGAGAGCTGTGGACTGCTACGATGCCTAGTATCTCACAATTTTCTTGACTGTGACAAACGTCTACTTTTCTGCAGAGATTACCTCTTTGGGTGCTAAGGCGGGAAATCGGATATCCGGGTTTGGGTTTGGAGGGGTTCAAATGTGGAGAACTGATCGACGCGGTTGGCGTGCTTGTGCAAGTTCCGAGGGTGTTGTGGCCGGAACCAAGAGGGGAAATCTGGGCTCGTCAACGAGCCGTCAAAATTCCCCTCGGCACTCCCCACGAAAAAATGCGAAGCAAAACCAACACCCACCATTCAACCTAAGAAACGTGGCCGTTCACAGCTCCGCTGCCTACGAAGTTGGGTGGGACCCCGTGGTTGGTGTACCACACGTTTTCCGACACGTGGAGCGATATCCGAGGGCAATTGCTTGCGGGTCAGCGCCCCCGGAAGGCACACCCACGGTTGCCCTCGGATTTCGCATGTTCCAGACACTTGCTAACCCCACCGAAAATTAGCGCTCCCGTACATATAAAGACAAATTGCACTCCACCCAATTTTTCACCTCCAAAACTCCACCTACTTCTGCCCCGACTGGAGCACCAACGAGTTAAACAGGAAAACACATCAAAACATATTGCAACACAGTCCGAAAAATACCCAAACCCTCATTTAATCCCAAATCAGTCGCTGGCCACCCAACCATATACCATGTCAGACGCCTTCAACAACTTTTGCATTTCCTGTGATCAGTTGTGTCCACAGAACCTGGCCTACTGTTCCGACAAATGTCGTCTCAATGACGAAACCTCTACACAAAATATAATTGCATCTACAGACATCGTTTCGCCTTTGCTAACGCCCTCTCTTTACAACAACAACCAGCATACGCCAGAAATCATGGATCTCTCCACATCGCCACTTCTTTTACCTACCAAGATCAGCGAGGACGATGTGAAGGAGTTCAAGTTGAACTACCTGGTTTCCCAGCCTTTGCTTCTGATTCCGCTGGCACTGACATCGCATAACTACCGTTTGTGGTTAACAGGGGTGTTGTGAACAGGCGGGTGTTTTTCTTTTTGGAAAAAAAAAACGAACTCGGAATAGGAGAGCTCGGAATTGCACATATCGAAAGTCGAGTGTGGCGAGAGGTTTTTTCACAAGTTCGGGCTGAGAGTCGGACTGCAAAATTTAGGGCAATTTGTTGCGCAACTATAGCGACATGTGCATGAAAAAAAAATCCCCCATCCCATCGACGTAGCCCATGAATGACCCACGGAGAGCAACAAAAAATACGTCACTTTCTGCAGGGCTGGGCCGAAAAGAAAAGTCACACAAAAATTGGGCGAGACAGCCCCGGAAAGGAAAAGGTTTTAAAAAAAATTTATCAATAAACACGATAAAACGGGTAACATATTTTCGAGTGTAGTGCTTGCAGGTATGCGGGGACAATTGCGCTGGTGGCTGTCTCCGCAATTGCGTGATCGCGCACCAGCCACCGCGAAAATTGGGCACCACGTGATGCGGTCGGATGTGCACACGTGACACACATCACGTGCAAGAGATTCCCGCCAGCAAGTTCACCAGCCTGGCTCTCTCCTAAATAGATAATGTATTTGTTATAGTCCTTTGGTTGGCGGCTGCGCCGCCGGCGACGGTGTCCGGCCCGAAATATTGGCCCGCGCACGACCGCGAAAACAACTTCTCAAATTTCACGTAGTCCACACAGCACCATGTTCGGTCCCTTCAGACAGACCCTCGTCGCCTACGGCGGGTACCTCTGGAAAAAAGCGCCTCGTTTGTCGCCGCCACAGAAGAACAGGTTGCGCAAAAGAATGCAGCTTGTGGACAGAAACATCGAAATCCTTTACAAGTCGTTGAAACCCGAGGGCGAGCTTCTGACAGGATACAAGAAAATCGACAAGCTCATGTTTGAATTTCCCAAAGAACACCAAATGCTGCCTCGCGACAAATACACCACCTTTGACAAAAAGGCCAAGGGCTACCGGAAGTCGGTGCACTTGGTTCCCAAGTGGACGAAGAAGTCGTTCAGAGAGAACCCCCAGTACTTCTAGACTGTACATAGACATAATCAACGAAGGGATGGAAACCCATGGCTTAATACTCTTGCTTTTTTCTTCTCTCAATTTGCCTTGTCCGCTTCTCCATCGTGGCTTACCATGTCCACATGGTGAAGATCACGCGGACCTCTTGAGGCTCGCCAACAGGCGCAGTATCAGTAGCAAGGCCACCTCAAAAAGCCCCTAATTCCGCTCGCCAAGCCGGTCCCAGATATAGTTGCTGATGAAAAAGTCCGAATACTTTTCGCTCACGTTAAGCACCGACGGCTGGTTTGTCTTCTTGTCAAACAAAACGATGCGGTCACGGTCCGAGGCAAAGTCTTCGATGTGCACGCCCAAGCTTTTGTAGAGGCTGATTTTCATGCTGCTGGAGTTGAAATTCGCCGCCACATTGTTGGCCAACGCTCGGTCGTTTTGGGCCCGCAAATCGTCTCTTCGCCTGATGAGGTTCAACTTGTTTATGTTTATCTGATTGAGCTGGCTCTCGTGTTCTGTGAGTTGTCGCGCGAGGGACATTTTGAGGTTGTCTAGTTCCACCGACTTGGCGTTCATCATTTTGAAGATCGAGTCTTCTTGCACGACGTCTTGTTTGCCGAATCCGGCGAGAATTTCGGCGGTGGCTGCACTGGGCTGGCTGAGAATCTCAAGTCCTGCTTTGATCTCTGCGAGCTGCGCTTCTAGGTTGCGAACCTCCTGTTCTAGGGCGTCGATTTTGCTGTCTCGAAGCTCTTGTGTTTTTTTGACATTGGCCGCTATTTTGGAGAGCGACTCTATGTCTGGCGCTGTTTCGAAACTCTCGATGGCGGCGTGTATGAGAGTGTCTGGGGATTCGTCTAGCATGGAGATGTTGTTGTTTGTAGGCGCATATGCCGGACCAAGATGTGGGGACATCGACGTTTCCGATAGCCCGGCGGATGCCTACATTGAAAAGAAAAACAAACCAGCTTTTCATGAAAAGTCACAGAAAGATCGCCATTTTCCGACATCGCCTCGTCACTCGGTTTTGAAACATTCGGCCACAACCTGCACACGCGCGGCACCCGCTCACCTTACGTTCTCCATGTCTAAAAAACCATACGAAGGCGCAGAACTCCCCACAAACCCGCGGTTGCCCACGTGGATCCTCACGCCCAAAGAGGAGCGTGTCGTTTTCGAGCGCTGGAGAAAAAAGGCGTTTGCCCGGTGCGACGACCTCATCAAGGCCTACATCGATTGTTCGAATGCGTACCCGAATCCGGTGGAGGGAATGAAGGCGTGTGAGGCTGCCAACGAGAAGCTGCTTGACTGCGTTAAACACTACCAGACCATGAAATACCTCGACGAGGAGAGAGACATTCTCATTGCCGACAAGAAGCTCAAGCAGAGGATCTGGCGCGAGCGACTAAAAGAGGCCCAGAACGCCAAGGCCCCAGGTGCCGAAAATTAGTGTATATAGAACAACGGCGACGGGCGCAGCGAGCCTCGCCGGGCGCTGGTGGTGGGCGCCGACCAGGAATAAAACACCCGTGCCTCTGGTATCGACCAACAAGCGTAGACCCGCTACAGAGACGTCTTTTTCCTCTCAGAAACACTCCGGGGCGTTTCCGTGGACGCCCGGGGCACACTCCGGCAGCGCCTGTGGTTTTCGTTCTTTGCGGGCGATGCCTTTTGAGTGCAAGAATAGAGATGGCCCCGAGGCGCGGACATGCCGGGAGGAACGTGGCTATGTTAGCGCCAATTCTGAGGCTGGAACGCCGACTCCGAGGCTTAGCCTCGGCTCCTGCAACTGCAACTTCGAGCCCTCGGGGTGAAGCTTCGACTCGGTAGGTGAGGCTTCGGCTCGGAAGGCGCACGTTCCATTTCTGAGACAGCCCAGCCCGGAGACAAATCCTCGGATCCCACGGCCGCATCTTCGATTCTCGCATCGGCCAAATTCCACCCCCAACGGCCTCACATCGCAGCCCAACGCGTGTGGCTCCACGCCAAACCGCCCAGTGCACCCGTACCTCCTAGGATACACCCGTGCCCCCAGGCCGTCACCTCTCCTTGGAGTCGTTGTATTTGCTGCCCAACACCGTGTGGCTGGCCACGAAAAGCGCCCCGTGCATCACGCCGAGGTTCTGGATCGACTGCGCCTGCACCGCGGTGTCCTTGACGAGCGCCTGGAATTTCTGAAGATTGGAGTGAAGTAGTACCAGCTGCTCCTCTAGCTGCGCAAGATGCTCGTGGCGGCGCAGAGAAACCATGGATTTTGGAGCGTGAAGATGGGACGGAGGGTATGGAGGTAAACAGGCTGTGTGCAGGACGCACCGCACCGTTTCCCCCGGGTGATTCAGGTGTCCCTGGCGTGGGTTCCGGAACACGCCGCATCACCTTCTGCCAACCACTTTTCTTGCCGTTTGCGTGCACCCTGTCCGAACGGCGGCCCAGACTCGTGAAAAAACCCGTGCACCGGTCACGTGCGAGCTCTCTGATTTGCCCCTGTGCGCCTTTTCATTTTCACCCCAGGTTTCACCTCGTGCCCTCGACACCCTCCACGCTGCGGAAACACCAACCTGTGCAAACACGCCACCTCCACCATTTATGAAACACAGAGGCGAACACGTCACCCGTTTCTGAGTCCCCTATTTTTCTTTTTTTGCAGCACCGAAACCGTTCTCGCGCCCGCGGGTTTTCTTCCCCTGAAATCGCTGCTGCCATTTGGTGACCAGCATCCCCGGGTCCTTCGCTCACAAACACGCCATGCCGACGCCGCAAGTAACGCCGCGGCGCAGCGGCTCGCCGGCCGCCAGTGCTGCGGCCGGCCCCGGCCCCGGCCCCGAGCCGTCGCCGTCGCTCACCAAGTACGCCAAAATCCAGCCGGCGATCGCCATAAAACCCAAACCCGCGGCAGGCACAAAACCAGAGGGCGCCCGATCGGCGTTTAACCCCCGGTACGACCCGCAGCTGCAGCAGCTGCCCGCGGCGATGCTCCACGACGAGGCGTTGGCCAACATCAACACCCTGCGCAAATGGGTGGTGCCTCCGCGGCCGCGGCCCGGCCGCAAGCCCGTGGGCGCGGCCGCCAACGCACACGCGCACGCCGCGAAGCTGCCCACGGCGACGCCCGGAAGCTCGGTGTCTCCCACCGCCCCGGAGCCGCCCGGGTCGTCGGGGACGCCGCCGGTGGCGCTGGGGTCTGCCATCAGCAAGAAAAAAGCCAAGGTGCAGAATCCGGCCGGCCCGGGCGCCTCGCCGCTTCTGACCGACCTGCCGTTGGCGGCGCCGGGCAGAACCATCAAACCGGCCGCGGCCCTGAAGTCCGCCGCCGACTTGCAGCTGGTGTACCTTGCGCGGCTCAAGGAGCAGGAGCTCATCCGCAACTACATCGACATTTTGACCAATCAGATCAAGGAGTTGAAGTTTGTGCAGAGCGGCGTCATCACCTTCGACGCCCTCAACTCGGTGGAGACGCGCCAGCACAAGATGCCGGCGCTGCAGCAGTCCGAGCAGCTTGAGCACATCAACAACGTGCATGACTTGGACAAGTTTTTGGCCTACTTGACCACGCAGTCCAACGTGATCCACTCGGTGACCAAGAAGTTTGTCGGCGACTCCCAGAGCCCCGCCAGCGTCCTGCAGCAAATCACCCAGTATTTGGAGCGGCGCGCGCGCCAGCGCACGCTGGCCAAGCACGCCAATCCCCGAAATGGCGCCCCGGCGTCGTCGCCCATCTCGGCCTCCACCTCGTTCACGCCCAGCCTCCTCCAGCCGCTCACGATGAACATGCTAGATCTGGAAGACGACGTCATTGACGTGGACACCGGAGCCGCCGACCATCCGGTGGTGCTGCTTCTGGCGCCGCCCGAACGCGGACTTGCCGAGCGCCACGAGAGCGCCAAGATGGCGGCGCTAGACGCCGGCCCCGAACGAAAATCGATGCGGCGCATTGGTTGCGGCTTCTGTGGCGGCGACACGCCGTGTCTTTGTTTTGACGCCGACTCGATATTTGGCGACAAGCTGTGACCAGTGTGCCGACGGCACGACGACGAAAAGAGGTGTACATAGAGAAACGAGAATCACGATTGCGCTGACAAGTAGCCGGGTAGCGGGGAAAACGTGCGCCACCGACGATGGATCTTTCTCGCCATTGCCGCCGTGGCCTGGAGATTGACGCTAGGGCTGCGACGATGGGCTCAGAGGAAGACGCATTCAGAGCTACAAACAGAGCATTCTTAAGCGCCCACCACCGCAAGCGCAGCAAAAACAAGGAAGAAATACCAGCCATCCAGCCGGCGCCTACATGCATCCAAACGTTCCGTATATCTGTCCATTCCGCTCTACCAGAAGGTAAGAAGGGTGCCCAACAAGGCAGTACCCGCCATGACAATGTATCCCGTTCTGTACACACCCTTGATGGTGAGTTCCTTACCAAAGTCCCACACAATGTGTCTGATGCCGTTCAACGAGTGAAACACGAACGGGAACGCCATGGCAGCCTTGGCAGACACTTTGGCCCAAACAGGCAATCCTGCAAATGCAGAAACAAGAGACGCAGCGTCAAACTCGACCCCAACGAGGCCGGTGGCGGCGTAGGCCACTGTCAATCCGTACAAACCGGCAGCCATGAAAACGCCAGTCACTCTGTTCAATCCAGACAAGTACCACGTCAACTGGGGCTGATAAATAGTGAGATGGGGCGAAACAGGACGGTTGATACGCTGTTTCACGAGAAGCTCCTGCTCCTGCTCATGCGACACCTTGAGGGTGGAGGTGTATCTTACAGTGGGGGCCATGGGGGCCAAAGATCTGGCCAATCCGGCTCTGGCAAGGGCTGGAGGTTAGTATGTGGTTGCGATAAAGTGCTGGCGGGATTTGCAAAACGGCCCCGGGCGCTGCAAAGGGCGAGAGCCTTGCGGAATCTGGGGGTGATGGGAAAAATCGGGGTCCCGGGTCTCTCTAACGACCAGCCGGATGCCTCTGGTGCCCCAAAAAACAGCGGCTGGCCCTCCAAAGTAGAAAAGGCTCAGAATCCTGGTAACTTCAGCACAAAAACGGGAGTAGTGGGTTGCCAGGTTCAACAGCCAATCCCGCTAATTAGGGCGTCCTCCCGGAGCTGAAAGTCTGGATATGGCAGCACCGTCCCTTGATCCCAGTCACCTGCCGTCTTTTTTGCCTGAAAACATACGTCTTATTCCAACTCGAGAAAGCATGGATGTTTGTGGGGATGTGTGTGGGAGCCAATGAAAAAGGTGCGAATTGTCCCCGGGACCAGTCACGTGAACACAATCACGTGACATTGCCGACCCGGCGCCGTGGGCCCGTCGCCGCGTGAAAGCGGCGTCTATAAGGGCCTGATGTTGCTGTGTGACGGTGGGTTCCTATAGCGGCCGCCAATGGCTGCCGGGTTCGCCAAACTGGGGGAAAAACACCAAAATCGCCGAACCGCGGCCGAGCGGCGTGCTGAGCAGGGCAAATTGACGCCAGATGTTCTGCAATTCTCGAGCAAATTTCGAGCCAAGTTTCCATGTCTTTCTCCCTCTGATTTTTCATGTCCTGTGATGGTGGAACAGCGGCGCAGGGCTCGCAACCCCGAAAGCTGGAGATGTTCCACGATAATGCGGCCACGCGGGCCAAAATCACAGCGCCGGCATTTTTAAAGTTCCAGCAGCCCCGCCGAACGAGCTCAGCATCTTCCACGCTAGCAGCAGCCAAAACGCCGTATTCTCAGATCCGGGCCCCGCTCGCCTTATCGCGGAGGTACGGGTGCGCCCAGATTGTGCCTCACCACTCACTACGCCAACCACCAGCACCTGACACCGCCTGGATTCGGCCTGCACGATTTTGCGCCAGGATATCTCGAAGTCGAATAAGAAGAGCAAGTCCATCCAGCCAAATCCCCAATTTCTGCTTTTTACCGCCTCCACCCACATCCCATTTTGCCATGGCCACCTTGGCCAGCACAACCACCAGCGAGGCCAGCGCGGCGCCCGTGCCCGAAATCACGACGCCAGTTGCACAGCCGAAACCGCGAGATTTCGAGCTTTCGAAAGACACCAAAAACTCCCAGTTCCCTCAACCCGTGCCCGATTTACCTCGGCAGGGGCTGACGCCACCACCTGAACCCACCACCGCTGCCGAAAACAGCACGAAAGAGGCCGAAACACAAGATATGGAAACCCAGAAAACCACGCCGCCGCCCGGAGGCGCCGAAAGCGACAAAAACGACGTGCCCGAGAATCTCCAGTTCAAAAAGAAGGATCTCCGGCGCCTGCGCACACAGTCCTTCCAGCTGGTGCTTTCCACGGCGTCGCTAAAGCTGTTACGGCAGCCGCACGGCCTGCCCCCGCAATTGCAGCGCAACGGCTCCCAGCTCTCCAATTCCAACCTCAACTTGAGGAATATGCAGTCATACATCCAGGCGCCGGTGCTTTCGTCGGTGACCAATCGCAGGCTGACAGAGGACGCGGAAATCGGCCGCCATCTTCCGTTTGAGGACGCCAAACGCGCTAGCGAAGTCGACAGGCGCACCGGCGCTCGGCTGAGTGCCCAGATTGCCGACTCCTCGTACCGAGACGAAACCACGCTCCAGCAGCAGAGACTCACCACAAATGCGTTGAAAAAGTTGCTGTTGCTGTTGGCACCAATAATACACAGCGAAGACGACGCCAGCTCCAACCTGCAGTTGACGTTGCGCCCACTCAATGAAGGAACGCCCAAGACGCGGCTGTTGACCGGCTCCGCGGCTAAAATCTCCTTGGATATTGGCGACTCAAGCTCCACGGCGTCCGACGTCGTGAAGCCCTACAAGCCCGCGGAAGTCGATCTCCTGAGGTTCTCCAGCTTGACTCGCCAGAGCAAGCATTTGGGAGGTGCGGATGCTGGCGACATGGCGCTCCAGAACAACGTGACGGCGTCGCCGGCGAGCGAAAACCCACGCGAGTTGCCCCCGGGCCCTTCCCGAGAATTTTCTGCCGAGCGTCGCCCTGATCAGTCCAGGCTGGCCATGTCTAGGACGACGGTACCCGGCAATGCCCGGGGCGCTATGGCACCGAATCCCGAGAGGACTGACCATGAAAGTGGCAGGCCACGCTTTCCTATAGCTGTGGATAGCCTGCAAAATCTGATGGGCGCCACTGCTCCTGGAGCACCGTCTCTCCTTAATCCCCTGGAAATGCATCTCCGCGGCCGCAAAGTATCGCTTCAGCTCGACGACGTGCCCAAGCTGGTTCCAACAGAGTTGCGGAATCCGCAGCAGATAAAGGGCCTTCGCAGCCCACTCTACGTGCCTGCGGTGCTCCGTCATACGGCGTCGGACTTCTCGCTGCCCACATCGACCAATTTCGACACCGAAAACGAGTACCTGAGCACGCACGCTCAGCCTATTCCAAATAGAGATGCCAGCCTGTCTGTGGAGTCCATGTGGCTGGCAAACCTGAATCGTCTGCTGGAGCTGATTCCTGGTGCCCAGGATCAGGGCGCTGGAAGCGTGGCGGCGACATCTCGCACTGGTCCGTACATACTACTGAATGCCGGAAACTTCCACAGCATCAATGGCGTTGTCAAGGCTTCGCAGAGCTTCCATCCGCAGGCTGGCTATGATCGCCATGCCAAGGCGCCTCCCACACGGAAGCACTGGCTCAAAGACGAACAGGTGAACCAGTGTGGAATTCCGCAATGTCAGAAGACGTTCAACTTTTTCGAGAGACGCCACCATTGCCGCAAGTGCGGCGGCATTTTCTGCAAGGAACATACGCTGCACTATCTCTACATCAGTCACATGGCGCAGTTCACGACCGGTGGTCGCGGCACTCTCCTGCGCGTGTGTGACAACTGCATTCGAGAATACAACGATTTCATGAGGCACGAGTTTGGAGGTGCCAGAGACGATTTCAAGAGAGACCGCGACGCGGATCTTCGTCGCCAGGCGTTGGTCAGAGACGTGGGTCTGCCGGTGAGTACGTCAGCTGCTGAGGAGCTGCAAGTTGCCAGTGTGCCTGCCAATTGGAGCTGGTCCTCGTTTTAGGGGCCGCTTCCATCTCGGGCCAAGGATTTTATAGACTAATCGCGCAGCGAAACATAAGAACCAGAGACAATCGACTCGCGGTTGCCGCAAGAGCTGCCGGCCTGGTTGTCAGACGAGCATGCCTGTGTCGGAAGAAGGATGAAGGTGAAAGACGCGTTCAGCTTTGAAGCGCAGCGGAGGTCTTCGCCATTTCGTCGAAGACATGGCACGGCACGAAACAGCCAACCGCAAGACTTTCGCCACATAATGAGGGACTGGTCCATTTTAATAAAGGTAAACTTGAGACCAATTGGCCAGGAATTGCCGCGGAGACGACTGACTGGGAGTTTCAGCGACTTAGCTGCAAAATCCCACTCACCCTACCACTGTAGCCACCGCAAGGCCCACTTCTTCACCGCCGTTGAAAAAGCCCACAATTTCAACGCACCCCAAATTAGAAATACCTCGCAATGGCACTCGCTCCAACAGCCTCCGGGCTACACAATCCTGCACACGGCGCCGTCTTTAATCCGCGCTGGCACCAATTTCCAACCTCCACCTCATGAAGCTTCTCACCTCCCACATCAACACCGTGAGGCAGCTTCTCCGAGTGATCATCTTCATCCTGATTGCAGGAGCTGCCATCTCGCTGCGGCTATTTTCGGTAATCCGGTTCGAATCGATCATTCACGAGTTCGACCCGTGGTTCAACTTCCGGGCAACAAAGTTCTTGGTGTCCCATTCGTTCTATGATTTCTTGAACTGGTTCGACGACAGAACATGGTATCCATTGGGCCGTGTCACGGGAGGCACGCTCTACCCCGGTTTGATGGTGACTTCCGGCGTGGTTTGGCACGTGTTGAGAGACTGGCTCAAGTTGCCTGTCGACATCCGCAATGTTTGCGTGATGTTTGCACCAGCATTTTCTGGAGTCACCACGATTTTTACCTACTACCTCACCAAGGAAATGAAGGACGGCAATGCTGGGTTGTTGGCGGCGCTTTTCATGGGCATTGCGCCCGGCTACATTTCGCGGTCGGTGGCCGGTTCGTACGATAACGAGGCCATTGCCATCACGTTGTTGATGGCCACGTTCTTCTTCTGGATCAAGTCCATGAAGTTGGGCTCGGTGTTTTATGCCACCTTGACGGCGCTCTCGTACTTTTACATGGTGTCTGCCTGGGGTGGCTATGTGTTCATCACCAACTTGATTCCCTTGCACGTTTTCGTGCTTGTATTGATGGGCCGCTACTCCAATCGCCTCTACACGGCGTACACGACCTGGTACGCGTTGGGAACGTTGGCGTCCATGCAGATTCCGTTCGTCGGGTTCTTGCCAATCAGGTCCAATGACCACATGGCCGCATTGGGCGTGTTCGGTCTCTTGCAGCTCGCAGCGTTTGGTGCCTACGTTCGCTCCAACGTGCCATCTGTCCAGTTCAGGAAGTTCCTTGTGGTTTCCCTCGTGTTGATCACCGTCTTGGGTGTTGCTGGTCTTATGGCCCTCACTGCCCTTGGCTGGATTGCACCCTGGACGGGCCGCTTCTATTCGTTGTGGGATACCAACTACGCCAAAATCCACATCCCCATTATTGCCTCCGTGTCCGAGCACCAGCCCACCGCGTGGCCCGCGTTTTTCTTCGACACCAGCATGTTGATCTGGCTCTTCCCAGCAGGCGTATACTTCTGCTTCCAGGAGTTGAGAGACGAGCATGTGTTTGTCGTTGTGTACTCCGTTCTCGGCTCCTATTTTGCTGGTGTCATGGTGCGTTTGATGTTAACGTTGACTCCCGTGGTCTGCGTTGCCGGTGCCATTGCCTTGTCGAAGTTGTTCGATGTTTACATGAACATCAGAGAGGAGTTTTCCAGTGCCGAGTCGGTGGAGTCGTCGGAAGACGAGAAGAAGAAGCACGCATCTCCCAAAAAGAGCCTTCCTGTTCTCCAGCTTCTCACGAAGGCTGTCGTGCTTGCATCCTTTATTGGTTACCTCATTCACTTTGTCTTGCACTGTACTTGGGTGACTTCAAACGCCTACTCATCGCCCTCCGTGGTGTTGGCTTCCAGAAATGCTGACGGCTCGCCTGCTATCATTGACGACTATCGTGAAGCTTACTACTGGTTGCGCATGAACACGGCGGAAGATGCTAAGGTCATGGCTTGGTGGGATTATGGTTACCAGATTGGTGGCATGGCCGACCGTACCACATTGGTGGACAATAACACTTGGAACAACACCCATATTGCCACCGTTGGCAAGGCCATGTCGTCGAGCGAGGAGGTTTCGTATCCAATCTTGAAGAAGCACGATGTTGACTATGTGCTTGTGATTTTTGGCGGTGTGATTGGATACTCGGGAGATGATATCAACAAATTCTTGTGGATGGTACGTATTGCCGAAGGCATTTGGCCTGAAGAAGTTCGCGAGCGTGATTACTTCACGGACAAGGGTGAATACCGTGTGGATTCGCAGGCCACCGAGACCATGACCAACTCCTTGTTGTACAAGATGTCTTACTACCGTTTCAACGAGCTTTACGGCGGCAAAGACGCCCCCGACAGAGTGAGAAATCAAAATATCCCTGGAACCCGCAAGATTCAGCTTGATACGTTGGAGGAAGTATTCACCTCGCAAAACTGGATTGTCAGAATCTACAAGGTGAAGGATTACGACAACCTCGGCAGAGACATGCACGATGCGGCGTTCTTTGACAGAAGTCTCGGCTCCACCGCCGCCAAGCGCCCACGCTTGATGAAAAAGCCTGCCCTCGACTTGCGGGTCTGAGACAAGAATAAAAATTCCATAGGCAACTGAAGGCGCTTAGCAGACTTGACCTGGATTATAGCTATGGAGGCTTTAGATATCAACCTTCCCTTTCACCCTCTCCCCTTGTGGAATCCTGTCTGCAATCCTCTTCTCTCCTGCCGCTACCTCGGTAGCATCCTGCACACCGGCACGTCATGTGTAACTTCCGAAATGCGGAGAACCTGGTTCGATAATCTCACAACTTTTCCACCATGCCCGGGTTATTGGATTTAGAAGATCACCTTGTGTTTTACCGCAAATACCACATGAACGAAACGAATGTGGCCATTCACTTGGGATGCATTCCCTTGATTCTCTTATCGTTCATCTCTCTCCTTTCAGCCAAAGCCCTTGCGGGTCCGACATACCCGTACTTGACCGCAGGAACTGTGATTGCTTGGACCTACGGCATATACTATATTGCCTTGGATTGGCAATTGGGATTGCCATCATTTGCCTTTCTTGCCAGTTTTGCCTATGGTATCAGAACCCTCTACCTTGGACTCGAACCGTCCGGAACCGTTACCCCAAGCGGTTTCTTTTCAATAGCGTTGAGCATTCACATTGCATGCTGGTTAGCTCAATTCTACGGGCACGCGTTCCATGAGAAGAGAGCGCCCGCATTAATGGACAATTTATTGCAGGCTGTCGTGTTGGCGCCCTTCTTTGTGGTGTTTGAACTTGCCTTCTTTTTGGGCTACAAACAGGACACCAAGAAAGTGATGAACAACAAAGCCGGCAAGGCTGTGCAACAGATGAATGCGGCGGCAAAGGCTGCACGCGATTAGGCTCCCCAACAACACATGTTTTATGATCTTAAATTCTTCTTGTACTGCTCATACTTCAATATCATTTCCTTTTCGTGGAGTTTGGTGCCCGTAAGCTGGTTACCAATGGTGACCCAGCCTGGCCGAATATTGTGGTCTCGTCCAAAGATCTCCAACTTTCTCGCATGCATACCTACCAACCTCTCTGCAATATCGTAAAGCTCGTCCGGTTTCCGCAGGGTCTCTCTGGTTCCACTGACAATAATATCCATATCAATTTTGCGATTCAACCACGGGGGATTTCCTTTGATACCAACAATCAAGTGCTCCTTTGAGTGATTGAGCCAGTGGCCCGTGCGGCCGGTGACGATTGTGCGCTGAAGCTGATTCAACTTGATCCAGATGACCTCATCGGATATCGTGTAGCCCCATTGGGCAAGGGCGCGTCTTCCAATTTCAATTGAGCGGCCTGTGACCCAGAGGAAGAGAATTCCCTCGTCTTGAAGGTCTGACATAGGCAAAGTCAACAACTCTGTGTCCTTGCAGGTGCCGTACGGCAAGGACATGTGAATATCCCAGGCAGGGTCGGAAATTACTACTGCAAACTTTCCCAAAACAGAGAAGGGGAGTTTGCGAACGTCGCAATTGATCCACTGAGGAGGAAGCTGCGGCCGAACAAGAGTGTCGATGCATTCGCCCAATGTGTAGTCGAGAGCCAATTTAGGTTCGGGATTCTTGTTTTCACAGGGAGGGTGGAGCGAGTAGTAGTGCAAATACCTACAGTTCTTGAACTTATGGCAAGTATCCAAGTAGGAACAATTGCCGAGATTGAGATCGGTGGAGGAAGTCACGAGCGGCAAGTAGTGGATTTTGGATTTCGAGCATGCGTATATCTCCTTCTTCAAAATGTTTTTGCAAGAATTTATAAGACGATGCATACGGGCATTGTCTGGTAAATCCTGCAACGAATGCCCCAAACATTTTTGCCCGATGCAAATGTTGGTAAGTGCTTGCTCGTGTGAACGAATAGAACAGACCCCGAAATACGGCTTATGAGGAGTCAATAAGCGAGCCCTCTCTATACCAAGCACAGTGCATGCTGTAGGTTTTGAGAGGAGCTCATGCACTCGATCTAAGTCGAATGCAAACCCTCGCTCAATTTTTCGTTCGGCTGTGTATAGAGGGCGGTTCAAGAGCACTTCAAGTTTCGTTTCACGAATAGGCGAGTATATTGAAGCTTCCTGTTCACCTGCTTCTATTCTCCGGTAGGTTTCGATGCTGGCGCAGTCTATCCACACCATTTTGGGGGATTGGGATACCAGATCAACGTCAAACAAAAGAGGGGTGGCCGCGAGCTGATTGAAGTTCTGAAGCAATTCGAGAAAAGCCGTACTCAGGATCTCGGCCCCCAAAGTGTGCTCATAGGCGAAACGTATGAATGCCAAATTTCCCCGATATGGTTCTGAGAGCAAGCCCTCGCGGTTGTCGAGAAGAAATGCTACGAGTTTGGAGTACATTGCCAGGAAACTTGCGGTGACAGCACGAGGAAGTAAATAAAGAGAAAATCAGATTTAGAGGGCCGGGCCGGGTCTTTATAGGCGTGCATTTTGGTGTGGGAGGCTGCAAAAAAACGTCACGTGCACATGTCACGTGCTTGAAAAACCCGACGCGGGCACGTGACTCGCTCTGGCCAAACTGCTTCAAAACCCGAACGGGTTGGCGGCCGTGGCTGCCTGAAGATTAGCACGGCGCCCCGTAGCCTGGGCCTGCATGGGCCCGTTGCCGAACCCAAATCCGGTGGGTTGTGACTGCAACGACGGCGGTGCCCCGTCATATCCTAACGGCGCCGAGGGTCCGCCCAAGCTCGTATTCTGAAACATGTTGGTCACGGTGTTGACGTTCTGACCATAGCCACCCGTGACTTGGTTTCCGAAGGAAGTTTGCGGGAAGCCTCCGCCGGTGACGTTCTGTGAGAATGACGTCACAGGCATGTTTCCGCCCGTAGGCTGCTGGGAAAAGGAAGTCTGAGGGAACCCAGTCTGCGGACCACCGGGAACACTCTGGCCGAACGAAGTCTGGGGGTACCCGCCCGTGGGTTGCTGGGAAAATGACGTTTGCGGGTAGCCGCCGGTTGGTTGCTGAGAAAACGACGTCTGAGGAATGCCGCCAGTGGGTTGCTGAGAAAATGATGTCTGAGGCATGAAGCCGCCGGTGATCTGCTTGCCAAACGTCGACTGTGGCACGAACGTGGTGAGGCCACCAGTACGCTGCTGAGGCATCTGAGCTCCAGTTTGTCCAAAAGACGTCTGGGGCTGTTGCTGGTTAAAGTTGGATGGTCCAGGCTGACCAGCAGCGGGTTGCTGACCGTAGAGGTTCTGCTGGCCAAAGGTGGTTTGCGGCTGGCCAAAGGCGTTCTGCTGGCCAAAGGCGTTCTGCTGGCCAAAGGTGGTTTGCGGCTGGCCAAAGGTGTTCTGCTGGCCAAACGTCGTCTGCGGCTGGCCAAACGCACTCTGGCCAAACGCCGGCTGAGGAGGAGCGCTGCTCGTGTACTGGGGCGCAAAGTTCTGTGCGGGCTGGCCAGTTGCTTGTTGCTGAAAGATTGCCGTGGGCTGCAATGGCACGTAGGCCTGGCCGAACGTCGTCGGAGGCATTCCGCCGGTTCTCTGCAACACCACGCCGGTTGCCTGAATAGGAACGAATCCCGTGGGCTGCGCGGTGATGGGCATAAATCCGGTGGGCTGCACGGGGACGAGCCCGCCAGTTTGCACCGGTATCAACACATTGGGGTTGCTGGCAATGTACGGCCCACCGGTTCTGACGAGAGTGAGCGGAGCTGGTGCGGAGCCGCCGGTTTTTTGAAGTTGCACCGGCTGAGCAGATGCGGTGGGCTGGAGGGGCCCTGTTTTCACAGGCGTCAACGTTGGCGCCAGCGGAGTGCCAGCGGCCCGGTTGTCCGCCGATGTAGCCTGCGATTTAGTCTCAAGCGGCTTGATATCCACGAGATCCTGCAATGATCCGGTGTACTGTGGTCTTACCGCGGCGGGTTTGGTCAAGTCTTCCGAGGAGTGTGCCGCCGGTTTCACGGCCCACGCGTCGTCTTCGTACTTCTGAGTAGGAGCCGTTGGAGCGGGCGCAGCACTCTTGGCCGGCGAAGGATCGGGCAAGGCGCTGGCGTTGACCTTTGAAATCTCCGTGGTGGAGTTGTTCTTGAGTGCGCCCGTAGGCTCGGTGAAAAGACCGCCCGCCGGAGGTTCCGAGACTTCCTTCTTTCTGTCGAACTTGGCGTCCAAGAACTTGGTGACTCGCAAGATGTCACCCTCGCGCAATCCCAACGACCGCAACAACGAGGGCGTGATATCCTCGAGGATGCTCTCGTCCATCTGCTCCTTGGAGAAGTTGATGGAGTATCTTTGGCAGTTGCCGAGGTCGACGCCGCAGCCAAGGAAAAACTCAAACCAGTCGTAGTCTGGCTCGCTGGTGGGGTGCGAATTCTTGGGTCTCGCAGGCTGAGGTGGGGCCACATCGTTGATGGCGGCAGTTGCAGACCTGTTCTCGGTCACACCGGCACTGGACTTCTTGCGCGCAGTGTTCCGTGCCACTTCATCCTTGTAATGCTGGAGCGACGTGCCCGTGACCTTCTCCACGTACTCCAAGTCCTCCATGCACAATTTCTGCGCAGCCACCGCGATCTTGACTCCGTTTGTCTTGTGCAAATGGATTTTTCCATCCACACAGCCAAGGAACTCGGCCTCCACCTTGAAGGACCCGGAACTGTCGATCCACGTGCGCACGCGGTGGAAATTGGGCAAGTTGGCGTCCTTGGACGACGACGTCGCCGACGAGTGCTTGTCGTGCTTGTCTCGTTTGGCGCGGTCCGACTCACGGATTCTGTCGCGCTCGTCTCGGTTGAAGTTGTACTTTTTCTTCTCCACAACGCGGCCCTTCAGCGACATGCGCTCACTCTTTCGGCGCTGAACGCCGTCGGTCAATTTGTCCAAGTTGGTGGTTCCAACAATCTCGATATACGTCGAGGGAACAACGCCCAGCCTGCCGTTCAGCGCACGCTCACACATCCACCAGTCCTTCGATTTCAGCATGTCCAAGATGAAAACATCGTCGCCCTCTTTACACAGCAACTCGTCGGAGCCCTGGGCTTTGAAGTCGTACAAGACACGGCCCACTCGGCGGTTGGAGCCGCTGGTTTTTGTCAGCAGCACACGCGCCACCTCCGTCAAGCCCTTCTGAGTTTCGGCGCCCTTCAAGTCGCCCAAAACAGCCACAATCGCCTCGGCAACGTCCTTGCTACCCGCATGCAATTCTAGCGACGCGTCCGGGTTCTTGAACTCCAAGAAAACGTGCTTTTTCTCGTGGTTGAACTCCTTCAAGTCACGAATGCGCCAGTTGTTGTCGAGGCTCAGCGCCGACTTCAACTTGAGCCTCTTGGGGTTGCTGGTGTTGGGCTTTATAATCACGAGCCCGTTACCAATCAGTAACACGATGGGGCGCTTCTTGCGTCCGTCCACCTCGTCTATGAACCACCGGAAGTACTCTCCGTCAAAACTGTGTTCTTGGTCTCCGTCACCCTGGGGTTGGGCTGGAGGCTGTGGTTCTCTAAGATCTTCAACGGGAGCCGGCCGTTCCAGAGGTCTCAGAGGCATGGGCGGCGGAGCCTCTCCATCACTCTCAGGCTCTGGCGCCTGTCTTCGAGAATTCTGCGAGTATTCGTACTCACGCTCTCTGGATGGCATGGGATTTTGGTCGTGATGGCCCCTCTCATGCTCTCTAGTCTCCTGAGTGCTACTGGCGGCTGGTTCGGCTTGTTCCACGCTTTCCAATTGAGGCACCACGGGCTGTCTGTCCTTGTGGGTAGGTGGGGGAGCAAATTGCGAAATAGGCTGGATTGGCGCCTGGCCAAACGACAGGGGTGCGCCTGCCTGCCCAGACTCAATGACCTCGACGTAGTTGGAAGGAACAAAGCCAAACAGCTGGTCGTTTTGGTCGCCGACAAGCAACCAGTCGGCGTCGCTTAGGTCGTAGACCTTGAAAATCTCGTTTTCGGCAAACGAGAGTTCCTCGTCGGTTTGCTTCTCGTAATCGTAAAGCGCTTTGCACAGCTTGACTGGCGTGGCCTGCGGTTAGTATGGAAAAGGGCCTCGGACGTCGAAAAATGAGGAATGTGGGCATGGAAACGTTGCCGAAAACCCGGCGAATCTGCGAGATTTAGCAATTGAAGCACTGCGACATGAGCAGTTGACGCGCCAATTGCCGAGTTGTCTCATAACCTCCAGCTTCACCGAGACGCCGGAATCCAAATCGAAGATCAGAGACAATTCCATTATGAAGCGTCCAACAGCATGGTGCAGTAATCTGCTCCGTCTGTGCAGCTGGATCGCCCATTCTATTCTGCACGGCGAAAGCGGGATCATCGTCGAACGGAATCCGGCCCTCCAAAGCAATTGCGGCCCCCAACTTCCCATATTTTAGCCGATTTCTCAAACTCATAAACATACCTGCTCAACGTAGTTCAGTGGCACGAGCCCAACGGGCTCCACAACCTCCTCGTCGCCCACAGGCACCACTCTCTTCTTGACTTTCCACCACTCGTCGATGTCTGATTTTTCAAGGAGATACAACAAATCATCGGCCTTGATGGTGAGTTCTTCCTGTGCAGTGGCGTAGTAATCGTACACGGCGCGATATACGCCGATGTAGAGCGAAGCCATTGGGAACAGAGGGAGAACTTGTGGTTGCGCCGTAAGACACCGAGTGGTTTTGGAGGGGCACGACCGGGGGGACGCCGACGAGAGATCAGGGCGACAGGCGGAATTTACCGAGAGGAAGAAATGGAGGCAGTTTACGTGTTGCGGAAATTTCGCTCCGTTTTCTGTCGGTGGTGTTGCGGGCGTGTCTGGTCTGGCTGTGTCTCACTTGTGGGTGCGCACTTTGTATAGGAGTAGGTCCGATAGTGGAGGTTGGAGGATGTGGGAAAGAATGCTCTCCACCGGGAAAAGTACGAGAAAATACGGCTGTTCTGTTTCTTCAAGGTCCTTCTTGTCCTCAAATTGCGTCAAGTCTGTTTTTCAAGGTACCTCTAGTGTCTTTCTCACAGTACGCCCACTCTCTCTCCAATCGCGTCCTTTTCAGAGTATGTCCACTCTCCAAGTGCGTCTAGCTCTTGCTTAAAGTACTACATCCTTCTACTCTCTCTCTCCAGGCACTTCTATTCTCATGCTCCAAGCACGTCGACTCTCCTTCTCAGTTCACCGGGTGCAACGCAGCGTCTCCACTCAACACACGGTCGATATTGCGCAACGCCTCCACCGCAGTATGGTCGAAATTCTCCACCGTAGATGCGCCCACGTGAGGCGTCAACACCACGTCCT
The DNA here is from genome assembly GCA_030567085.1 of Hermanozyma ubatubensis. NCBI lineage: Eukaryota > Fungi > Ascomycota > Pichiomycetes > Serinales > Metschnikowiaceae > Hermanozyma > Hermanozyma ubatubensis. Next base: position 37,134 of record JAJLRP010000034.1, on the reverse strand, counting down.
GCCGGCCAAACAACTCGGCGTGCACCTTCGGCTCGTCCTCGAACACATCCAACCCAGCAAACACAACGTTTCCACTTTTAAGACTATCCACAAGAGCCTGCTCGTCGATCACGGGGCCTCTTCCGATGTTGATGATGCGAACTGGGTTGGCAAAAGAGTCCAAGATCCTCTTGTTCACCAAATGATGGGTTTCCGGGGTGGCCGGACACGCTATCACCACCAAGTCTGCAAACAGCACGGTGTCATTGAGGGTGCGGTGGTACTGAACAGGGAACCCTAGCGCCCGTTCCTCGATGTCGCCCAAACGTGATCTTTTCACGTAGTGCACCTTCATTCCGATGGCATGGAGCCGCGCGCCGATGGTCTGGCCGATTTTGCCAAATCCCACGATGACCACGTTGTGGTTTCGGGGCGAGAGACAAGCACGGCCGCCCACGACATGCCCAAAGTGGTAGCCCTGCGCCGTGCCGAGCGTTGCCTTGCCGCTTGGGGCGTCAAATTCGTCCGCCAACCGGCTCCGGAGCTGCACGGTGTGGTTGTTGTCGATGGTGAAGTTTTCCGAGCACACCCGGAATTGGCGAAACGCCGCAATGGCATTGTAGAGCACCAAGTCGGCCACCGGCTCGGCGGCACCGTCCGAAGGCACGTTGGTCAAGACGATGCCTCTTTCTTTCATCTGGGCCCCATGGTAGTTATCATGGCCGACGGAGCAGACGGCGATAATTTTCAAGGCGGGTGGAGCGTTGGCCACGAGTTCGTCGTTAAATCCGCCCACGGGCACAAACCCAAGCCAGGCGCCGTAGATGGCCCTGACGTCTGCAAACTTGGTTTTGAAGTCGGCCACCGTCTGTTCTCGCGTGGTGATGGTGTAGGGAACGCACTCGTATTTTTCGGCGAACCGCTTGTATTCGGCGAGCTGCGTGTTGAGGTCGCCGAGAAAAAGCACTTTGTGTTTCATGGCGCCGAACGGTGTAGCGGGTGGAAAGTGTGGAGATGCGAGGCGGTGGAAATTCCCGCGCCATCGGTCCGCCAGCGAACCGAGCGAAATAGCCGATCTGCTACTTGACTACTACTCGGCGCGAAAGCGAGAGGCTAAATTGCGCCTTTTGGGCATTGCGGAATTTTCACCCCCCGCCGCCTCTGCCTCTATTTTTGCCTTCCTTTCACCCTCCTCCCCTCCCTACAGCTCTGTCAGTGAATGTTTTTTCTTCCTATGCTTCTAGTGGTGGTGGTGGCCGGGCTCGCCCAAAAACTGCGCAGTGTAGGCAGTTCCACATTGCCAGCATCTGGCAACCTTGTCCTCCTCCACCTTCATCCAGTAGGCCTTGTGGTCCTCGCCGTTCTTGCCTCTGCAGCCAACGTAACGGTAGCCAATGTACGTAGGCACCAAGTATGGGTCCTGGAAGGTACCCTTGCCCTCGGTGATGGGCTTCTCCAAGTCGAAAATGTCCACACCTTCCAACTTACCCAAGATTTCGGCTCTCTCCAAACCGGTGGCCTGGTCGAGATCCGTGGGGATGGTTCCGGGTTTGGCACCGGGTCCAATCAAGGACGAGTCGGGGCCCGTGACCTCTGCAAGAGTGGCGGCGGTTTTGGACTCCAATTTGGCTCCTTGCGCCAACACCCGGCTGGTGCTAATGAATCTGGTCTGTCTGGCAGCACGCACAAGTGTACGGGAAAACCTGGAGGTTAGTAAGGTTTGGGTGTGAGGCTGGTGACGACGGGACATGGGAGGACGGCCAAAAAGAGAGGGCTCGCGTGTTATGGGCGCAGTTGCGGCGGAATTGGGTGCTTCTGTCGAGGGTGAAATGGCCAGTACACCTGGCACTTGGAACCGTACACCATCCGGCGTAAATCAGTATCCGCAGGCTGCATGGGACCACGCAGTTGTGGCGCGTGCCGCAAATTCATCTACCCATAGTTGTGCCAGTTCAGATGTACTAAATACGCCCACCTTGGTGCTTGGCAGGTTGGTGATGGCCATTTCGCCGTAACCAATCCCAGGCGGGACGGATGTCATCACGGACACCGGGAAATGGCACAAAATGACAATCGCCAGCTCACCAAGTTGCACCCCAGCCATATGGAGACCGGGGTATGTTGTCGTGGGGGCGCCAGGAAGGGTGTTTTGGTGGAAGTTTGGCGTTTCTGGAGATGGAGGGAAGCTGCGGTGCCGCGGGCTCGGGCACACGCCGGGGATATTTTGCGTGGTCACCTACGTCGATCAATTGGCAGTAACATACATGTTGATGTGTCAGGCTGAATAGATGGGACAATTCGTGCTATATAGCCTTGATAAAAAAATCAGCTAACTGTGCGAAGTGTGCGTGGTGATTGGCCGGGTGCGCGTCACGTGCGCGCGATCACGTGCCATTACCCGTCACCGTCTCCACGGCGGTTCGGGGCCCGCCAGACCTAGACGGCGGAACGCGACGGAATGGCAGCATTCCTGCTTGCGCACAGCGCCCGATCGAGAGGGGTTGGGGAGGGGTACGCCCCGATATCCACTCCACACACTAAGTATGCAGGTTCTGGCCATGGAAGGGAGGGGCACGATGGTGGAGGCGGCGACCAGATACTGGCGGCCGCCGAATTGGCACCACGGCGACGGCCAACTTTCTTCCACAGCCCGGAATCGCCAATTCCGCCTTATCGGCGGGTAAAACACCCGTGCACCAGGCGGCGGGCCGTTGACGCGGCAAGCGTCGCGCACGTGACCGGTCACGTGCCACGAAAACTCCCTCGCCCGCCTTCCAGCTGCATATTGTGCGCGCCCGGATCCGCTGGTTTTCGGCGCGGCGCCGGCGGCGCTGGAAATGCGGCCGTTTTTTTCAGCGAGGGCTGCAGCCCTGAACCGCCTGTGTGCACACCGCGCGCGAGCACCCGGCGCACCAAATAAATTTTTTCATTCTCACTAGCTTCTCCCAACACCAACAGGTATGTGAAGAACAGACCGTGCAGACCGAACAACCCGAGTGAAAGCCGTCCATGTTACGCAAAAGATGCCAGTGCAAACCACCAAATTAGCCGTTGCAACCGCTCCAGGTTGCGAGTGCAAGAAATTGTCCCGTCCTCCACCGAATTTACGTCAAAAGCCCTAATGCTCCCCCCTGAACACGGGACTGCCCCTCGATTCACCGCCATATGCCACTCCCACGTCGCCAGAACATTGCCCCGCCCCGAAGTTCCAAACCCTGCGCCCACTCTCGGTCTAGCCGGTCCCATTCAGGTTGCCCCAGCACCAAATACTAACTGCCAGAACATGCCAAAGAAGAGAGCCTCCAACGGAAGAAACAAGAAGGGTAGAGGACACGTCAAGCCCGTGCGTTGTCTTAACTGTGCCAGATGTGTGCCAAAGGACAAGGCCATCAAGCGTGTGACCATCAGAAACATGGTTGAGGCTGCTGCCGTCAGAGACTTGTCCGAGGCTTCTGTGTACCAGGAATACGCTCTTCCCAAGTTGTACAACAAGTTGCACTACTGTGTGTCGTGTGCTATCCACGCCAGAATTGTCCGTGTGAGATCCAGAACCGACCGTAGAGTGCGTACTCCTCCTCAGAGAAAGAGATTCTCTCAGGACAAGAAGGTCACTCCTCAGGATGCCGCCAAGAAGGCCAACTAAGTATGTCAAAATAGCTACTTGAGATTTTTGTAGACGGGCGCTGCTCGAGTTTTCTGTTCCAAGTGGGCCCTACGCCGGGACCGGAAATGTCGTTCACGGGAAAGCAGGCAAAGTGCCGTAAACCAAGCAGTTTGTTCGAAGCAAAGCAAGGGCCCCGATTTGTCGACGACAATGTTTCGTGCTGTTGGTTTCTAAACGGCCGTCACTTTCGAGCCCTAACTAGTTGCCTCGACGATAGTAGCAATTCTCGCCCATGCTCCTAAAAGCAAAAAGCCGAGCCAACAAAGACGGAATCGCACAAATAACCATTTGCAGTTCGGTGTAAAACCCTAGATCGGCGTTTTCGAGATCTCCCACTGCAATCTCTGCCTCCCACTTAACCACGGACAAGCAACGTCCCAGGCGAGAAAAGCACGGCGGTCACGGATTTAGCAACGGAGTCGCAAATCCCGAAAACAGCCCCACTTAGTCAAATTCACCTCTTTTCTGAAATTGCTCTCTTCTCCTCGCTCCGTGGTTCCCCACTCTCACCACCCTACTCCCGTGACCTGCAAATGGTGTACCGATGTCAGTTTGCGAACCTCGACTATCCCCTAGAAATAATTCTTTTACACCACGACATTTTAAACTCTGCGCCCCCATCAAAGCCAATCCTCAATAACTCGTTAATTCTGGATTCCATCTCATGACCATTGACCACAGCTGGAAGTTCTCCCAGTGCTTCGGCGACAAGGGTGACATCGAGAACATCACCGAGGCCGACATAATCTCCACGGTGGAGTTCGATGGAACCGGCACATTTTTGGCCACGGGCGACAAAGGTGGAAGAGTGGTGCTTTTTGAAAGAAACGCCAGCAAGAAGAGCAATTGTGAGTACCGGTTCTACACCGAGTTCCAGAGCCACGATGCCGAGTTCGACTACCTCAAATCGCTCGAGGTGGAAGAAAAAATCAACAAGATCAAGTGGTTGAAGAGCTCCAACAATTCGTTGTATCTTTTGTCGACCAACGACAAAACCATCAAGTTGTGGAAGATCATGGAGAGGCAGGTGAAGTTGGTGAGCGAGAACAACTTGAACGGCTTGAGCCACTCGCCGCTGCAGAAGTTGAAAGTGGCGGACTTGAAGCTTCCCAAAATGACGTTTCACGACCGCTTGATTCTGGCCCAGCCCAAGAAAATCTACTCCAACGCCCACGCCTACCACATCAACTCCATATCCGTCAACTCGGACCAGGAGACCTATCTCTCGTCGGACGATCTTCGCATCAACTTGTGGAACTTAGAAATCCCCGACCAGTCTTTCAACATCGTCGACATCAAGCCCACCAATATGGAGGAGCTTACGGAGGTGATCACCTCGGCGGAGTTCCACCCCCAGAACTGTAACCATTTCATGTATTCTTCCTCGAAAGGAACAATCAAGCTCAGCGATATGAGAATGAACTCGTTGTGCGATTCGCTGGCCAAGATATTCGAGGAGTACTTGGATCCGGCGTCGCATAATTTCTTCACCGAGATCACCTCCTCGATTTCCGACGTGAAGTTCTCCCATGACGGCAGGTACATTGTGCTGAGAGACTACATGACTGTGAAATTGTGGGACTTGGCCATGGAGCTGAAGCCTATCAAAACCATCAACGTGCACGAGCATTTGAGAGACAGTTTGTGCGACACCTACGAAAATGATGCCATTTTTGACAAGTTTGAGGTGCAATTCAGTGGCGACAACCGATCGGTCATGACCGGTTCCTACAACAACAACTTCATGATCTACCCCAACGCCGTGTCTGGTGCGTCGCAAGGGACAGCAGACAAGGAGGCGTTGAAATTCAAAAGCGCCGCGTCGCGTAAAGGTGACAATTACGATGACGATGATGAAGACTCGGATGGCGATGTTGAATCGCCGCCTGCTGGCAACTACCCCGCCTCTCCTGCTAACTTGGATGAGGAGGACCAGGACGAAATCATCTTGCAGGCCGACAAACTGGCGTTCAAGTCGAAGAAGGTTGCTCTGGGAGAACACGGCCAGCGCCGGCGGTTGATGAGCGGAGTCGGCAGCGGAGACCACAACGACTACATCGACTACAAGAAGAGCATATTGCATTTATCGTGGCACCCCCAGGAGGATCTGGTGGCCATTGCAGCAACAAACAACCTTTACATCTTTTCGACGTTATAGTGCCGCCGCAAATGCGCCTGGGGCAGAATTGGAGGGAGCAATTGACATGCAGACAATGGTCAACACATTTGCAGAAGTCAGTGCAGACGTTGGTGCCCGCAGCGCTCTAGGCCCTCACGTTTCGAAATCGCAAGAAGCACTCCACTTATTCAGCAATTGCAGTGAAGTATCTATTGCGTCCTTGTGTGAGCGTTCATCATGCGGTCGTTACTTGCCGGGCCGTCCATACCATAGGAGACTAGCCGTGCCACAGGCCGGATAATCTAGATCGAGTCCATATTCAATTCATGCCGCCAATTACCGCGCTTGCGTTCTCTCTAGGCTGAGATTCTCAATGCCTAGAACGTACGATGAAAAAAGTGGCGCCCGCTACTTTCGGGTAATGGAGGTTTCTTAGACAACAGCGAGAACTTCAGAATAATCAGCCTGTCGCTAGACCTCCACCGAATTAAAACCACACTTTGGCCCCCGCGCCAACCTACAGCTACCGGTCATCTACATCTCTTTTTCTGATGCTGTCGTGTATTGTCGTCTACGACTCAACGTGTCTGTTCACGTCGGAGTTCCAGAACAAAGTCTTGTCTCCATCACCCCAGAAGAACTTCTTCAGTCTGATGTTCTGGTACTCGTACTGCACGGGCCATTCCTCGTCGGAAAGGTGTCTCAAGTGCTCTCTGTGCTTGGCGTGGTCCAACTCAACCTTGGTGATAGGAATGGCAACCAAGAACACAATAGGGAATGCGACGTAGAGCGAGAGCTTCTTCCACAACGCAGTGATGCCCACAGAGTGGTGCACCTTCTCCTCGTAATCTTTCTTGAAAGCGTCTCCAGCCTGCTTGTTGTACTTGCCCTTGAAGGCGTCCTGCTTGATGAGCTTGGACACGTGGCCGTGGCCGTGCGAATTGTATCTTTTTGCGAAGCTCTGAGTGGCTTTTCTGAACATGTTTTGTCAGGTGGGGAGTAATGGAGGTGATGTGGTTGGTGCGCGGGCTGATGATTGGTTGTGCGTGGGTCACGTGAGGGTGGGCTCATGGATGGCCCAATCGTGAAGAAAGGAGATAATGAGGGGGCAAAAGACCGGGGGTGATTTTTAAAAGAGGACGATTTTCGATGGATCCGTCCGTTACGGCGCAGCGCATCCTGGTGACTGGTTTGCCGATCACGAAGATAGAGGAGGTTCAAAACAGAGGATTAGAGAGGAATCGGTGCTGGAAAAGTAGTTGGTTTCGTTAGTTTGAGTAAGTTTACTCGAATTTGCAAAATGGCCCGTCTGTGGTGTTCTAGCCGGCAGCAGATCTGTGGGCCAATGCAATCGCTGGTATGTAGACATGCGGAAGGGACACAGACTTCGGGAAGTAGGCGATATACTGCCCATGGGAAGCGATCATTATACTGTCTACAGACATTGAATGTTATGCTCCCCATGTGAGTGGCGGGCGAGATTGTCAGCGGAAATACGGGGCGCCTGGATCCCTTTTTAGGTGCTACTAGGACGGAGAGAATCTATATCCAGCGATTGTCATCTAACGTTAATTTCGTACATGCAGCCACTTATACTAGATACCAATATGTTTCTCCGTGCAAAGTGGGGCCCACAGTTGGGCATCTATGAAGCTCATCTCATGAGGTTGGAGGAGTTGAAGGTATGGTGAGAAGGTTGCAGTTGATGCAAGAACGAAGTCCTCTGCACGGTGACAGCGCAGTGGGAAGAAATGATTAGGCCCAAGACTCTCCCATAAGTCCAATTGCTGCCGCATTACTGGGCAGACTTTGCTCTCTCTACCCAGTGTTTCACTTGGTCGTCGAAGACAGCATTATCCTTCACTCGCCGCACCACAGATGCGTCCCGACGCAACGACGGGAAGTCAAATTTGACGTGTCCTTCCTGAAGAAGTCTCGGGTCCCTTCCACGCTTGAGATCTGCCATTTCTCTCTCATGTACTGCGGTTACGTCTCGCAGAACCATGTACTCCAACAACAAGTTCGAGTCCTTTGCAAGGACCTCGAGGTACTCCTTGTCGGTGACAGAGAACCACTGAATATCGTCAAAGGTATGTGCAGCCGCCCATGCATCGGCGCCTAGGTCGAGCTGATTGAGTCCTCCTTCTGCTTTGATGCGTTGGTCGAAGGACGGCGCGGAAACCCAGAGCCGTAGGCGAGAAAGGAATACATGCGCTCGGAAAATCTTCGAGGCTATCGACGAATCCTTGTACTCGGCGCTGAGAATGGCGTCGAAGTCCCGCGGAACAAACGCCGGCACTCCTTCCATGTAGGTTAGCCGCAACGGCGACAACTCCGCGAGCAGCGTGAAATGCTTGTTGCGGCAGTTGTAGACCTGGAGTGCGGTATTGCGTGCAAGCTCCATGTCATCCGCCGGCCGCTCCTTCAGCGGCACCCGAGCCAACTTGGCAGGAAGAAGAGCATCGTAGCGAGCTGAAGCCACAGACGCCGAAACCGCCAAGGCGGTGATGTCGATATACAAACCCGTGTCGACGTCGATGAAACGAGCATCGATGTTGTTGTTGCCGTTGCTGTTGGTTCGCTCGGAAATCCAGGTGCCGCAGTCCATGAAGTAGCGGCCCAGACGGACCTCGCCGCCGCTTTCGGGTCCAAAGTCCACGACGATCGTCTGGTTAAAGCCGTGCGCCAACCGATGCAAATCGGCCACCGGCATCTGCACGTCGATGTCACTGTCCCAGGGAAACATCAAGCCGTTCCAGTACCACGACAAAAGCAGGCCGTGGGCAAGCCAGGTGGTGAGAGAATGGACCTGTGTGAAACGGAGCCACGCTGCCAAAAGCGAGTAAAGCGCCGCAGCATGCGTCTCGGGCGAGGTTTGCAACTTCTTGAAAAACCGCCAGTCGTAGTGGCCTCCAAGGCCCCAGTTTTTCTCGGAATTAAGAAGATGCGCCTCGAAAAAATACTTGGTGGGATGCCTCGTGCGGACAGAGAGCTTGAGCGAGTCAAGGTAGTTCCGGTCCGCCACGGATAAGTCGGAGCTGCCGTCGAGTTCAGCGATGATGGCCTCGGAGTTCTCGACAAAGTCCAGGTGCTCGACTTTCTTAGTCTCCACGTACCGGCCTGGTTCATCTTCGGGCATGAGCTTCCTCAATTGGGCCACCGCCGCCGTGAGCAGCACCTTCTCGTGCCGGGCAGCCACCGCCACGCCATATGGCGAGTCGACAACAGGAATGCGATTTTGGAGGCTCTGCTCCACGTCAACCTTGAAAGGAACGACGTTCGGGCCTCCGGTGGGCACCAAAAACACAATGTGGAATGGCGGCGGAGCAAAGTCGTTCAAGTACAGTGCCAGCTGGAGCGCTTTCTGTTTCTGGCGCAGACGGCCGGGTGACGAGTGCACGTGGACCTTCGCTCGCCGTGGCCGTTGGAGCAACGCCTTGATGTGGGCCTTCGAGACTCGCAGATCTTTGTTGTTCAACTCGTTCCGCAACTCGGCGTCGTCAACGCAGTACACGTCGGGCGAAAACACGCCGCCCTGTCGCGACGGTCTGCCCTGGCGGTTGAACGAGCGGCAGTCGAGTTTGGCGTCGTCGGGCTTGAAAAACTCGTCGTGCACGGCGCCGAGGTCGGTCCAGTCGGCCCAGTGGAAGTACTTGAGTTGCGGAGGCTTGTTTTTGGGATCCAGCCGCTCGGCCTTTTCGTCTTCTATCAAGTTGAGGAGGTTGACAGCAAGCAGAAACCGAGGATCAAACGGGAGCACATGGGGGTTTTCGCCCTGGCCAGCCATGAATCTCGGCACCACGAGCTCGTCCTTGGCCTGAACCTCGGGGTCGTCGATGCTGATCTTCTGGCGCATGAGTGACATCACCGCCAACCGGTGGGACGTCAGCGTGTCGTCTTCGTTCAAGAGGTAGTTGGCGACAAGATTCACGGCCCAGTTGTCGAAACTGTAGCTGTTCAGGCTGCGGAAAAGCGCCACAATGGGCGCCATGACCCACAGAGCAAACAGCGCCGAGCGATTCCCGTCCGAGCCCGCCCGGGGGTCAAACTGGTGGTACCGTAGAATCGTGAACACTACGAAGTGGAACACCACGAGCGTCAAGAGCACAGAGCAGGCGCGAGAGCGTCGGATTCTCATCGGAGTGCAAGCTCAAGTGGGAAAAGTGGACGGAACAGTATGAGAACGTGGATCTGTGGGGGTGGAGTACTGGCCGACGTGGAAATGGAAAAAAGAGGCTTTCGCTTCCTGCACCCAGCCACGTCATGAAGCTTATCTTCTTGCACCGCCATTGTCCTCAGGATGCGCGCCGGCAGGTGCGACAATTTGCAAATCACGGTTTTCCCGATTTGGGTTTGGCGGATGCGAGGATGCGTGTTCGACAATAGCCAGCCGTATTTCCCTCGTATGCCGCGAGTGTTCGAGCGCATTTGTTCCAGAAACGGCAGTTGCTTTGACCGGTGCGCGAATTTCCGCTCGCGTGGCCATATTTCCTACATTTGTTTTGGGGGTGTGGTGAGGGGCGTGGGTCCTCTGGGGATTCTGGGGGTAGACGGGGGAAAAAAACCCGGCCGTATAACCAAGCCGACATCGATCAACTCGTCCGTGTTTGGCAGAATACGAAGCCGTTCTGCCGAATGGCCGCGAGCTAAACAAAGGTGGGAATTGGGGCGGGTCCGAAACAAGGCTTAGAGTCGCCGCGGTCGTCTCGTGAATGGACGGTGTTTGTGCTGGATACAGGGTTTCCTAGTTCGGCCTCGATATGCGTGCCGTTCCACCGAGCATCTCAATTTATTGAGGCGGCCAGCTGCAGGTGTCAAAGTTCTTCTCTGCAGAATAAGGTCGGCCTCATAACCGACGTGGGTTTTCTGTAGTGCGACCTGTCTCGTAAATTTGAGGTTATACTGGAGCCGTGCCATGCCTCTAGAGATTCCGTCCAACAGGCTCAAGTGAGAGAAACAAGCCGCCAACCTCAAGAGGCGACACAAGTCCGACCACCAGCCGCAAATGAAGCACGTGTGAGTTTGAGTGAGATCTGCCGGTTGGTGCCTGGAGACGCATGCACCTGCTCAGGGGATCGGACCGGACATACCACTCGGCCTCAACCGACGAGTCGCCAGATCACGTCAACCACAAGATCACGAGAAACTGGCGTTTCTGAATTCCGAGGTATACATCCCCGCCTTTCGCTCACACTAGCACGACCATGTTCTTCGCCTTTTCGATTCCGTACAACCGTATGCAATCTACCACGTTCCCTCGGTAGCCTGCGGTGAGCGCCTTAAACTCGCCATTGAAGAATTTCCCCGTGGAGGTCTGAAACACCTTGATCGGAAAGTCAAGGTCGAGCGTGCCATCTTCGAACCACTCCAAAATTTGAGGTAGTGGAACAAGTCCCGGCGTCACCAACGGAAGGTCGTCAAGACGAACGTCGAATTTGCTAGCTAGCTTTTCAAGAGCAGCAGCAGCTGTACTATAGATATCGCGCTTACCGTAGATGTTCTCGCTGGCGTCTCTGACGGGCGCAGTCCACTTTGTAGGTTTCCCAAACCTTGTCATGTGGGGCTCAGAAATGCTGGTTTGCAGATTTTCCGTGCCGTCGCGGTTAGACTCATCCTCCAAAAGGAAGAAACGGCCATCCTTCAAAAGCGGAATCACAGCATCGAGTTCAACATACGCCTCGTTGCAGACATCTAGAACTTCCCCGCCAAACTTCGCCTTGTACCGCATCTTGGGGCAGTCATGGATGTAGTAGCCAAGATAATAGAACCCGAGTCCCATCTCGTTGCACATTGCAATTTCCCTGAGCCCCAGAAGAGTGCCGAGCGACAAGTGTGCGTAGTCTGGGTCCCAGATGAAGTAGATCGATGAAACGCCAGACGGAAGGAAGTCGAGTACCAGCACTGCAATGAGCTTGTCGTCGAGATAGTAGCATTCGTGGGTCGGCCCGATTCGGTGACTCTCCGGATGTTCTGCCGCTGGAACTCGATTTTTGAGGGCGTTCCACTGAGCAGAAGTTCCATTCACCTCATGGTCTGAAAATGGAGTGTCGCAGAGGAAGCGGCGAAACGACTGCTCAGTGACCTCGTCGGGTTCATCGTTGTGCACGGTGATTTGGTATTTCCGGTACAATTCGAACTTTTCGTCCGAAAACAGCGATGGTTCAAACCGAGTGTGGAAATTCGTGGACGCAACTTCAGCCTCGCGGAGACTGGCCAAGCTAAAAGTGCGCTTGGATAAAGATTTTCCGGTATTCTTGATAGCGCCTTGCCGATTTGCCGCAGAATTGTTGCGTTTGTCGTGCGTTTCCGTGCCTTCCTTCCCCAGCGTTTCGTCACTCTGTTGAGCCGGGAGAATAGCTCGGCAAAATCTATTGACCGTCTGGCGGTGTTCCTTTGTGATTTTTAAATGCTCGAAATCAGTGCGGATCGTATACATTCGGCAGCATCCTCGAAGCATGTCGCCTTTGTAGAGGAAACACCCAGACCGTCTGAAGTTCTGGTTGATCAACTCGTCGTACTGCTGACACAGCATAAACTCAATCTGTGACCCAATTGTAATGTGTGTACACTGGGTAGGTGGATGAGCCTCCCGTGGAAGCAGAATACCCATGAAGTTGTCCTTTTGCATGTGACAGTAGCCACATTCCTGGCTAGCGATGTTGTATGGCTTTGTGAGGACCAATGGCGAGTTTGCGGGATCTTCCATTGCTAAGGAGGTGATGTTTCAGCGGTTCAGACCAAAGCAAGAGTGGCAGTGGTGCCAGAGATGGTGTGGAGTTGGAAGAAGGTTGGAGCTGTGGTCACGTGCGTGGCGGCTGGGGGTTGACATCGATAATCAGGACACCTTCGGCAAAAATTAGGGCTCTCAACTAAGGCGGTCAGATTATTCTCAGAAACGCTACGGGGCCATACTCACACGACTGAGTTGGTGCAGATATATCAAACTACAGTTTCAAGAATCGATCGAGTGTACACTCTGGTGATGCTGAATTATCAACGCCAAATAAGCAATAACCACATATTACACCTCAAAACCACCGCTGGTCCATTTCGCCTGATCTCCTCCGCAGCTATTCCGTTGTCACCTCGTTTTCTCCATCCTCGCACCCGCACACCAGGCTCGCACCTCAGAGACAACCACATCTCTCATCATGAACCACACGCCAGTCAAGCCCAAAAGCGAATCTCCGGACGGAGTTAAGCCCGAAAGTAATGACGCCGGTCTTCTCTCGGATCCCGAGGACTACTTGCATGAGGACGAGTCGCTTGACATGAACCTCGACAATGGCAATCAAAAGATCTGGCTAGTCAAGCTTCCCCGATATTTGGCGGACATATGGACAAATAAGGACAATCTCCGCGGCCAGAACATTGGCCAGGTCAAGATTCGACAGAACCCCGCTGGTGGCAAAAAGAAGCTAGAAGTGAAGTTGGTGCTCAACGATTCCCCGGAGACTCGGGCAGTGCCACATGCCTACGACCTCTCGATTCTCAACACGCAGGTGCGCAATTCTTATGTTTTCAGCGAGGAAAACTTGGATCGCTTCAAACAGGAAGTGACAGCGGTGAGCGAGATACCCAACCAGCCAGCGCTAAAGGAATTCGAGCACGATAACGACCCCATCGGCGGCTCGGTTCTGAACCAGTACTACCGTGTCACTAAAAACGGCGAAAACGGCGAACAGAAGAGCATTCCGTTCGTCAAAACCATCCCCAAAAAGACGTCCTTGGTGGGTAAAATTGTCCATGACTGCCAGGTGGTGCCTTCTACGAGCGACAGACGCTACGCCAAGGTGTTGGCAAACCGGCAGAGCATAGGCGTGGAAAAACCACGTCCCAAGGTCACGTTTTTGAACGAGATTCCGGGTGTCCTTCAGTCGCAGGCAGGGCCCTCCATTTCGGGGCCAAGCACGTCGTTGTTTCTCAAGTCGACTGCTCCGAAAAACAAGGCCGATGGCCGCGCTACGCGGATGCCGAAAAAGGATCTTTTGGACTTCTTGTTCCGCTTGTTTGAGGAGTATGAGTACTGGCCTCTCAAGGGCCTCAAGGAACGCACGCGGCAGCCGGAGGCGTATCTCAAGGAATGCGTGGAGTCGATTGCGAACCTCATAAAGAAGGGCCCATACACTGCCAAGTTCAGTTTGAAGCCGGAGTACAAGAAGTTGCGTGATGCCGAGCGGGCGGCACGGTTTGGAGAGGAGGTGAAGATGGAGAACGACGACAATGTCGACGACGACGATGACGACGACATGGAGGACGTGATATAAGGTCCGGGGTCCCGGCAAGGGAGGGTTTAGTTGGAATAGAAAAGAACGCTAATGATTGAGGTTTCGAGCAGAGACAGCCCCCTACCATCTAGGACAATGGTGGACCGGCCCCATGGCAGGAGCCTCCCCAGATTTAATCAATTTTCAAGTTCTTCGTGATCTACACGTTCCCTATTATGAACGTACATTAGCTAGCTTACAAGGTCTTGATGTCCAAAGAAGGAGGCAAGGACTGCTGCAACTTCTTGGCCTTGGCAGCGTCGTTGACAACCAAGGTGTACTGGTAACGAGCGCCTCTGACCTTGAACTTGGTCTGCTTGAAGGTCTTGCCGGTGGCGGTGACCTTCTTGTTGACCTTGACAACGCCGGACTTGATGTCAGAACGACGGGCCAACTCGACAAATTCTTTAATGTCCTTGATCTCTCTCTGCGGTTAGTATGGGGTTTGAACGTGGGTGATTTGTGCCTTTTCATGTCTTCATCGGAGGCAGATTCCAATGTGGGCTATGGTGGGCTCTGTCGAACCGCAGGACATGGACGACCAACAAGACGACGCTGCGGACGTTTTGACACTTTTCACCGGTAAATTCAGCCCTTTACAGAGCCGTAGGTGTCTTTACATACAGCCATGGTGTATAGTTAATGGATGAGAAATTTTAATTTTTCGCGACAAGTAGAGCGTCCAGGGCGCGAGCCCTGTATTGTATGCAGGCGATCTGGGCATGGTTTGGTGCCTGCAAAACGAATTGTGGAGACTTCGAAAAAAGCGCTGCTTGTAGAAAATACTGCTGTGCTACCAGGATGATTGTCGTATTCTTGCGTGGCTCGCGCCGTGGCCGCTCTGCCTTTGGCTGCGTGGCTGGAGCGTCTCACTACGCCTGAGCAGGTGGAAGTGATTTTCCAAGCAATTTTATTTGTATCGAATACATGGTTTGTTTGGTTTTGAGAACAGCCAGTTCTCTGCCGTGTCGATGGCATTGGCGGCGGTCGCAAGTAACTACATCTGCCTGAATGGAATGTGCATTTAGACTATGTCAATACGCTTCCCTCAGAAGTTGAAGCGATAAAAAAGAAAAAAAAACCTGGCAATTACGCTCAGGAAATACCGGCCTTTGACTCAGGCAATCACGCACCAGTATGGAATAACGCCGTTCTTATACTTGACGCTCAAGCCGTTGTCCTGGTTAGACTTGTCGGATTTGTTGGAGGTTTGGGAGTTCTGTGCAGCCATTGTAGATTTAGTAGGTTGATGGTGCTAAAAGTGGTGGATTCCTGGCCATTTATACAAATTTGAGGCGGTGGCCCGGTTCCAGATTTCGTGTGGCCGACTTCCCAAACGGGCACCACAATGAGCGACACAAGTCTGAGGTGTTTCCCGTTTTGTGAGACACCAAACGCACTCTGTTTGTCGTAGATAAAATGCCTCGTACACACACTTCTTGAATTTTCCCATGGCGTCATCAAGCTCACGTCGTCTCGCAGAAGTTGATGATACGCTTGACTGCAATGATCCAGCGACGCATGTTCTCGCTTTGCATGATGTTCGCCAACGACAGCTTATCGTCTCCTGCAATCTTGGCATCTGCAGACCTCGCATGGATACCGACATCTCTGACACCCACCGGGTACGGCACATTGCCAATGGAAAGCTTAAGATACGCCTCGTTGGCACGGCGGAAATCTCTCTGCTGAATGTAGAAAAATATAGTCGAGAGACCTGCAACCAAGTCCGGCGATAGAGTTCCTGCCCGTAGCTTGTAGAGAAGCTTCACTACGTCTCGTTTGACTTCGGAAAGCACCGACTCCGGGGCTTCTAGCAAGCTAGAACTGCCTAGGTTCTGACTGTCGTGCTCCTGCCAAAACAGCAATATCTGTTTGATGAATTTCCGACACTGAAGACTCAACTTGCGGACCATATCAGCACGGCCGATGTCGCCCGGATCAATGGAGGGTGGAGCGGCGTTTTCCTCGTCGAGAAAGCGTGAGTACTTGTCATTTTTGCGCTCGTTCCGTACCAAGATGCTGAGTTTCTCAAGCTGCTCCTCCTTTGTCAACTGTTCATCTTGCTGATCGAACACCTGGATGGCTTCGTCTAGGCGTGCCGAGTCGACACCATCTAGAAAGTCGGGTTGTTGTTCTTCTTCAGATTTTGGCTGCGACGGCACTTCAGGCTTTTTGCCAAATCGCCGAGGCTTGCGTTTGGCGGTGTCGGTGATGAAACTAGAGAGGTCCATGGCACCCGTACACCACGACCACCGGAATGGGGCCCCACCCACCCCACGCCCGGGAGACGGAATCAAATGGAAGCCGATTTCGAGCTGAAATTCGCAGCGAAATCGTCGACCTGCCGTCGGCACAGCCCCATTGCTCGACTCGAGGACCTTTCCCTTTTGGGTAATGACATTGAAAGGTGGATGAAGCTGGAAGTTGGGCAAAATCGCCGGCTCGTGATTCCTGTCGAACGCAAGCCTGTGAAATACCTAAATACTCCACTCTGGAGACTCCACAGGCTCCAATTGCTTTGTCCCTCCACCTCACCCGAAACCGCCTGGTCACGTGTTTGGAGCCCAACATCCGCCCCGCCAGCCCCGAATCTCGCAGCTCTAGAGTTTCGCCAAAACGGAAAAATCCAATTCGCCGGCCGTCGAATTTCCCCCACTGCTAATTTTCTTCCCCCGGCCTCCGCTCCACACTTCTTATCGCCAGATCCGTGCCTCCCGCATTTCTACCCCGGCTCTCAGTTTCAAGCTCACTCATTTCCTTCAGCTCCGCAATTCTCAATGGCTGAGCATAAGCATGAGCCAGCGCCGAGACCCGAGGATTTGGATGACAACCTCGGGTCGTCCAGCACCGGCGAACTCCGGGCCAATTTCTCTGCACCGCTCATTCAAGGCGACACCGCCAAAAAAGTGGCCCCGCAAACTTCGCCGCTTCTTTCCTCCACGCCCCCTGTGGTCGCCAAGGCGCTAATTAAGGCGTACCCGTATTTGCTCATCGTCAACAAACTGCTTTCGGTGGTCACGTGGACCAACGACGACCCCTGGATCAATGTCGTGTGCATGTGCTTGTATGGGTTTGCCATTTTGTACTTCGAAACCATTGTCACGTGGCTGGGCCACTTGGTGCTTGTGTCAGTGGTGATTGTGTATCTGATGCTCAATCGCAAGATTGTTGAGGAGACGAATCTCCACCCCACATTGGACAATGTGGTGCAGGCGCTCACCACGGCATGTATCAAGGCAGATTTGCTATTGAGCCCGATCACCACGTTGGGCCTTTCTGCCTACGACATAAAGCGGCTCTTATTCACTACCGTCTTCTTGACGCCCATCTACTTAGCGGTGACGTTGTTGCTTGTGCTGCCTCGGCTCATCTTACTCGTGGTGGGGCTTTTTCTTCTCTCATACCACTCAGTGTATCTGCGTGTGTTTCGTAAGTTGGTGTGGAAACTCAAAATTACTCGTGTTGTGTGTTTCTACTTGACGGGGCTCGATTTCTCTAACGCGAAGAACAACTCGTTGTTTGCTGCTGCGTTTGCCAAGGTGCAGAAGGCAGGAAACAACCCTGCGGTTGTTGGAAATGACCCATCCAAACCCGTGAGATTCACCTACGTGATTTTCGAGAACCAGCGTCGCTGGCTCGGCATTGGCTGGACTTCCAATCTTCTCACCTACGAAAGAGCCCCATGGACTGACGAGTTCTTGAACGAGCTGTCGTCTATCGAGACCTTTGAGTTGCCCAATGCCGAAACCGTGTCTGCTATCGACTCGCAGCTGAACCTCAATCAGCATCTGATGCTGGGTGCCAGGTGGAGATGGGTGGACAAGACTTGGCGTCTTGACTTGACTAACGACGGCGCCATCACCCTTCCATCGGGAAAGCGCTTAAAAACGACCGCGAACCCTGCGAACGACGAGGGCTATCTTTACACCGATAATGTGTGGAAGAAACCCTCCACTGACGACCTGTACTCAAAGTACACCAGGCGTAGAAGATGGGTGAGGACTGCTGAGTTGGTATTCGACAGCAGCTCGGCCCCTGTTTCGGAAGGCAAGTCGTTTTCCTCTTCGGTGGAGACTTCCTCTACGAGTCCCGCCAAGAAGAGGAAATCGTTGCGCTTTGCCGACAACGACAACGACAACGAGGAGACTACCACGGAGGAGGAGGCATAATGTATACTTAGTAAATATTAATATGTTCTTGGTCTGTAGGCGTGCAAGGAGAGTGTCAGCAAGCCAGTGAAGGGATGTAATTGACTCGAAAGTCTGCGAATCTGAGCCTGGAGACTTCGGGGTCGCATATTGGGGGATCGTCAATATGAGTCACGATCTTAATACAGCGCCCTTATTCCTTCTATCGATGACACGATCTTGCGTTCATGCTCCTCACATAGACGACACCACAGATGTACCATCCTGGAATCGCGTACGGAACACGCGGTTGGCATTGGTGAACATGCCCTCCTTCAAGGAAACGACAATAAACTGCGATCCTTTGAACCTTGTCTTGATCAAGTGCCCGATATTTTGCGTGTGCGACATATCCAAAGCAGCATCAACCTCATCAAGAATGTACATAGGAGCAGGCTTGAACTGTAGAAGGGCCATAATTAACGACAAGGCAATGAGGGATCTTTGGCCTCCAGACAATTCCACTAAACTCTCTTTCCAAACTGGACCAAGTTTGACCTTCACTTCAAGTCCCCTCGTGACATCCATCATGTCTACTGGAACCAATTTCGCATAGGAGCCAGGAAGGAGGTCAGCAAAAATATTGCCAAAATCGTCGGAGACTTTTTGGTAGGTGGCATTAAGCGTATTCCTCTTGTACCCATTCAATTTCTCAATAGTATTCTCGATCTTAGTCTTGTCTTTCTCAATCGTGCGCACCATGTGTTTGAGTGCCTGCTCTTTCTTTTCAACATTGTCAATCATACTCATAATATTAGAATTAACTTTTCTCTTCATGTTGGTAGAGCGCTCTTGCAAAATTGAAAGCTGGCTTTCGTATTCGTCAATATCAACGTCGGGGTATTGCTGTATGATCTTGTCGGTGACATCTGTGTCCGTAAGCCACTCGTCACTCTTTATCATTTCGTCGAGCAGTCTCTTTATGGTAGAGTATGCAGCATTCGCCTTTTCCAAATCGTGGTTGAGCTCTTGCACCTTCAACTTAGCCTCGCTGAGCTGCTCATTCTTCTTTGCCAAAATCTCAGACATGACGTTGATCTCATCGTTGAAACCTATCATCTTTTGTCGCTCATCTGCAAGTTCCGCCTGAAGAGTAGTGAGTTGATCTTGGAGCTCGGCAATTTCGCGGTCCTTCTCTTCGACCACTGCATCGCATTCAGCTTTGTTGGTTTTGGAAGATGACACCGCGTCTTTGGCGGACTCAATATCGAGCTTAAACTGCTCAATCTCAAGCTTCATGCCCTGGAACTTGCCCGATATATCGTTCATTTCCTTCTCCTGTTTGGTGTAAGCTTTCTTTATCAGCGCAAGCTCCGCTTCTAGCTCCTTCAACTTCGACCCCTTGTCCTTATTGAAATCAGCGATATCATTTTCAATCGCCGTGGTCTTTGCCTGCAAGCTTTTTAAGTTCTCCTTTTCTTGAGCAACGTATGCCGTTTGGCGCTCAATCTCTGCCAAGTTCAATTCGTTCTCCTTAATAATCATTGCGGAGGAATTGTTGTCGAGCTTTCTCTGCAAAATCGAAAGTTCGTGTTTGCACAAGTTGACCTGATTCTGGATCTCGCGCGTCAGTTCAGAGAGCTCATCCATACGCTTCAAATGGTGTCGAACTTCGGCAAGTTTAGCCTCACGCTTCTGAATTTGCGCACTCAAGTTGTTGTATTTCTGCATGGAAAGCAAAAGCGACGATGATTCACGTCGTGAACCGCCTGAGAGGTTCCCTTCGGGGTCATAAGTATCGCCGTCAATGGTGATTGAACGAGTCCTAATTTTTGGGTCAAATGTAATTGCCTTGGCAGTATCTGGATCCATGCAAATGAAGGTTGAGCCGAATATGTAGGTCATCGCCTTGTGCAATTCGTTGTCAAAATCGACTAAGTTCAACGCAAGCTCAACTTTCTCAGGACATTTTTGTTTGGCGAGCGCCACTGTGCTTGCAGGTACGGATCTTGCAGAAATCTTGTCTAGTGGAATGATTGTGACTCTCCGCTTAAGGTTTCCGCGTTCCAAAAGCATGGACGCTGTCTGCGTGTTGTCTACCACAACATTATACAATCTACCTCCAGCGCAGACCTGCAACGCCACGGCCTTGTCTAAATGCTGCTCACCAACGTTGAAAAGTTGCACTGCCACTCCTTTGACAGAGGAGTCATCAAAATCAGGAGAGGGTCTTGAGTATTGGAAGTCGATATTTCCAACTTCCCGTCTCAATCGGGCAAGTTGCTCGTGGTGTGCATTGATCTGCTTGCGTATGAGGCTCTCCTGAGACTTGAGATCGCTGTGTGCTGCGGCATCATAACCATGCTCCGCAAACTGCTCTTCGAAATCGGAAAGTCGTTGCTCGTGGGCTTCTATTTGCGCGATGACGCCCTGGTTCTCCTTCCTGGCTTTACTGAGCTCTTCTTGGTCATTTTTCAGTTTCTCTGTTAGGTGCTGAATTTTCAACTCGGCCTGTTTGATGGAGTTTCGACTGTTATTCAACTTCTCTTTGGCCTCTTTGAGGTGTGACAAATATCCTCCATCGGTGCCGCCCTTGGCCGAAACACCTGTTTGAAGTGTTGTGAAAAGCTCCTCCTTTTTGTTGTACTCATCCTTGAGCTGTTCCAGCTTGTTACGCGCCACCTCGAACTGCTCACTCGTTTGAGTGAATTCAGCCAGTCGATTTTCAATGTTTTCTTGAAGTTGGCTGATTTCTCGTTCTAGCGACTCAATTCTTGAAGACTCTTCTCGCCCATTCTCAGCGGCTAGGTCTCGCGTCGTGGAAAGCCTCGTGATATTATTAGATACAGTTGACTCTTCCTTTTCTAGGGTCTCCAAATGGCCGCCTTTCAGCAACTCCGCCTCTTTTTGTTTTCTCACAGCTTCAAGGTCGACAATCAAGTTCAGGGTCTCGTCTGTGAGCCGTTGGATCAATGCCTCCAGCTCGTTCATTACCAGCTCGTTTTGGCCGCGAAGTGCGGAGTACCTGTCGAACTGCTCAGAGTACTTGCGATATTTGTGACTGGATATAATGCGAGAGAGCTTTTCCAAGTCGGTCTGGACTTTTTGGTATTCAAGGAACGTGCGCTTTTCCGACCGGAGCCGCTCCAACTTGGGCTCGATTTCCTCATTCAAAAGACTCCGGATCTCCACCAACTTGGCCTCTTTTTTTGCCATGGTCTTCTTAGCCTTTTCTTTGCGATCCTCGAAAGTACGCGTGCCGGCCGCCTCCTCGATAAGTGCCAAGATCTCCAGGGGCTTCATGTTCAATACCTTGGTGATCTTTCCCTGCATGATCAAGAAATTCGGGTTGTTGATGTTCAACTGGACAGACTGAAACAAGCTCAACACCGTTTGCTGCTGTGCTTTGTGGCCATTCACCAAGTATTTGGATGTGCCACCCAAGATAATCTGTCTTGTGATACTGATCTTCTGGGAGTTTTCGAACCCAATCGGCGACAGGGCCTTGTCAGAATTGTCAAACACTATTGTCACAGAAGCCTTGGTAACTCCGGCCTGTCCTCTTTTATAGATCAAATCCTGGAGGTTGGATGCTCTGACGGTAGACATGCTGGCGATGCCTAGAACGAAACATATGGCGTCAAGGATGTTGGATTTTCCGGATCCGTTCAAACCAGTAATAGCGTTGAACAGTGAGTCCCAGCCACTAATCACAGTACGCGTCGCATAGCTCTTGAACCCGTCGATGATGAGTTCTTCGACCTTCATGGGTGGTGTAAACAACGCGCAACATGCAGGTATACCCCGGGATGGAGAGAGCAAGAGGACAGAGAAACAGATCGAGATTCGAGAAAGAAAAAATATATTTGATACTAGCTGCACAAAAGCAGCAAGTTGTCAATTTCCTACATTTGGGCGGCAGATCGGACTCGGAGCCACATGGCCCACCACGGTCACGTGACTTTTATTGTTGTCGGCCAGGAACGGCTGACACGGAGGAAAAGCCAGCAATTCTGTAGCAAAAGCCAAACTCATGAGCCCCGCCTCACACATTCTCGCAGATACGCGTGCGTGACGCCGTTCGCCGGGCAGGCAAGAAGTGCCTGCCTGCACATAGTGGCTTTTTTTGGCTCGGTCCATCAACACCGGTTATCTCTTCAAGAACACCTCCAGAAGTTTCAGGAACCGCCGTCAAAATCCGTCAGCATCCCAGATCGATTTCGTCCACGGAATATTCACACCTCAAGGTTTCCGCACATGGCCCAGATCATCCAGATGACGCCGTATGACTATAGTGAGAAGCCACCCCTGCTCTCGATGCTTGGTGTCCTCCGACGCCTAAATGCCGTGGGCATTCTTGCCAAACACAAATTCAAAATTCTGCTTGTCGCGATCATTCTCGTGGTTTTCACGCTCCTTGAACTTGTCATTGTGCTGCAGAACAGCCTCTACTCTCCCAACTTCAGCAAAACGCCCTCAGTGCAGTACTTTGACTTGGCAAACCACGACGGCCTGCCTGACGGGTGGCAACGCGAAGAGCGTGTGTTATTCTGTGTACCTCTCAGAGATGCACTGGCCCATTTGCCCATGTTCTTTTCTCATATGCGCAACCTCACCTATCCCCATCGGTTGATCGATTTGGCGTTTCTTGTCAGTGACTCCAGCGATGACACGATGGGCGAGTTGAAAAAACACTTGAATTCCGTCCAGACCGACCCCAACCCCGACATGCATTTTGGCGAAATCGAGATTTTCGAGAAGGACTTTGGCCAGGTGATTGGCCAGTCGTTTTCAGACCGTCACGGCTTTGCAGCGCAGGGCCCGCGGAGGAAGTTGATGGCGAGAGCCCGAAACTGGCTTTGGTCCGTGGCGCTCAAGCCCTACCATTCCTACGTTTACTGGAGAGATGCCGACGTAGAAACCATCGCACCCACAATTCTTGAGGACTTGATGCACCACGATAAAGACGTCATTGTTCCCAACGTGTGGAGACCACTTCCGGAGTGGCTAGGCAACCAACAGCCGTATGACTTGAACTCGTGGCAGGAATCTGACGGTGGATTGCAGTTGGCCGACACCTTGGAGGAAGACGCGTGTATTGTGGAGGGATACGTGGAATATCAGACTTGGCGGCCCCACTTGGCTTACTTGAGAGATCCCTACGGCGACCCGGAGGTGGAAATGGACTTGGACGGAATCGGCGGAGTTTCGATTTTGACCAAGGCAAGGGTGTTCCGAACCGGCTCACATTTCCCAGCGTTTTCCTTTGAAAAGCACGCCGAAACCGAGGCGTTTGGCAAAATGAGCAAGCGTATGGGCTACCTGGTGGTGGGGTTGCCCCACTATGTCATTTGGCACATTTATGAGCCCTCCAGTGATGACTTGAAGCACATGGAGTGGATGGAGCTTGAAGAAACGCGCCAGCGCGAGCAAGCCAAGATCATGAAGGTGTATGACCAGGTTTGGGGTAAAGGTTTTGCTGATAGACTGGTTGCGTGGGAGAAGGAGAGGAACTTCATTTTGAAGAACACCGATACCAACAGGGCCATCCAGGTGGACTGGTCAGGTGTGGATGACTTCGACATTGAGGAGGACAGCGAAGACAAGAAACTAGCAGACTTTAATCCTGGCTTTTAGGCAAATGCGGCATCTTGTCATCCGGCCCAGTTGGCGTTATCTCCGGATTGCGAAGATTACGCCGGTCTTTCCGGTTCTTGACCAAGTACTGGTAAATTAAATTTACCGATTGCTACTCGCCGACCAATGCAGCTTCTCGTTTCCGTTTCAGCAAGGTACTGACCTCGGAAGGCGCAAAAATCACGTCGCAAGCCGAAGTGGCCCACCTGAAAGTCTCAAGTCCTGGCTACTCAAATCCAGCAAATTTTTATTGTTTGCATCGTGGAAAACCCCGCATATCATTTGCCCCAGAAACGTCAACAGACGTCTGGACCCCGGAACCATGGATTCGGGAAAGGGCCTGTCTACTCCCACCCGCAAACTCATTCCCAACCCCCGCAATGCCTTCTTGCTAATCAAACGATCCACCCTGCGCACATTTAGGCGGTCTCGCTTTGGTCACAGTGAACAATGCTACGAAAGGCACACCCGACTTGCGGATTGTATACCGCATGCAGCATCAAGCAGGTATTGTTTTACAGGCTACAGTCTGAAACATCTCGGGCATGGACTAAAAAATACTTGTCTTTCTGTAAAATAAATGCTGCCATCATTACAAGCACACTTGCTGGGTCTCTGGCGGAGGCTAGAGCAGGTTCAGCCCTCACTTCTCTGAAAAATTGTCATCTTTCCCATCCAATCCCGTTTTCTAGCTGTGCCTAATTCTAGAAATGCGCCGCAGACACTCTGCCCTGCATTCCAGCGCCAAACGTCTCATTGTGGGCGATTCCTGTCTCTTACGCCAGAGTGCTCAGCCTGCATCTAACGCCTCGATTTATTTCTCAATTAGGACCATCCCACGATCAAGGCGTCCAACCTCAACCCTTCCGTGCGCTTCAGTTCCACCGACGCTTACCATTGCATTGTGTTACCTTTCTCTCATTTACATTAATCAATCGACAATTCCACACATATGGCCTTCACCCAGCAGTGCCGAAAGTGCCACAACCCCATTAATGAGGGCCACGCGTACGAGCTCGGAGACGATCGATGGCACATTGACTGTTTCTCGTGCTCCAAGTGCAACAAGTCGCTTGGATGCAACCTGAACTTTTTGGTGCTCGGCAACGGCAACTTGATCTGCGTGTCGTGCTCCTACAACTGCAAGCAGTGTGGCAAGAAAATTGACGACCTTGCTATCCTCACAGGCGACCAGGCCTACTGCCTGCTGTGCTTCAAGTGCCGTGTGTGCAAGAACAAGATCGAAGATCTTCGCTACGCTCGAACTTCCAAGGGGCTATTCTGTATGCTGTGCCACGAGAAGCTCATTGCAAAGAAGAAGCGCTACGACCAGAAACGGCGCCAGCTATCGCAACTTGAGGTGCTGGCAAAACCGGAAGACAGCCCCATGGCGCTGCTTCTGCTGCTCCCGCTGACTGTCGATGTTGTGGGTCCGTCCAAGGACTTCAGAGACAGCAACAGTGAACTTGTGCCCGCCAAGGACCGCGGCAGCACCTCGCTATTCTCGTCTCGGGACACGCTCACCAAGGGCCTTCCGGTGCCACCCGAGCCGGCGTTCTCCGAAATTAGCAGCACCACCAGCGCTGGACAGGAAATCGAAGAAGTCTACGACTCGGACGACGAGCTCAACCTCCGCAAGATGCGCGAGCGACTCGAGCGTCGCTTTGACCGCGCGTCACGCGGCGAAACCGACCGCGAGGCCGATCTGGGTGCCATTTTGGAGCTTATAGACTCGATTTCCGGACCCAACACGCCCAACACCGTAAACACGCCCAACACCGTGGTGACTGCCAACACCGCCAACGACAACGGCTCGGAGCCTTCGTTTTTCTCACCTGCTCCAGACATCCGGCCCCGCGACAGCGGACTGGGCGTTAGCCACAATGCCAGCACACCCAGCCTCCAACTTTCCAAAGCGTCGCAGCCAACAAGCAGAGACGGCCATGCTGAATCTCCAATGCTTATGACACAAAAGGGCACCACCAGTCAGCTCGACCCACGCAATTCCGATCGCGGTAATCTTCTTCTCTTTTCACCAAACCAGTACCACGACACCGAGTTTCACCGACTGCTTCCGGCAGAGGAATCGCGCACGCGGTCGGCAGCCACGCTGCCAGCAGCACGCTACAACCGCCAAGCGCGTGTGGTCGAGACCAACGACGAGGTCTTTGGCGGTGAGATTCTGGCAGACGTAGTGCCGGGGGAAAACGGATCCAACGAGAGAGATGCGACAAACCTCGATAGAAACTCGCGTGCTGGTAGCGAAGATCGCCAGCGCAACGGCAGCTTCAGCACCGGCAACGGCAGCAGCTCCGCCACCTTGGGCTCCAATATCCCCAACCTCGCGGCCGAGACCCACACGCCAAAGAAAAAGACATTTTCTAACCACATGGCGTCGCCTCCTCCACGTTTGGCGCTTCCAGATGTACCGCTGGCGCCATCCACCCCAGATATCTCGCTGTCAACTCAAGGCGACCAGGAACCTCGGGGGCTAGGGCTAGAAGGTGTGGATCTCCACAAACCGCAGCGTCAATTGGGATCTGTCACGCCGGCAGTGACCAATCTCGAAGACACCATCGCTGACAACACGACACCCAAACGCCTGGGCACTCTCCGCAAAATGTCCATAAAGCATAAGCGGTCGGTCAGCGGTGGGTCGAGCATCCTGTCTAAATTCTCGCTTTTCAAGAACAAAGATGATGAATCTGGCCGTGGTCATGTGCGCCATGTCTCCGAGAGCCTGGTGCATGGAGCTGCGTTCACCACGCCGCCGCTTCCGCTAAGTCTGCCAATGAAGCCTGGCGTCAAAGACTACCATACACGGCTGACCCTGGACACGCAGTTTTTTGCTCATGACCAGGATTTCCACCGAAGCGAGATGGATTTCCGCGCCCTCAAGATCGATGTCTACCAACTTGAGAACAGAAAGCAGTCTCTACTTGCCGAGAATATGCGGCTCAGCACTGACAAATCAAAGCTTCAGGAAGCTATCAGGGCACTTCAAAAGAGACTCAGTAACGATGAGGCCACGCACGACAAACTATCGCTGGATATCGCAGCACTCAACATTGAGAAACGGCGGTTGGCGGAACAGAACAGACAGATGGCGGAGGAGACGGAGCGCCTTCGCCTGTCCATGAAGAGAGAGCAGCTGTACGAGCGCCGCGACGACGATTCTCACTACCTCGAATCGGTGGCAGAGGACGACAGCTCAGAAACCCATAAAGCGACGAGATTGCGGTTTTGGCGGAAACCCAAAGTGGCACCCAACTTGGTAGCCACCGGCCAGAATAGTTCTGGGAATTTGAGCGTGCCGCAGGGCCTTCCCCAAAGCACATCCTCCAACAAGCTTTCACAGCAGTATCAGTCGAACGCAATTCAACACCCGCATCACAGTCTGCAGCCTTCGCAGGGCTCGCTGAGCGAGTCCTCCGAGTCTGGTCCACGAAAGGCGCTCAATACTTTCATGTCGAAGAGCAGGTCCACGACATTGCTTGACTCGCTCGCTGGTAATAACTCTGATTGTGCGCTCTTTTCGCTGACAATTCAAAAGCGAGCGATTTACGAAAACGTCAAGGTGCCACTTATTGTAACGCGATGCATTGAGGAGGTGGAGAAACGTGGACTTGATAATGAGGGAATTTACAGGATTTCGGGAGGCAACAGCGCTATTGTGGCTATCGAAAACGCTTTCGCAACTTTGCCGCCCAACCCAGAGCTGGACAAGAAGCAAATAAGCAAGCTTAATGATCTACTCGATGGAGACATCAACGCCGTCACCAGCGCGCTTAAGCGGTATCTCCGCAAGCTTCCTGACCCACTTATTCCTTACAGCATCTATGACCGCTACATCGCCGTTGGCCAGATGCAGGGAAACGAGTCGGGCCAGTTAGCCGAGATGGCCGACTCGGTGTTGGCCAAGCTCCCAGTCGCTAATCGCCATACGCTCTACTTACTAGCCAAGCATTTGGATGAGGTCAATTTCTATTCCCACGTCAACCGCATGACCCTCCGCAATTTGTCGGTTGTGTTTGCTCCAACCATTGCCCGCGACGTCTCGGGCGAAAAGGAAATGATTGACATGGCTGCCCGCAATGATGCCACTGAGCTTTTGTTGCGCAGCTACTCAGATCTCTTTGTTGCCGAGTGGATCCCATAACATCCAAAGTCCTTTTTTGACGAACCGTTCATTTCGCCGCTCCTTTATGTACAATACGAGGGTTTCTCGTCACCAACCCCAGACAAAAGTATTTGATCTCATTTTCTGCTAGTCTCCTCCTCTTGAGAGTGCCATTTTCACAACCTTAGTTAACATCTCGTATTCCAGGTGACAGGTACATTTCGTACCGGCGTGTTCCGACTCGTAGAAGGTGCTCGATAGTGCTGAATGACTTTTTTGGAAGCAGATGGTACTTCGCAAATTCATCACGAATGTACTTCCTCCAGTGCTCTTGATTCTCAGCTGGTTTCTTATTTGCCGCTCTCATGCATTGCCTGTAGAGCTTGAGAACTTCTCTCTGGAGTCCAGAAAGACGAGCCATGTTGAAATTGCTAGAAACAGGTATATGCAGCACCGAGATTCAAAGTATCTCTGTCTCGGTGCTTCAGCGTATGAAGTTGACTACGACATTCCCCGATTTCAGTTCCGTATCCGTATTTATTATTTTGTGTTGTACATGCCATCAGTCACCTGCCATTCTTGGTCAGGTTCCCATTTAGATTGTTCCAGTGAAGTCGGTCTCACCTTCTCTAACAGCGCAAGTGTTATCGCTGACGCCGCAAGTGCAGGCGCCCTTGGCTCTCTTGCCACAAGCACAGGCATCAGCAGCAGAAGGGACAACATTTTCGGTTGTGGCCTTATCACAGTTGCAGTGCAAAGCAGCCTGCTTGCCGCAGGAGCAGGTAGACTTTTGGGCGCAGACACAGGTAGAAGCAGAGCAAGCCATTGCTATTTTGTGGTTTATTGGAAAGAGTGGGTGTGAATCGCAAGCTCTGGAATCCGCATGTTTATATAGCTGATGTTATCATCTCCAGAATAGTCTCTGCAGGTCTTAGAAGTCTTCCTTGCGCTATGTGCCGTCCGTACAGCCCAGAAACCAGTCAGAATTGACCAATGATCGCGCACGTTTAGTCAGCAAACGGATCATTATCGCCAACATGCAGGACCTGTGGTCAGCTTATTACTATGTGCACATTGTCGAATTCTTGCTGACTCAGGGCAGACGATGGTGTTGATCGCCTGCATATTGAGGCACTTCAAAATCGAAGTCCGTTGCCTGGCGGTTCACGCTGCCCATGACTGAGTTGATAAGTAGCTCATCGTCGAGCATGTCATCATGTGGCACGGCTGAGAGCGGTCCCTCTGGGAATGGTCCAACTGAATGAGGTGATGACACAGACGAAATGCTGGATATGCCGGATACCGTGTGAGAATCGGAGCTCTTCTTCAATTCGGCCATCACGGAAGCAGCGATGTCTCGAAACTTGTTGGCGTAGGCTTTCGCAGGCTCGTAGCTTACTCTGCTGAATTCCTCAAAGTCTGCAATGATGGAGTTGCACTCATGACGCACCTCATACGAATCCGCCAGCATCATCACATCGGGACACTGAAGAATCAGAGAAAGATAGGCGGTAGCGCCCATGTTCAAATAATGGATGGCCACCCAGGAGTAATTGACTCGTTTGAGCTGAATGAGTTTTGTATAAGTTTGCACAATCTCGCGGCCTGCCGCGTAGAGAATCTTATAGTGGTCTCGGTTGGTGATGACTGGGGTAATGGCACTCACGCCATACAACAGAATCAACGTCTGGTTGAAATTCAATGCGAACACCATTCGGAAAAACTGGTGGAAGTCCTCGCGTGGTACTTCGCTGAGCCAGTTGATGAGCTCTTGGTGCTTCTCTACCTTCCACTTATCGAATCGCGGGGACTCCTGAGCATTTTCTTGAACACGATTGGCCGTATCGTTCATGTAGTCAAATATTTCTCCTTGAAGAACACGCAAATTAATGAAGTGAATTGAAACGTTTTTAGTTGTGGGCTCGGACGTCATCCAATGATGCAGTTCGAGCTGATTTAGATCGCCGAATTTGAGTTGCAGATCGTCACGGGCAGTGAGTAGTGGAGCGTCAATCTGGCGGTTGTCGAGCCCAAATGGACGGCCAAAGTAGATCGAAATTTGGCGATCTAAACAATAGCAACACCAGAACAACCGCCGGCGCATATCCACCAAGAAGTAGTCGCTAGTAAACAAAAAAGCTGACTCGTTATGTAGCCCAAGGTCCTGGCAAAGCTTCGCGCTGGTGCCCACGAGGTACCACGCGCCAGGATTGGTGGGCCGCATTAGGGAGTACTGGGTGAGAAGCAAGAGCGACTGGAGCATCTCGTACTTGGCTAGGCCGTTCTCGTTCTCATCTGCAGCATTCCAGACTGCGTCCACGTAGCGGCAAGCACGCACTTTGTACATGTTCAGCACTGTCAAGGGATACCTGTGTTGAAGCTGGGAAGTCAGGATGGCAGCGATGATGAAGACAAAAAACCTCGCCTTTTGAAGGGCGGCGTGGGGTAAAGGACTGGTTACTGCAGGTTCCTTGTAGTTGTACTCGTTACAGTTGTCGCTGAGGAGCTTCTTCCAGAGGCCACTTCCGATCTCACCATAGAGCGGGCGAAAGTAGGTCCAAAGGAAGTAGTCGCGGTGAAGAATTGGAATCTGGATGTTTGCCTGGGTAAAAAACTCAACCACAAACTCCTCCATCTGTGCCCTTTCCGGCAATTCCGGCTCTGGGCCCAGGGTGAGTTGGGCAATATCGTCGTCTTTCATGAGTAAGACCTTACTGTACCGAGATTGGGCAGCAGCCAGAGCTGGAGCTTGCTGTGGCAGGCTGGTTTTCGAGCCTGAATCCCCTGGTTTTCTTTTCAACAGCTCCAACTCGGCAGTCACCTCTCGAAGTCGCTCTTTAAGGGTGTGGACGGTCCAGCGGCTGACGGTTTCACCCGATATTGGGTCGACAACCACGCAATCCGCCTTGCTTTTCAAGCATCCAGTGCACTTGGGCATCTTGCGGTCGCATTTGATCTTCTTCTGGCGGCATCGTACACACGAGCTGGTATGTCGGGACGGCGTGTAGCTCTTATCTTCCATAAAAAAATGACTAGGAGGTCAATACCAATGGAAGCGGGGAAAGGTGAATATTTCGTTTTTTTTCCAAAGT
This sequence comes from Hermanozyma ubatubensis, assembly GCA_030567085.1. Lineage (NCBI taxonomy): Eukaryota > Fungi > Ascomycota > Pichiomycetes > Serinales > Metschnikowiaceae > Hermanozyma > Hermanozyma ubatubensis. The sequence goes on along the minus strand of JAJLRP010000034.1, from coordinate 6,126 downwards.
TTTTTTGAAATCAAATGGTTTATGTGGAACTGGAAATTTTCATGCACCCGCTGGCAATCTCGGAGATGCCCGCGATGACTGGAGCTTGTTTTTTTCCGAATCAGTCTGGGGAAAGGCGTGCACAGAGATGCTAACCGGCACGCCGATTGCGCATCTACTTTTGGAGACTGCGTGTAAGCAGCCGCCACCGCTCACCTAGCGCCTGGCCTATATCCGAAGTGTTTGCTGAAGTTAGCGTGTGAGTGTTGTCACGTGAAGGTCCGTGGGGGTGGTCAGGCGAAACGTTGTGGGCGGCAGCGACGGTGGCGCTGGGCGCATCTTGAGTCTGCGCACTTTCTTGTAGGAATTCTCCAGCCTGGGCGAAGTTTTCGCCTTTCTCGCCGTCTTCGTGCGCTGGGCTGTTGGCGTGGTCCAGCGGCACCACATCGTCAAAGAGCCTCGAGCCACGCCCGCTGTCGTCCAAAAACACGTTTTCCAGCTCGTCATCTGTTCTGATCTTTTTGCGAAGCGGCGCCGTCGAGACGAGGCGCGGCGCCTCCAACGTGTCCGAGAGGTCGACTGCTGCGGCGCTGGCAACGCCAAAATCACGCCCCAAATTCTGGATGGCGGCCTCCAGCGCACGCAGCAACTTTGGGACCGGCAACTCGTCGCTTTCGTCGTCGCGCAACACCGTGCGTGCCTCCGGGAGATCTGTGTCGTCCATGGCGACTCGCTTGATGGGCAGGATGTTGGTGGAAAGTCGCCCAGAGAGCCGGCCCGAGAGCCTGTCGGAGCGCCGCGAAGCTGAGCCAAACGTAGGCGTCCGTGGGAACCGCTGCGGCGACTGAGACTCCCGGAGAAGCCCCGGAGTAAGCGCCAGCGGGAGAAGCCCCGGAGAAACACGGCCGGCGTCGTAGTCACGCGAGTTGGGCACGCGCTGCACGCTGGAGCTGGTGGCGATCTGGCGCCCCACGTCGCTGACAAGCACGGGCGGCTCCGGGAGCGTGGGCGACGAGTTGAGGAAGTTCTGGAGAATGGAGGAGCGGCGGTCGTCCGGGCGCGCAGGCGTGGCGGTCGGCGTCCGCTGCGGCGTCTTTTTCCGCGGCGACATCAACACCGTGAGCCCGCGGCTGGCGCCGGGCACCGTGAGAACCTGCGGCGACCGGTCCAGAAGAACCAGGGTGCGGGGGCGGAGTTGGGGCGTCAGCGCGTCGATTTCGTCCAGCGAAGACTGAGGGGTATCTCCAGTTGCAGCAGCCGGTGGCAAATTTTGGGCCTCTTTCTCGCCTGCTGTGTTTGTGTCGCAGGGGCTGAACTGGACATCGGCAGCCTCCTCCATGAGCGTCTTCCAGAATCCCGCGGCACCTAGCACCTTGTCAGTGACAGTGGAGTATCTTTTGAGAATCGGAAATATTTTGTCATTGATGACGGCATTGGCCGTGGAGAGATTGCGGTCGATCTCTTGGAGCACGAGCGTGGTTTCTTGTTCGAGTTGTTCAAGCACAAGGGCGGCGGACTTTTCTGTATCGGGGCGAGCTATGCGGCCTATACTGATTGTGGATTTTCTGCGGGACATGGGGGAGCAAACAGTGTGTAGCGTTCTTCGATAGTGGGTGTTGTGGCGGTGGTGGTGTTGGTTGAAGGGTGGAAACTTAGGAGCAGTGTGGAGTTGTTGTTAGTGTGTGCGCGCGCGCGTACGCTTCGGTGGTGATGGGCATCTGAGAAAGTCGTGGAAGACAGCATCTCCGCGCCCGCCAGGAAATATCAAGATATTTGTGGTGACACAATTTGTGTTGAACTCTCGTGAGCATGTTTTTCTACTGTTGGCTGAGCGAGTGGGCGGTCTTGCATTGTGATGCCTCAATATGCTCTCACCATAATTAGAGATTTCAGCCTCACGTTTTCAAGAAAACCACCCAGCCACCCTTTACTTTCTACCCCTTTCGACCAATTTTCTCAGATTACTCGGAAATCCTTACCTCGACATTTGAATCAATTTGCTGCTGTGCCCGCCGCGAGTGTTCTGCCTAGAGCATTGGCTACTATGTCAATTCTGGCTACGATTCTCGCCGCGTGGATTGTGCTCTTGCAATAAATAATCCATAAACTCTTCTGAATTGCCCAAGACCAGGCGCTTGTTTTCTTCACTTTTTCGAACTCTTCCGTACACCGTTTCCACCACTCGCCCCAATACCCAGTACTGCACCAACTGCTTCTCATGGGCAACATCATGTCGGTCTCGTTTGCCCCCGAGTGCACCGACGCCAAGATCCAGTATGACGACTGCTTCAACAAATGGTACTCGGAAAAGTTCCTCAAAGGCGAGTCTATTCAGAACGAGTGCACCGAACTTTGGGACAACTACATCACCTGCGTCAACACCGCCTTGGCCACCCACAAAATCAAACCCATGTTGGATCGTGCACGTGAGGATCAGCCGTTTGGTGAGGATCTGGATAAAAAGCCCAAATAAACGGAGAGGCTGGTTGCTGGCGGGATGGAACGATTTCAGCATTCAGAAGAATTGCTCTGCCAGGACATCTTGTACATAGTTGAATGAAGAAGGCAACGGCAGCCCAAAGTGAATCAGTGTGGAGAAGGGGATAGAGCACGATTTCTCCGCACTTTGCACCCCTGTATACCCGCTAGAATCGGCATGTTTCTGAGCAACTGGTCACAAATGAGAGTACCCAGTGTGCTAGCCACAATTCTAGCAGCCCACGTACACAGGGTCTTCTCGTTTTCTTTACTCCGTGAAACTTCGCCAGACTACGGCGAGCTAAAAAAGTACGCCAACTTGGCGTCGGTGGCCTACTGCATTGAGGCCGGAATCCAACCAGAACAGCTAGTGGGCAGCCAGGAAGGAACTTGTCCGTCTAAAGCATGTCAAAATCCGGCAGTCTCTAAAATGGAGGTTGTGGAAATCATGGAGTTCAATGGCTGGTTCGAACTTGGCTCCGGGTTGGTGATTGCAGACCACATGTTGAAAACGCTTCATTTGGTATTCCAGGGCACTGCCTCGACAGAGGACTGGCTCAGCAATTTGGACTGGCTTCCTGCAAAATACCAGCCGTTGACGGAATTCGAGGACAGCACCGACTGGGGACATCCAGATTGCCCACGGTGCAAGATACACCACGGCTTTCGGACGTATTTGCACAGGAATGCCAAGCCGGTGATTTCAAAGTACCTAGAAATAAGAGACCAAAGGTTTCCAGACTACGGCATGGCCATCAGCGGCCACTCGTTAGGAGGTGCCCTTGCTACACTCACAGGTATCGAGCTTAGGCTCATGGGCCACGACGTATTAGTGGTGACATTCGGGGGACCGAAAATTGGAAATAAGGCGTTTGCCAAATATGTCGACTCCCTCTTTGGCACGGAGGCTGCCGTGCATCACATTGCAAGCACCGGTTCTTTTGATACTCTCAGCACAGCCCTCATCCGGGTTGTCCACCGGCACGACTTGGTGCCTCGTCTTCCTCCAACATCCAAATTCAGGCCGATGGGCTATGAGTATTACTTGAGCACAGGTGGCCAATACGTTGTAGCACTGGCCATTGAGCGTCGGGCAACCGATTATGTGGAGGATGAAACACTGTCGATTCGGGGCATTCTTCCTGACAAAGTCGCTCGTGCTGATCACGTCAATTACTTCTTCCGCGTGACGTCATGCCGCCCCTAGGGTGGCGCTCTGGGGCTTTGGAATGATTGTATCAGTAATAAGTCATAGCTGGTTGAAATCTGTAGAGTCGTGTCTGCGAGATTCTTTTGAGCTACCAAGTTGTCTCAAACGTTTCTTAGAAGATTTTTGTTTTGAGGAGGTGTCTCAAACGTCTGCCAGAGGTTTCTTAGGCCGACGTCTTAACTTATCAAACAAAAACCCTAACCTCGGGCCACTGCCACCATCGCCTCATTCAGTTGGAATTTTTGCCGCGTCTTGCCGAGCTTTTGTCCGTTCGTGATCTCTTCTGCGTCGATTTTTATCCAGCCCGGCCATTCTACAGCCTGGCAAAGTTCTATGTCCTCCTCCAGCACTCCCTCTATATGAGTGCCGTTGTTCAAGTCCTCAAGAATTTTGTCAGCAGTGTCAAAGGATTCCATCATGGTAGTGGCAATCACGCCTCTAGGGCCATGTTTGATCCACCCTGCCGCATACCAGCCCTTTTTGAATGTGTAGTTGTGAGGGTCGTTGTGGCCAAAACTGGAGGCCTCAATGAGCCTTCCATCTCTATTTGCAAGACAATTGCGGCGCTTGTCAAAGGCAATGTCCATCTCGTCAAACCCAGTAAGGGCAACACCCTCATAGCCCACTGACAAAATCACGAGCTGATTCGAAATGGCAACCGTCTCATCGGTATGTTGCGCAGTTACTTGGTCGGTCAACTTGTCCTGAATGAGCCTGTTTTTTGTGAAAACAGTATGTGAGAGAAGATCATCGTGGGCAGGTTCTGCTACAAATTCGGCTGGACTGAGCCCGAAGAGTAGGCTCCACTCTTTGGCAGGAAGTGTAGGGTTCTGATTATGCTCAGAGCTCATTGCTTTCTCCAAGATGGAAACTTTTCTCTTGTCGACTCGGCCAAGCAGCTTGACCTGGGCCCGAATGGGATCCATGACTTCGTCCAGAATGGGCACCATTCTGACCTTTCCCGTCTTCGACAAATCTGCCAATTCTCGAATTTCCTTGTTGGTGAATGCAGATTCAAGAAGTCCACGCCGAGCCACAATATTGATTCGCTCCACCTGCGACTTACGGAGCAAGTCAACTGCCTCAACAGAAATGTCAGTTGGCGCCCAATGCTGTTTTGGGTCTGCTAGAAGCACACGTGCCACATCTATAGCCACATTCCCGTTGCCAATTATAGAAACATCGCGGATTTTATCGAGACGAGGTGGTTTCCATGTGGCGCCGAAAGGATGGGAGTTGTACCAGTTGACAAATTGGCGTGCTGAGATGACTCCCGGCAAATTTTCTCCGGGAACATTCAACGATTTGTCCGAGTTTGTACACCCGTACGCAAGAACAATCGAGTGGTAGTGTTTGGCCATTTGCTGGAGAGAGACATCATCTCCAACGTTGACATTGCCAAAGAAACGAACTCGGTCTGAATGGTGTGTAAGCAAATTCTGCATATATTCCTCACAATTCTTCACCTCTGGGTGGTCCGGCGCCACGCCGTATCTAGACAAGCCATATGGTGCAGCATTGCGGTCAAAGAAGTCGACTTTCACTGGAAGTTGCGATTTGTTGATGAGGTGGTGTGCGGTGTAGAAACCAGCGGGGCCAGAACCCACAATTGCAACTCTATATCGGGAAGCAGCAGAGACGCAGAATTGTCGAGAGCTGCAGATCATTCTGAGCGACTTGTAGGTGAAGGTGCGAAATGTGGAGAAGCTGTGAATTCGGTGTTCCGTGATTGATTACTCAGAAAAGGAAGATCCACACAAAGAGAAGCTTTCAGGTTGTATGTACTGAGTTTACATCTCACTCGCTTTCAGGGACACGCCGGTGCCTCCGTTGGGATGTATTCTCAGTTTTCTATTAAGACCGCGAGCACCAGAGAAACTACCTCGTCAAAAATTGTGCAACTACTCCAAATGAAAAAAGAAACCTTTCAAGGAATCTTCTTCAGGAAATACGTTAGGGGATGAAGAGCCCTACGTGAGTAAAGAATTTCTGAAATGGGAAAGGGGAGGTGACGAGAAGACGTCCTTCGCAGTTTTGTCGAAGAAGGGAGGGCAGACTGACAGAGGCGTTCGCAGGCAACGCAATCTGGACCGCACTTTGTTTTGAAACAATTGCCAATGTAATTTTCGTCTTTTGGTAGAGTATGGCAAGTTTGGCACTTTCAGGTCCTCAGCCCCCAGTTTTGAAGATTTTGTGGCCCGAAAGACGCCCTATTACAGTTTTGACATAATTATACACATAAATGAGAGCAAATTTCAGCAAATTTGAGATTTTTTTATTCCATATTTGGAGCTATCAACGTACATTTGAAAATCACTATCAAATTCCGAGATAGTTTAGTGGCTAGAATCTCCGCTTGTCGCGCGGAGGACCGGGGTTCAATTCCCCGTCTCGGAGCTGCGCAAGTGGTTTAGTGGTAAAATCCAACGTTGCCATCGTTGGGCCCCCGGTTCGATTCC
>JAJLRP010000033.1:0-110687 GCA_030567085.1 Hermanozyma ubatubensis | reverse complement strand
TGCGTTCTCCTTGCGCTTGCGCTCCAGGTCCAACGGCGGGTTGGGCGGGTCGAGCCGGCACGCGGCTTCTCGCTTGGTCAGCTTGCACAGCCCGCACGGGAGCTCCATGTCGCATTTCAGCTTGTAGCGCTTGCACGGCCCGCACGAGTATGTTCGCCGCGGCCGCCGCGGCTTCCCCGTCTTGGGGTCGATGTTGGGCTTGCGAGGCGGCAGCTGCAGCGACAGCTTGGTGGACTGTGTGCCTGGAGAAAGGTTGAAGCTGCCGCGGTCCCTTTCTCCCGGCTGGGGCGGGCTGAGTCCGGGAGACGGCCCGGAGGAGGAGGAGTTGGCGTCCAGCATCGGAGAATCACAAAGGGGCGGTACGGCGGTGGGGAGGAACGGCAACCATGCAAGGTGTTACGGCTGGTGGGCGGAGATTTGCAAAAGGTATACAAAAAGTTAACGACGGACGTTCGACGGCTGGTGTCGACAGTGGTTTTGACGGATGTACAGAGCGTATTCACTGCAGTTATAAATTACGCGCAGAAAAAGCGGCCTGCATGTTCTTCTGCAGGAGCTGAAGCGGGAACGCGCGGCCTCACGCGCCCAAAGCATCTTTATCGGCCCGGGCTGCAACTTCGGGCACTGTCCGCGAAGGACCGCGATCTTGCTGAACCTGTCTTGCGTGCGGCTGGGTTTATTAGTGTGCGTGTTAGTGTTCGTTCTCAGTGTGACTCGCAGTGCACTGCATTGCCGCGCGTTGCGTCGTGCGGTGTGACGGCCCCGTTTTGGCTCAGGGCGCTCCAACGAAGACAGCGCCACCGTCGTTTCGCATTTCCTATTTTGTGAACCCGAGGCTCGGCGTATTTTCTTTTGGCTTACCCTCTGTCGTCGTTTGTCGCTTCCAGTCCCCGTTGTGTTTGCAAACACCCATGCCCTAAACGTGTAGCGCATCGCAAAATTCAACGTCACAGCTGCTTTAGAAGTGGTGCCGAAAAGAAGGGGCAGGCTGTTACTGACATTTTTGGCTCGGTGCGTCAACCGAGGCTGGATGCGCCGTGGTGAATTTCGCGGCCCATCTATGCCAAAGTCGGGTTTGAGGCTTCAAGATCTCAACACCGTCACTTTCCCAAACATTCCCCTCAAACTTGGTGGGGTTTTGCCTGCGGCAGAGTTTCAGTCTTGATCAATGTTCACGTTGCATCAATTTTGCTGCCCTCCGAAGCTTCCACGCAGGAGAAGTACTGGTTGTACAGACACTTTGATTCGCGATTGTGCATGAGCGTGCGCTGCAACTGGCTGCAGTGCGGAATCGGTGACGATTGCAGGACTTCGGATGCATTTCGAGAACTCCTCGATGGTTTTGACAGTAGCGAGCGTGTACAAAATTTTTCAGGAGACTGGAGCGGACTTCGTAGGACCGTTTACGGTGTTTTGTAGAGTCTGTGGCAGTCAGCTTCAAAACTTGTTTCCTTCCTGAACCATGCACGGTTTTCATACGCATCACTGACACTGCAGTTCCCCAGGATTTGCTTCATGCAAATTCTTCCCGAATAGCTCGGCAATCTGGCGATCGCAGTATTACTCATCTTACGAATATGAGCGTAAAACACTCTAGACGCACGAGAAGGAGAAGAGGTCGAGAGGAGAAACCACAAGTTAAGGACGAGCAGAGCTTTTCAGCAGCCTTGAAGTGAGAAGAAAATCTGCTCTCACTAATTCTGTTCTCATTCATAGTTGCGTCCCTGCTGCCCAACCAGATATTGATCAAGATCGGCTATGTGCGCCTGTCGCTTGCAACCGAGGAAGGCGGAAGAAACCGGTTCCGGCACTAGCTAAGTGCTGCTAAGCCAGAACAGCTCGGCAATTCTTTCATGGTCTAGCACTTGCTATTGGCAAATGGACGCAGCGCAAGCAAGATTAGCCCAGAATAAGAAAATTTTGGTGCATGTAAGCCATTTTGTTTACTTCCCTATTTGCTTGTACTTACGCTCACCACCGTGTGACACGAGCAAGTATTACAATGGAGTGTTGCCTGATGCAATTCTCTATTGTGAGACGCACCGGTACCGGCGCGTCGCATAGAGCGTATGATCAAACGGAAAGCACATGTCAAATTCCCCGACGATTGTATTAGGCTGACGCATCAGATAGAATACTCCCTGCCCAATTCTTGTACAAGCTTCCTGAGATTACAATCGGCCAACTTGAGTATCTGAGGGCACTGAAGGGACTTTGCCTCCTTCGACCTTGCAGATATCTGAGACGCATGTAAGGCATTGAGTTCGGCCTACACACAAGTGTGCTCATGTGCATGCGCAGCAAAATTGGCTACTCTATCCTGTGCATGAAGTTAGTCTGCATGGCGGCCAAAATACGCGCCAGAAAAGGAAGTTGGATAACGGAAATTGGTTGAACAAGTCATCTGAGATTGGGGATCCAATCATGTAGACAAGGCTATTGATGATTAGCATGCTACTATATTTGCGTGGCTTGTTGCTTTCCGGTATCGTTATTGAGGAGGGATATTCGAGAATGTGCGCCCTAGGAATAATCTTTATAGTAAGAGGAAACCTTTTCTCCTTCGTCATGCATATTGCGGTTTTGACGCTTAGGAATGCACCAGAATTCATATCGTAGTCTAAGAGTAGTCGCTGTGCTCAAAGAGGCAATTTCCCCACGATGGGGGGGTGTTTCCACGTGAGTATATAGCAGGGCCTTCACATTATGCGCACGACCTACACTTGCAAAATCTGGTTCTAGAATTTCTTTCAGATGTGCGATGTGCAATCTTACCTTCCTTTCCATGATCACTTACTTGGATGTTGAAGATTTTGATGCAGGCACATGCTCAACGGATTCCGCTGTGCATACATGGACAAAATGTAACAAGTTCATGGGCTCAGTACTTGCATGAAGTCTGAGTTACATGTACCAGCACTACAGCGGAAGCATGAATGCCTTTTGGAAAAACTTGGTAGGTTTTAGCGAACGCTTCCACGTACTGACCTACCATCGGAGCTTTTTTCAGCTTCAAAGGGGGTGGCGGCAGGAAGGAATGATGTCTACAGATTTTCTTGAACGAATATGTACGTATCGGAAACGCGCGTCCCGAGCGTCATTGCAGTCTTGACTAGACAACTTAGAGCACCTATGTCACGCTGTGCAAAACTTATTTCCATCTAAGCTGAGCCGTTCTTGGGGTATGTGAATTTGAAGAAGCTTAGTTTGAAGAATGGGGAAGTGAAGAGATACAGTCTTCGTCGTGCACTCCTTTGATGGTTGATCTTCGCATTAGCCTTTACGTTGGATGTTTTTCCAAGCCTTGTCTCTCTCTGCGTCATGAAAACAAAATAATTCGAGGAGTAGAACTACTATGTTTACAAGTCTCCAAAAGCAACGCAGAAATACCGTTAAATTCACTCGAGAGCTAGCGTTCTCGGTTTACCCTCACCATGCGCCGAAGTGTTTGATACAAGTGTGCCCCACCTGGGAAATAATTGACAGGTGGTCAGACTCATAAAAGCGACCGAAGTAAAAATTTATGCATGATTGAGCTCAAATGCTCCGTGAGATCATCACCAAAGCCACTTGCCTGTCGGTTGCATACTGCATTGCAGCGAGCGCAGATCCTTGCGGGTTGGACAAGAAAAGGCACATTTTTCAAACTGTGTTCTCCAGAACCAGCAATTGGATAGAGAAATGCCACGTTCAGCGCGCTTATGTAATCGAATAACGGCACTGCGTTGTTTTCGATTCAGATCCAGTATTTCCCGATTCGACAACAAGCAGAACAAAGACTCAGGCCCACTACGCAGTGTCGCCGCCCAAAGAAGATCATGCAACCAATGCAGCGTTTTGAGACATGCAAAGAGGCTATAGCGTGAAACCGGAGCGAACAGCGCCAAGCCCGGATTCGGCACCTACGTATTCATGGCTGGGAGACTTCCAGGCTTGGAAGTCTTCTCTCTGGCCATTTGCGCCATTTACTTGTCACAGAACGGTTGAGATTTTTAAAGACTTCACTGTTTTTCTGGGCTTGGATGCTTAATGGAGCCATCAAGAACTTGTTACCCCATCCGGACACCAGAAAAGAACCGCAGAAGGGGCAAAAGAGGCGACTATAGAAGCCGAAGAAAATGATGCAAACAGCCACAAATCACGGCGAGGAATATCTCTGTTTTTCTCGATTTCCATGCTCACTCCTGGTGGCTGTGTGTCGGGACCATGAAATCCAGCATGTACGGAGATGGCAGATGGGTCAAAGCACGCCATTCAAAACACCAGAATGGCAATTCCCAATATACAAAACATAAAATATCTAAACCATCGCATGCTCAGTTCGCCAGAGCCTCTGGTCACGTGACGCGCGGCCAATGACGCCGAGCCAATTACACCCGAAAATCTCACCTACACCATCTCATGTTGGCAAACCCCGCCAGAATCTGCGTGTCCCGCTCCGTGCGCCGGTTCTCGGTGTTCCCTCGTCTCCGCAATAACAACCATGAGCCCATGCCCGATTTGGCATCGTTGCCCCGCAAATCGAATGCCCCTCTTCATGTTCCTCTTGTTAATCCCGCAGACAAATACGCTGAAGTGGGCGAGGAATTGCACAAGTTCGGCCGCTACATAATGTCTTGCATGCCCAAATACATTCAGCAGTTCAGTGTCTGGAAAGACGAGTTGACGATTTACATTGCACCCTCTGCTGTCAGACCCACCATGATCTTCTTGAAAGACCACACCGCGGCGCAGTTCAAAACCGTTTCCGACGTCACCGCCGCCGACTATCCGTCGCGTACCAACCGTTTTGACGTGGTATACAACATGACGTCTGTCAGACACAATTCGCGTATTCGTGTCAAGACTTATGCATCGGAAACGTCGTCGGTGCCTTCTGTGGTGCCGATTTTCCAGGGCACCAACTGGTTCGAGAGAGAGTCCTACGACATGTTCGGCATTTTCTTCGAGGGCCACCCCGATTTGAGAAGAATCATGACCGATTATGGTTTCGAAGGTCATCCATTGAGAAAGGATTTCCCCACAACGGGATACACGGAAGTCCGTTACGATGAAGAAAAGAAGAGGGTAGTGTACGAGCCACTTGAGTTGACACAGGCCTGGAGAAACTTCACTGTGGGTTCGAATGTATGGGAGCAGGTTGGTGAAGGCAAGGACTTCACGCCCGAGACGTTCAAGTTGCCACAGCCGGAGCCAGAGCCTCAGGAGGAGGAAAAGAAGTAGACAATGCATGAATTGAAGGTGTGGGTGTAGAGAGGTGACAAGGAACAAGTTCAGATACGACATGGTATGGTATTCTCTTCGGCAACAGCAGAGATCATTGCACAATATAAGCGAGAGATACTCAGATGGCTCGAAGCCTTGTTTTTTCTTCACGCAACGGCATTGTCATCCCGGCGTGTGATGATCTTCCAGCAATCAGGCAAGCGCAAGCGCCAGAATTTCAAACGCAATGCCTACGCCAACTGCGCCGTCAATTGCGCAAGCTCGGCTTCCTTCGTCTGCAAGAAGCTCTCCAAAGTCGCCACTTGCGACTCAATCAAGTCCACATCGTTCTTCACATCTCCAAAATCTTTGGCCAGCGTAGGCGCCAGCTGCGCCTCAGCAAGCTGGTCCTTTTTGTACTTGTAAAGCTGTTCAAACTCGTATTTCAATAACGCCGAGCCAGAGGTTTTCCACAGGCCGGTCTCGGACTGTGCCTTATCTAGCAACGACTCTAGTTGCGCTAGCTCCTTCCGCAAGCGGACTTCTTCCCAATCTGTGCCCTCGGTGACGGAGAAATCCGTGCCCTTTTCCTGCTGGCGGCCCTGGCCGAGCTTGTTAAGGTAGCTGGTTCCGAATGACTTCCGGTCATTGGCCGAGGGCTGCAGCTGAGTTGGAGCTTGCTGAGAAAGATCGTACTTGGGCACTTCCTTGGAAAACGTGGCCCGTAATGATGCAGGCACGCCTCGTGGCACGCGTTTCCCGTTTTCACGCTGGTTCAAGATGTGCAAGAAAACAAGCACCTGGTCCTTGTCGATGGTTTCAAACGACTTGGGGTTCACCAAATTCCACGCCAGAGAAATATCCAATTGGGGTACCTTGCGGAGCGTTTGGTAGAGACCCTCCAACGAGGCGAATTTGACTCTGCCGTACTGGTCCATGTTGGAGGTGTAGATTGCCTCGTAGGTGGCCTTATCGGTGGGCGAAATGTACCACTCAAAGTCGTTGGACAAGAATTCGTCATCCTCGTCTAAGGAGCCATTTGATCCGTTCGAGCCCGTGGTGACGGCTTTGTTGGCGTCAATCAAATGAGCCTTCAGCAGCGGAATCAACCAGCCGGGCAACTCCGAGGGCGTTTCGTCGGACGAGCCGTTGACCAAGTCGAAAATCAAGCGCATTGTGATGCAGAATTCCTCGAAGTCCAACTTTCCGTCGGCGTCGATATCCGATAACGTCCAGATCTGGGCGAGCTGGTCGTCTCTGAGTCGGGAATTTTTTAGAACGGGACTTACTTTGTCGCCCGTGAGCTTGTTGTTTTCGGGCTTGAGCCCCTGGAAAATTTCCCAGTACTTTTTGATTTCCCAATCTTCCAAACGGGGCATGAGGTGTGGAGAGGCAGGTGCAGGACGCAACACTGATAACGACTCCCAGGCGAGAATGGTGGGAACGATAAAAAGGGGGGGGATGGCGGAATTTGCGAAAAGATTGGCTTTTTGTTGTTGTTCATCGTGTAGATCTTTTTAAGTCGGCGTTTATGCGCTGTGGTTCTGAAGCGACGAGATGTTCATGAACCAGTCTAGCGAGTTCAAAGCTGCGAATTGCAGTGCTTGCTCCCGCTGTGGTAAATTTGAGTTCTTCTTTAAACGGGAGATTGACTGGCGAATGTGGTGCTGACCTATCGTTCTTCAACGCAGTGAAGAACACACCATGATGTCGAGGTGGATTGTGTGGAAGATTCTGAAAGTTGCGGCTTTCAGACTTGGCCGCCAGAGTCGATTCGAGGCCGACGGGCGTGATCGTGGCTTTACATAAAAGCTACAATAATGCAATTCAAAAAATCTTTATTCAATACTTCTCTGCAGATTTTCAGGAACATCGTAGTGGCCCAGCTGGAGTGTCAAAGTTGAGTTGCATATGACCGTGACACAGTGCCAGCTCCTCGAACGCAGAAACGGCTTCGATAGGTTGGGCATACCCTGAAATATTGAACGTAGGGCCAATTGCAATTCCTACTCTCACGGACTGCCCGCTCAACCCTTCACATCTGGCATCTTGCCCACTTACCCATCTTTCCAGCGGACTCACACCAACAAAACCACCACCACCACCACCTTCGCCTACACACAACTATCCGATTTCCGCTTTTCTCTTATGATACATGCTACTCATCCATCTCGTCGTCGTCCTCACCCTCGTCCTCCGAATCGTCCATCTTGCCGGCCTCCACAGCCATAACCGTCTCGGCTGCCGAGCCCTGGTACTTTCTGGCCAACCGCGACGCTCTGCCCACCTGAGCAGCCTCTGCACGGGCTTTCTTCTGCAACTCGGCCAACTCGGCACGGAATCCGGTCCGAACGGAACGGTTGGAGAACACGTCCCACATTTTGAGCGCACCCGCCACTCCGCCGATCGACAAGTGACCGGCCACCTCGGCGTCGGGCGCAAACAGCGCCGTGAGCACGTTGCCGACGTCAAAGTCACGTGACAACACCATCAGCGGGCCGCCCGAGTCGCTCAGGCGCCACAACTTGACGGTCTTGTCGCCCATGGCCGCCGAGACAAGCATGCCCGGCACGTGGCTGCTCACGTCCAACGCCAGGATCCCGCTGTCGTGGGCATGCAACGTCCACAACGGCTTGTCCTGCACACGGACATCGAAGCAGTAGACGTTGCCGGCGTCGGTGCCGGCGTAGAAAATCTCGGGCTGGGCGCCCCACCGGATGGTGTCAATCTCCTGGCCGCCGCCGATGACGTATTTCTTGCTCATGGCGGCCTCGTCGGCGATTCTCACGTCCGAAACCGCACACGCACTGTCGTAGCCACCAGTCAAAAGAATCGAGGCCTCGGAGGCGTGCCACAGCGACGAGGAAACCGTCTTTTTGCCGTGCACCGCCGCTAGCGACCGCGCCGCCGCGCCCGTGTTCAAGTCCCACAACTTCACCGTGGTATCGGCTGATGTGGACGCCAAAACCAGGCGGTGGGTCCTGTTGTGGGCAAGCGACAACACCGCGTCTGTGTGGTGGGTTGTCACGTGCTGGGACAGCAGCTTCAGCTTGGATTTCTTCTTCTTTTTCTTCTGCTGCATCGCCAGGAACGAATTCTGCTGCGGCTCGCCGAGGATCATGTCGGGGAACGCCTTGTCGATGCAGTCCAAGTTCCAGATCTCGATCTGGGGGTCGAATGTGCCCACGGCGGCAAAGTTGCCCACGTTGTCCAGGTTCTCGCCCGACCCGGGCCGGAAATTCACCCACTCCACACATAGCGGGAACGCAGGCAACATGAGGTCGTGGTGCACGTACAAATTGGGTTCTCTGACCATGCCACGTGCCACGTCTTCGTCGAGCTTGTCGCCTTCTTCCTCTTGTGACCCGTCGGGGGCGCCTGCACCGTCATCGTAGACGTAAACGTCCAAGTACGACACCTCGTCCTCTGTCCTGGTGGCAAGCACTAGGTTGTCTGTGGGGTACACCTGGAGCTCTTTTTTGATCTCCAATTCATCTTTTTCGGTGGGCAACAGGAGGTACTGGTCTCCTTCTTCGTCCTCTTCAAGCGCAAGGTTGCTGGACAATCCGGGGATGTAAGTGAGGTTTCCTGGGGCACTTTCACTGTCGTCGGCATCCGAGCCAGCCTGCTGCTCCAAGTCGTACGCCGTCATGTCGTTGTCGGCGTCCTCGTTACTCTGGAGCGCTCTCTGTGCCTGTTTCAAGTCGTGTTTGGCGTCGTCAAGCTCAAGTTTGGCCATCTGCTCAATGCGCTGCATTTCGGCATCGTCAAGCTCGTACTGCTCGGGAAATTCCGAGGCGTAGCCTCGTGGCACCCAGCAGCTGGAGGAGATCATTGTCTGAAGATGGTGGAGTAGATGAGCATCGAAAAAAATTGGTGCAGGACGAGATGAAGGTGCCTGGCGGCGGGGGATGGGGGCAGGATTTTTGTCGGGCTTTGCGCCAGCGAGTGTTCCCTGGGCTTTGTTACTGCTTTTTTTTCTTTCTTCGTTTCTGGATGCGTCTGCTTTGACTTGGACTGCCGGTCTTATGGCTCGTACTAACACAAGACAGCAACGTGCAAAAGGTTAGAACGAGACCCGGAGATTAGCACTCCTCTAATTGGCATTCCACGTAGTTTTCAGACTGTCTGCCTATGTTTCTGTCGTCTCTTTGCTCATCACGGAACACGCTCTTGATGTGCAAGAAGTTTGCTTCCAGCGCTCGTGGTTCCGAAAAGGTGAGCGAGACGTCAAAAATGCAAACTCCTGGTCAATGTGCAGCGCAAAGAGCAGAATGCGGCTGCTCTACGTCCGCAGAGTACCTCCCGGGGGATTTCTGGCCCGTGTGCTCATCTGTTCACTTCAAAAGCTCGTCGAGGAAATCATCCTCTTGGGGAACGGGATCATCGTCCTGCTTCCAGTTGCCGCCAAGTAGCACTTCAAGATCGTCGGCAAGGTCTAGATTCTGCGGAGCCTCGGTCGTGAGCCTGCTTTGCAACACCTTCATTTGATGGTCGTCGGCTGCGTTGAAGTTGTTGATCTCCAAAACAGGGGCATGCTTGCTTTCTCCAAACGTCTTCTTGATATCGGCAAGGAATTGCGCGCGCTTCGACTTCTCAGTTCGTTCAGCATGTTCGCCTTTCTCGAGTTCAGAGAGAACGCGGACCTCAGCCTGAGGATTCCTGAACTCAGCAAAATCCTGCCCGATTCGAAATCCGTCCAAGTCTTCGACATCGACGTCATCGAAGTCCATCGGCTTCTTGTTGTCGTATGACACGGTTTTCACCGTTTTCTTCAAGTCATCAATTCCGTACTCCAGAAGCGACTCGTCCTTCGCTTGGGGGATGTGCCGGGCACGCGAGCGGCTGAAATCCGAAATCACAAACTCCGAGAGCTTAGCCTCCAATTCAGGCGGAAGAAAGTCGAGTTGCTCCTGGGTGAGTTGAGGCTCTGAAACGTGGTCGTGATGCGGTTCACTGTCCGTGTGAGACTGTTCACTGGAGGCACCAGCAGACCTTTTTGGAGGATTACTACCTAGATATATCCCGTCTTCTTCGTTATACGAGGTCTCGGGCTCGCGAGCTTCTTCTTCGTGGCGTGCTCGAAGGCTGTTCACAATCTGCTTCTTGAGCAGCTTCTTGATCTCCACGCTAACATTCTGCTCGCTAACATTCGGGTAGAAAAAATCCACCAATGCGTCGTCATCGGAGCACCACTCGTCGTCCAGATCGTACTCTAGTGGGTCGTAGGTTTGGTTTGATTTGGCAGACTTCTTTCCCGACCACTTGGGCGTCACTTCTTTGGCCGGTTTGGGCCGCGTGAGTCCGTGCTTTTTGAGATACAGGATCTTGGACTTGTGGTCCCATTTGTTCTTGTGGAGCACCATTGTGCAAATCTGGGGTAGGTGCGATGTGAGATCTGTGAGGTGTGAGATCGGTGCGAAGTGAGAGATGAGTAGCGGAGGGGAAGTGCACCGGCGGTGGATTTGAGAAAATGGCGGGGATTTAGAAGTTTCTGGTTTGTTTTCGCGATGGGACTGGTTTTTCGAGTAGTGTGCGTTCTGAGGTGAATTCTGCAGATTCTCAAGCAAGGCAGTCCCTGGGGACGAGAACGGCCGGGTATTCTAACGCGGCACTCAGAATGCCTGGTTTTTGTGCCTTCCACAAAATTTCGCTGTAGTGAACCGAGCCAATTTCACCAAGGGGTCACATCGAGGTCTCACTTGAACCAAGTGCACCTTCCTACTTTCTTGCATCCCTGTTGGCGAAAGAAGCAGTTAGGCCATGATTTTCAGAAACATTAACAATCACAGAACGTCAGCAGAGAGGTCTCACGGCAGCACGCCGACATCTCCAGCCACTCCTATGTAGGCCGAGTCTACCGGGACGCCCAAGCACGTGCCCCATTCTCGTTCACCTCAACGTCTTTCCCAACGTCATTCTCAACTTCATTTTCAACGCCGTTCATCCCGTCGTCAATTTTTCCCGCCGTTGTCAGGGCAGTTCCCGTATCTTCTGATCTCGCGCCCAACCTACATACATACATACACTACATGGGCGACAAACCAAAACTGATTGAGGAGCTCCTCAAACGCCTTGCCATGGGGGAGGCGCTCAGCGAAAGTCAGGAAAAACAAATGAAGGACTACAAGTTCTGGAAAACGCAGCCTGTGCCGTCGTTGGGCGAGGTGGTGGAATTTGAGGGTCCCATCGACGATACCAAGAAGCCGGACGACATCCCCGCCGACCCGCTGCCCCTTTTGGCTGATTTCGAGTGGCTGACCATCGATGTGGATTCTCCCGACCAATTGGAGGAGGTCTACACGCTTTTGTACGAGCATTACGTGGAAGACCAGGACGCCACGTTTCGGTTCAAGTACTCGCACGAATTCTTCCGGTGGGCTTTGAAACCGCCCGGGTGGCGTGGCGACTGGCACGTGGGTGTCCGTGTCAAGTCGACCGGCAAGCTTGTCGCCTTCATAGCGGCGGTACCAGTGACGTTGCATCTTACCCGGCTGAACCAAACGGTCAAGCTGGTCGAAATCAACTTTTTGTGCATCCACAAGAAATTGCGGTCCAAGCGGCTTGCGCCGGTGCTTATCAAGGAGATCACCCGCCGGGTTAACCGCACGGACATCTGGCAGGCGCTCTATACCGCTGGAGTTGTTCTTCCCTCGCCGGCATCGGTGTGTAGATACACGCACCGGCCGCTCAACTGGCTGAAACTTCATGACGTTGGTTTTCTGCACTTGCCGCCCGACCGCACCAAACTGAGCATGGTGGCTCACTATGCGTTGCCCGACAAAACGAAGATTCCTGGGCTTCGGTCCATGACAGATGCCGACGTCGACCAGGTGCACGACCTCTTGCACGCGTACCAGCAGAAATTTGACATCGTGCAGATTTTCTCCAAGGAGGACGTGAAGCACTGGTTTTTGGGCGGCCCAGAGCGGGCGCTGGTGATCAAGTCGTACGTGGTGGAGACCGACGGCCGAATCACCGATTTCTTCTCCTACTACTTGCTCCCGTTCTCGGTGCTCGACAACCCGATCCACTCCGAGTTGGGAATCGCGTACTTGTTCTACTATGCGCTGGAACTGGGAATTCCTGGCTCCGCGGTGCCTCATGATGAGTACAAGGTGCGGTTGAACTCGCTCATTGGCGATGCTTTAATCACCGCGAAGCTGTTCAACGTTGATGTTTTCAATGCGCTAACCAGCCAGGACAACCCTCTCTTCATAAAGTCGGCCAAGTTTGGCTCGGGTGACGGCTTGCTCAACTACTACTTGTTTAACTACAGAGTCAAGCCCATACACGGCGGTGTGGACCCCAAGACGAAACAGGTGAGCGACGAGGGGAGCGGCATGGGAGTGGTGCTTTTCTAGGTTTCCTTCTACCGAAAGATGGGGCTACCACGTGGTGGCCTGGGTTCACAAGATGCTCGGAGTTTGAGAATTTCACCAACAGCATCACAAAATTAGCAGCTACGAAGTGGTGGTCTGGCTGTGGTGAACGGAGTCGCGTGGGCGATGCTGCATGATTACTGAAATGTGTCTTTTTTGGCGTTGCAACCGTATTCGACCGCCATCGAATAGGACAAACAGATGGTGAACAGCCACGGTTATGAGCCTGTGGTAATTTTGTTCATAGCGCTCCGCCTGGCAAAGTGACGTGGAGTTCATATAATGGAAAGCGGCACCAATAGGTGCCTCATCAACTTCTTGAAGCCAGTACTGCAAATCGTAGGTCGCAATTTTCCCACCCGAGTCTCTCCTCGGAGATACTGTGGCGACGGAGTTAAACCGCACCAAATCTCAGACCTTAACAGCCACAGTGCATGCTAGCTCTGCATACCGGGGAGGTGCATCAGAAACACGCATGTGCAGTATGTTGGTTACTAAGCAGAGAAGAGGTTATAAAAGCAGGTAATTGCCATGGCATTGGTGCTATTCATCGCTCAATTTCGCCATGACATCTGTGAAACCTTTGGAAAACACCAAGATCTTTGAAAAAATCAGAGTTGGCCACAACGACTTGTCTCACCGTATCACCATGGTGCCAACTACTAGAGTCAGGGCATTGCCCGATCACTCTCCTTCTGACTTGTTGCTTAAACATTACGACGACAGATCGAAGACTCCTGGTACTTTGGTGACGTCAGAGGCAACTTTGGCTTCGCCCGTTTTTGGCATTTACGAGAATGCACCTGGGATTTGGACCGACGAGCAAACAAGATCGTGGAAAAAAGTGACTGACGCCGTCCACAAAAACAAGTCGTTCATCGGCGTTCAGCTTTGGCTTCTAGGCCGAGTTGCAGACCCTGCGGCCACCAAGAAGCAAGGTTACCTGCTTGTTGCACCCAGCAACATTCCATACCAGCAGGAGTCAGGACTCAGTCTTGCGCATTCCCCTGGCGATGTTCCAAGTTTGCACGTGCCCAGTGCTGAGGAAATCCACAAGTGGATTCACGAAGATTTGGTAAGAGCCGCTAAGAACGCTCTTGCTGCTGGATTCGACTACATCGAGGTCCATGGTGCCCACGGATACTTAGTGGACACGTTTTTGCAGTCGGTCAGCAACAAAAGAACCGACCAATATGGAGGAAGTATTGAGAATCGTGCACGTTTTGCACTTGAAATCATCGATGCTTTGATTCCTGTTGTGGGCGCCCACAGGTTGGCAATTCGGATTTCGCCCTGGGCAAAAGTGCAGGGAATCTTGGGTGCTGACGATGAGGTGAGTCCTGTTGCTCAGTTTGGCTACTTGGTTTCCGAGTTGCAAAGAAGAGCCAACCAAGGAAACGAACTTGCTTACATTTCTGTTGTTGAGCCCCGAGTGTCTGGCATAAATGACGTGAAGGTAAGCGAACAGTTTGGTAGCAACGACTTCATCCGCTCGATTTGGAAGGGCGTTGTATTGAAGGCGGGCAATTTCACCTACGACGCTCCAAACTTCGAGCAAGCCTTGAAGGATGTGGAAGACGACAAGACCTTAATTGGCTTTTCTCGTTATTTCACCTCCAATCCCGACCTCGTGGAGAGACTCCGCCAGGGACACGACTTGAGAACCTACGAGCGTGATCTCTTCTATGCGAAGGGCAACTGGGGATACAACACGTACACCAGGCACAACGAAAAGAGTGAGTTTGTTGAAGAAGAAGAACGGAACAGGGTGCCCCAGAGAATCTTGGCGTGATCCTGAGAAATGTGGTTAAAGCGGAGAACACTGGAGCATTATTAAGTATAGAGATATAGATGTAACCGAAAATCGCGCCGATCACGGCCAGCCGTAGTCAATATTGCATGATGATCTCACTTTTCAGTCTTGCAACGTATTCTGCCGCGTCATCCTACTTCCGTCCGCCCCAGCTGGTCCCCACAACTTATCTTATCTTCCTGCACACATCACAATGGATGGCCCGGTTGTAAAGATGCCCGAAGATAACGACGCCAGGGCGATGGACCTCTTTGAGCAGGCCATGAAAAAAGAGCTGCATGGACTGATGGCAGACGCCGTGAGGCTTTACCGCGAGGCGTTCAAGATTAACGACCGCATCGACTTACTCTACCGGCAAGAAAAGGTGCCCAAGGCGATTCAAGATTTGCGTCGAGAGCATGGAAAGAACAGCAGCCGCAAGGTGGATGAAGATGCCGTCAAAAAGATAGATGTGGAGGCGTTGCTCGATCTGTACGCGTTGGAAACCGTGCACCCACCTGGAAGCACCGAAAACGGCACAGAACACGAGCAGGGCGACGGTGCAGATCATTTGACTTCACTTCTCAGTCAATTGAGCACGTCTCATCATGTGGAGCAGGCTGTTTCGCCACTTACACGACTTCACAACGAGATCTGGGTCTACATTCTCCAGCTCGTGCTACGAGACGACTGCGAGGCGTGGTTTCGGTTTGGAATCACGTGCCGAAAGCATGCGTTTCTTGCATTTGCCACGCTGTCGGCGGTGTGGCGAGATTTGTGCTATCTCGTGTATCCGAGCCAGGCCTGGCAGGAGAACCAAACGGGGCAAGAGGTGGTGCCACGTGATCCGCTCCAGTCGCTTTCTGAGTACGGCGGGTGGCGCAAGATGCTTGCTGATCGGCCGTTTATCAAGTTTCTAGGATGCTATGTCAGCGTGGTCAACTACTACACAGAGGGTGGGCGAGAAGAGTTTTCGCTAGCGTGGAATAGTCCAGTGCGCACGGTGACGTACTATCGGTATCTCCGATTCTATCCGAATGGAGAATGCGTCATGGCGTTGACGTCGTTGGAGCCTGACAAGGTGATCCCGCAGTTTTCCAGAAGAAACCCACACATGTGCATGTTTCCCAATGCGGAAGTGAAGGACACGCTGGTGCCGTGGCACAAGCAGCCGCATCGCATATTTCGTGGTGGCTGGACTATCAACACCGAGAGCGAGGTTCACGTGTGCGTGGAAAACGGCTCCGTTCCCTACTACAACTTCCACTACGTTTTCACAATCCGCAACTTGGGAGCCGTCAGCAAGCATGCCAAGCTCACCTGGGCTGAATTCTATGCGATTCGCAAGAAGATGAAAGAGGGTGACGACAGAGAGGGCGAGGTGGCTGAGTTTGGAATGAGAAAGGAAAAGCCGTTCAAATTCTCGAGGGTGAGATCGTACACTGTGGAGAACTGAGCGCGTTGCGTACGTGGACTCTGTGTTGTTGTGTTGTGGCAGAAAATTGGCATGTCTTGCTGTTGTGTCCGGTTTCTCCGTGTGTGGACTTCAGCACGCGGACTCTGTCATCCTAACGCTACCGCAAAATGGCAAAACCGAGAAGAAATGACGAATTCTACGGCGAAAATAGACAGATACACAGATGAAATACTAGTGCAGCGAATCAGGGAGCCCCAGGCTCTGGTGTAGAGCATGTATGATTCGGGTATTGTGGATCTCGCGGGCTTCAAGCAGTCGAACAGAGTAAACTGCGAGAAGAACCTGTGAAATTCTGAGCAGCGATAAGCCTTCCATACTCCATTCAGCCTTAATTCTCCATTCAGCTTCGATTCTCCATTCAGCCTCAATTCTCCACTCAGCCTCAATACTCTGTATTCGCTCTCCTCAGCTGGATGCGAGCGCCTTACGGGCAATGCCCTCTAACTCCGAGACAGGCAAAAATACTGCCTACTCTACGAGATTTTCAAATTATCCCCGCCAGCCGCCTTGAATTCCACGGCCTCCTCTGGGGGACCCTGGTGGTGTACGGGTGGCTTCCACTCCAGCCACACAACACCGCCTGTTCTCGGCACCGAGCCCACAAATTCCGTCCTGGCCGACCCAAATTACCGCGCCGCCAACCGTGTTGCAAAAAAACACCAAACCCAGCATTTGGTCTGCTGGTGTCCACCGCGTAAACGGCGCCCGCCTGCGCACATCTCAGCACGCGACCCACCTCGCATGGAAAATTTTGTTCACCAAAACTCCATCGTCCTCACTACGCCGCCAAAATCCCCCAAATGTCGAGGTTTTTTGCATCGGGCTACGCGCTGGACTCGTCCAGTGAGGAAGAAGCTTTGCTCTCCTCGTCTGACGACGAGCTCGTCTCGTCGCAGGAAGAGTTTTCCACCGATTCCGAGTTCGACAACGACGACGACGATTCCGACGACTCTGACTCGGATTCCGACTACGGCAACATGGGCGCGTCGTACTTCTTGAAGAAGGACTTCCTTAAAAAGGGCCTGGCCGATCTGGACCTGGATTCCGAGGGCGAGGGCCGCAAGGTGGTCAAGTCGTCCAAAGACAAGATGCTTGACGACATGAAGGAGTCCGTGGACGCGATCTACAACTCGCAGAACTTGGAAAACTGGGTCGCTGTGGTGACCGAGTTCGACCGCGTCGGCAGAACGCTCATCAGAGCCAACCAGCAGAAGATCACCGTGCCCAACTTCTACTTCAAGATGTTGGGCCAGCTTGAGACGGCGGTGTTTGGCGGCAGCGGCGAGAAGTCCAAGTTGCCTGCCGACCAGAACAGAGCGCTCAACACCTTGAAGCAGCGCTTGAAGAAGCAGACCAAGGAGTTTGCTCGCTACCTTGAAATCTACTACGAGCAGCCCGAGTTGTTTGACAGCGAGGAGCCGTTGCCGGCAGACTTGTTGGCAGAGAAGGGCGCGGACGGTGCAGTGGTGGGCGCCGTTTCCGGCACCGTGCGCCAGATGTCGCCGGTGTTCACCACCTTGAAGCTGATCTCCGAAACGCGGGGCAAGCGCAACATCGACAAGTACGAGCACGTCGCCGTTCTCGAGGGCTTGTTGCAGGACGCGCTCAAGTCCGGCCGCGTGTTCGACATCATCTCCGTCTACCAGATGTTGCTCTCGTTGCGTTTTGATGCGGCGCTGTCGCAGACCTACATGGCCACCGAGCTCTGGAAAAAAAACGAGCAGGATCTTTTCGACTTCCTCGCGCTCTTGGAAAAGGAGGCCGCCGCGTACCAGGTGTCCGAGCTCGGCGCTGCCACCGACGACGTGGACATTGAGCCCACCGCCAACTCCGACGGCGTCAAGGTGATCCTCGGCTCGATCTCCGCCATCGTGGAGCGTTTGGACGACGAGTTCACCAAATGCCTCCAGAACACAGACCCCCACCTGATCGAGTACGTTGAGAGATTGAAGGACGAAGGCGAGCTTTACTCGCTCATTGCTCGGGCGCAGGTGTACGTGGAGTCCACGCTGGGCAGCGATTCGGCGCAGTTGGCGCGTTTGGTGGTGCGCCGTTTGGAGCACATCTACTACAAGCCCGAGCAGTTGGTTGCGGCCGACGAGAAGGCGGCGTGGGAAAACAGCTGGAAGGGTCTCGGCTTGGAAACGTCGGCGTTGATGACGCAAAACAAGGCGCCTGCCGACGTGGTGGACGCGATGCGCACGTTCCTTGTCGAGCACAGCTCCGCGTGGTCTGCGCAGTACGCCACGTTGGCGTCGGTGTACTACCTTGCCGTCAACTCCAACTACAGCGCGGCGCGCGAGTTGTATCTCCTGTCGCAAATCTACGCACAAGTGGCCACGGCCGAATCGTCTGTGCAGGTGCTTTTCAACCGGGCGCTCGTGCAGTTGGGGTTGGCGGCGCTCCGGGCTGGGCTCATTGACGAATGCCACCAGATCTTGGCGGAAATCGTCAACTCGCAGCGTGTCAAGGAGCTCCTTGGCCAGGGCTTCTCGTCCAAGTATCCGTCGCAGGCCACCGCGGCCGAAAAGGCCAAGTTGTTGCCGTTCCACATGCACATCAACTTGGAGTTGTTGGAGTGCGTGTTCACCACGGCGCTGATGTTGATCGAGGTGCCCGCCATTGCCGCCACGCAGGCCGCGGGCAAGGACTCGCGCAAGAAATCCAACATCAAGTCATTCAAGTCCAAGTTGGAGTTCTACGACCGCCAGTACTTCACGGGTCCGCCCGAGAGCATCAAGGACCACTTGATCTACGCGTCGCGCTACTTGCAGCGCGGCAACTGGTCCAAGGCCTACGAGCTTTTGCTGCTGATCAAGATCTGGCGCTTGTTTGCCGACCACGCGCAGTTGCTCGATATGTTGAAGCACCAGTTGCAGGTCGAGGGCCTCCGCACCTACATCCACACATACAAGCAGGTTTTCTCTCGATTGTCGCTTGCGAAGTTGGCCAGCCAGTTTGCGCTTGACCAGACATTCGTGCACGAGACGCTCGAGAAGATGCTTGCTGCCGGCGACTTTGGCGGCTCGTTGGACGAGCACTTCATCAACTTTGCGACCGACGAGCCCCAGCGGTCGAAGTTGCAGGAATTGGCCATTTTGATGAACGAGAAGGTGGGGTTGTTGAACGACAAGAACGAGAAGACCGCATCCAACGGCCACAGCAGGAAACAAAACAATCCTCAGCAGCAGCAGGTGCAGCAGCAGCAGAAGGAGCTCAAGGAGAGCTTGCAGGAGGAGAACAGCAAGTTCCGCCACGCCAACGTGTCTACTGTGAACGACGAGTTCCAGGCGACTGCGTAGGGCATTTTTGCATAGGAGTTGTGTAATGGAAAGAACGGTTTAGAGACTTGCGCTGTAGATGTGTAACGTAGGCGGCCTGTTTTCACTGGTTTTTCGTGATCGACGATCTGGAGACGGGCACTTCCCGACTCGATGGAAATAGAGCCGCACCTCGTCCAAAAGACCAGCTTGTTCAAAAGACCAGCTTCGAGAAGAAAAAGCCGCATTTGCACAAGACAGAGCCAAGAAAGCAAAGCCCCTCCCCCGCCTCAACTCCCACCTTCAACCACCAGGTGTTCCTGCATGCACCTCATCTCATGGCATCTACATCCAACCTGCTACCGACTCGGCCAGCGCGGCCCGTCAAGGTGTCGGCGCTCTGCGAACTCTGCCACGGCCGCAAGGCCGTGATGAAGCGCCCCAAAAACCTCCAAAAGCTCTGCAAGCCGTGCTTTTTCCTCGTGTTCGAGACGGAAATCCACAACACCATCACCGACAACAAACTCTTCCACCGAGGAGAAAAAGTGGCGATCGGCGCGTCCGGCGGCAAGGACCTGACGGTTTTGGCGCTGATCATGAAGACGCTAAACGAGCGGTACGACTACGGGCTCGAACTCGTGCTTCTACTGGTGGACGAGGGCATCCGCGGGTACCGCGACGACTCGCTCGCCACCGTGAAACGCAACCAGGTGCAGTACGAAATGCCGCTCAAAATCGTGTCGTACGGCGAGCTCTACGGCTGGACCATGGACGAAATCGTCGGCTGTGCTGGGGTACGGAGCTCCTGCACATACTGCGGGGTGCTCCGGCGGCAGGCGCTCGACCGCGGCGCCGCCGCGGCGGGCATCGGTCACGTGATCACGGGCCACAACGCCGACGACGTGGCCGAGACGGTGCTCATGAACGTGCTCCGCGGCGACGTGGCGCGGCTCGAGAGCTCCACGCGCGTGCTCACCGCGCTGGCCGGCCTGCCCGTGCGCCGCCTGAAGCCGTTCAAGTACGCCTACCAGAAGGAGATCGTGCTCTATGCACACTACAAGAAACTCGACTACTTCTCCACGGAATGCACCTATGCACCGGAGGCGTTCCGCGGCACGGCCCGCGAGTTGCTCAAGCAGTTGGCGGCGGTGCGGCCCACCTGCATTTTGGACATCATCCACCTGGGCGAGCATTTCGTGCTCGAGAAGAAGCGGGCGGCGAAAGGCAGGAACCAGAAGGCGGAAAGAGGCACGGTGAACGCCGACGGGTCTGTGCAGGTGCGGCTGGTGTCGGCTTCTTCGACTGACGGAAACACTTGCGAGCGATGCGGCTACATCACGCTGAACCGCATCTGCAAGGCGTGTGTTTTGCTTCTTGGGTTGGAGAAGAGCCGCGCGGCGGTGAGTGTGGAGGGGGCGCACGATGGAGCGGCGGCGGTGGTGAGGCAGGTGGAGGCGTTGAGCTTCTAGGTGGCTGCGGTATACGCCGGGATATACGCCGGCTGCAGTATAATATTGGGTCGCGCTGCGGTATATTCCTGGGGAGGCACTGCGCTGCGAGCACGTCCTCGGCATGAAACGATCGGGCTCCACGAGCTTTCGTGGACGGAGCTGGCGTGATGGATGCTCGGCTACCTTCTCGAGCCGGCCATTTGGGTGCACGGATGTGTCTTTGGATGGGCAATACCTGGATCGAGCGCTTGCATGTATGGTGGCATTGGCCCTCTGTGATTTGAGCCGCGTACTTCTCGAATCGGCGTTACAGTGTGTGGCAGCGTTGGCCAGACGCCGGTCCCGACCCGCGTGTCAATTGTGTGCTGCTCGGTTTCGTCTCTCTTCCCACTGAAACGGCGAATTTCACCGTTACATTTCTGCCAGTTACATCTACAGTATGTGCGCCAACACGCGTGCTACATTTGTAGGTATGCATTCTTCGCATCAGTCGACGAATCAGCTTTTGCATCATGTTGAGTGAGCAGCACACCATGAGAAGCCATCACCTGTCTACATAGGCCAGCGCAGTTCTGGTCGCTGCGGCGTGGAAATTGGCCGGATTCTTTTGGCTCGATCAGGACGTCAACGTCATTTCCACAGACTCAAACACCGCTCGTTTCGATGCCTGCGCATGCTAACCCGGTAGAAGTTGTAACGAATACAACAAAGCACGAATTTCGTAATGCCGTAGCTACAGCTGTCCTCGCAGCAGGACTTCTGTTAATTCTGCTTTCCTACATATTCCATATAGTCTCCACATTTATGCTTTGCAGTTGCACACCAAGCGCCAAACCATTGACCCGTTCACTCCCGCCAACCTGCCACGTGCGGCACGCTATGCTCTCACCGTTACATCACCTGTCTTGCCAGCCTGCCACATTCCGAAATTCGCCCAGAATCGCCGCTTTGCGGCTGAGCTTTCGCATGCCCACAGCAGCACCATGGCATCCGCACGCAGAACCAAAAACTACGCCGTTCGCAAGGCAATTTGCAGCTCAATTCTGCTCCTTCGCCCAAAAGAGATGCTTTCCCAGTCGGCCGTCTGCTTTTCGGACATTTCGCTTGGTTGTGCTATGTGCTGGCTACCGCAGTGTCAAGTCGCAAGATGAGACTGCGCTGACATAGCCGCTGTCCATGCGGCAGGCAGCAAGTGAGACACTGCGGATGGAATTCCGGCGGCAATACTTGCGTTGCCAATCCAGCGGTATTTCGCAATTTTGCAACGGTTTGGCCCTCGCTATTGTCTGCAGATTTGGCGTTGAACGGAATGTTCGCTTCCAGGACAAGAGCGGCGGCAGCAAAGCACGTGCGCAGAAAAGTACATGGGCGAGCGATTGCTCATGCTCCGATGCAGCTTGGGCCGTTGGCCGATTTTCCCGTCGGCCGCGTGCGCCATTGTCTCCACAATGGCACCTGCGTCCATGCAGTGGCATCACAACCGACGCAGATCCAGCACAGAAAATCCCGGTGACGGAGTCTACACACCAGGTGCCGAAAATCGAAAAGGCAGCGCAGCCGCCAGATCGCTACACACCACTGCCGCTGTCGTCTCTTCTCTACTTTCTGTGCACGTGCCAGGAACCCGCCTGGTGGCTGGGAAACACCAACGTCTCGGCCACCACGGTGTTTTTGCGGCGCGACACCCCAAACACAATCACCTCCGCAATGTCCTCGGCCACCAACGGCTCCGTGCCCTCGTACACCTTGTCGGCGGCACTCTTATCTCCGTGGAAGCGCACCACGCTAAACTCCGTCTCCACGGCGCCAGGGTCCACCTCCAACACGCGGATTCCGGTGGAGATCAACTCCTTTCTGAGCGCCGTGGAGAAGAACTTCACCGCCGATTTCGTGGCGCAGTAGATCGCGCCGCCCGGGTACGCCTCGCGGCCCGCAATGGAGCCGATGTTGACGATGTCGCCCGAGTCCTTTTTCTTGAAGATGGGAAGCACGGCCTGCGTGACCTGCATCAAGCCCACCACGTTGGTCTGGATCATGCCCTCCAAGTCGTCCGTGGAGATTTCTCCCACCACGTCTCGGCCTAGCGCCTTGCCGGCGTTATTGACGAGAACGTCGATGTCGGCAAAGTCCGCGGGCAACAGCGAAATGAACGGCTTGATGGTTTTCACGTCCGACACGTCCAAGGCCGCCGTGTGGATTTTGATGGGCGCGTATTTCGCCGCCAACTCCTTGGCCAACTCCTGGAGTTTGGACTCTCGTCTGGCGGTCAAGATCAACCGGATGTTTCCCTGCGCCGCAGAGGCAAATTCCTTGGCGGTGGCGGCGCCGATTCCGGACGAAGCTCCGGTTATGAGCACGATTTTGTTGGCCAATCTCTCGGCAGCTTTGGATCCAAACGACATCTGTGGAGTTGGCGACGCTGGCGGGGCGCGCCTTATATATGGGGCGCGGGTCACGTGCGCGGAACCGCACTCGCGATTGCGATACCGGCGCCGCTATCGCTGCGCCCGGGAACAGCTACAAATGTGCTCAATGGTCGAGAGGTTTATTAGACGTGTGAAAAGAATGATATTGCCATCGACATAACCGAGCGGAGCCGGTACGGATCGGCGATGCGAAGTATTCCAGACACTTCTGCTTCTATGTAGTGGGGAGCGTCGCTTGCTCCGGGGGAAAGCGCATTAGATGTGGATGGTGTCGCCCATGGAGTGGAACGCCAGGCCGGTCAGAATGAAGTCGGCGCTGGCCAGGTGGTGGAGCGGCACCCGCAGCGACATCGACAGCGACTTTGTCGCATCGTGGTCGCTGGTGGGCGTGCCGCCAAAACAGTACGTCTGGAGCAACGCAGCGTACAGGCTGGAGTTGAACATCGAGTCCAGAAACGACAGCGGCCGCGCCTCGGCCGCGGCTGCGGCCACCAGCTTCTCTCTGGGCGTGCGGGTCGACGTTGACGACGCCGTTTCCTCGGCGGCAACGGGAACTGCGTACATCAACGGTTTGGCTGGCACCGCCGCCGCCGACGACTCGAACTTCTGCCGCGCGCGGTAGTTCTGCGAGTAGCGCGGCTGCACGTTGGGCGCCGAGTTGGAATGGGGAAGCACAGGCCGAGATGGTGTCGGCGCCGGCGCCAACGCGGGCGCCGCCTTCCTGTCGAGGTCGTCCTTCGACACCGAAAAGAGCCGGTTTATGAGCTCGTCGTAGGGAACCGAGCTCTTTCTGGGCTCGGCCACCTGGATGCTGGGGGCTGGAATGCTCTTGAAGACGGGGGTCTTGTATGTGAAGGAGTCCACGCGAGGCACGTCCATGGGGACGCGGGGCAGCGCGGGGGCGGGGTTGGCCATCATGGAGAACAAGTAGTTCTGGCCGCCGTTGTTGTCCCAATAGTCGCGGCCGTCGACGGAGTACTTGATGCAGAATTGGGCGGCCACGGCCGAGGGAAGACGCACCAAGGGCAACACGACCTTGAAGCAGTCGTAGTTGACCGAGGGGAACGACTTGACGTAGGAGGCGCTGTTCAAAATGAGGCAGCTGTGCCAGTTGTTGAACGTGAGCTTGACCGAGAGTTTCTTCTCGAATGCGAGGTTGCGGCACATCACCAGGAGCACCAACAGCTTCTTGTCGGCGCCCACTGCCGCCTGCTGGAGGTACACGGCGTCGGTCTTGTCGTAGATGCTGCGGGCGGCGGTAAAGTTGCTGGAGCTGATTTTGTAGGTGCGGTCTTTTGTGAAGTTGACGAACGTGTCGGAGTCGTCCGAGTCCAGGCACGAGTCCGAGTCGTTGTCAAGGCCGAAGTCGGCCCAGTGGCCCCGAGCAGAAAAGTAGTCGTCCAAGTCAAAGTCAACGTGGCTGGGCAGACCCACGGGCGACGAAGTGAGAGACACCGCCAGCGGCGAATCGCGGCCGTGGAAGGTCTTGACGTTTTCAAGGCGCGAGGCAAACCGCACCAGTTTCGAGGGTGAGAGCTGCGACGTCAGATACGACTTCTGGAGACCCGGAAGTTTCAAGGACGACTTCAACTTCCGGAGCGGCCGGCGCTCATGCAGGGGGGCCTTGTCCAGAATAGGGAGCTGTGGGTTGTGGGACACGCCGGTGCTGTTGTCTTGGCTAGATTTGCGGGTTGTTGGTGCGGACTCGGAGATTGAGTCCGACACCAGTGTCTTGTTTGTGATCCATAGAGGAGGAGTGGCAATATTAGTCAGGGAGGTAAGAATATCCTCCACGGCTACGGTCAACGTGGTCATGGAGGGGCTATTGCAAATGGGGGCCCGAAATTCTAGGGGGGGCGAGTTTTAGATTAGACTACAAAAAAAAAAGGGAAGGGGAAAAATTCCATATAGCGCGCGCCTTATATATTGGGGGTCCACAAGTTTTTTTTTTTTTTTTGTTGAGCAGCAAAAAGAAAAGCACCCATGCGGAGCGTGCTGCACAGAAGCACCACGCAGATGATGCGCATCAATAGGAGAACCGAAGTAGGGACGACATGCAAGGGCTGAAAATGGCGAGAAAGATGGCCAGATGGCACCAGAATTGGTCGCTTTTGAGGTGTTGCCCCCCTCGGGTTTTTCTCCAGGTTCCCCAGATTCCCCAGACACTTCCCCGGTTGTGGAAGGAGGCGCCTGCATTCATGAATCCGGCCGCAGAGGCCGAGACGCGCAGTCTAATGTGCAGGACAACACGCTAGCCACACAATGAGCCAGGACATTGAACACAGATCCCGCGGCCATCCAGCATGAATGACAAAAAACACTGCACGCATACTGCTGTGATGACACAGAAGCTTTAAGGTTGCGGGTGCCCCTCCTCTCGCTCGCCTACATCCCCTAGCCCCCCTCCTCTCCCACTGCACATTTTCTATTCCGGATTCCGGTCTCCCTATACAGGAAATAAGCAGATCTTGCCCCGTGCCCGACTTTCTCGGAACACCAGCTCAGCCCACCAAATAACTTTCATCGGGCCATAATGACAAATATGATGCACACGCTGGAGCTGGCCGTGACGTTTTTTCCCATCTCCGTCTTGGGAACAGTTGCCTATTTGAGACACGCAGCCATGGTTGCTAGAGCACGGCCAGCTCAATCGGGTGCAATTGCTGCCAGTTTCTGTAAGGGGGCGCTGGCTCTAATTTCCCACAAACGGGGGTGGAAACTTCCCAGTTGCTCCCTCACGAGATTTCATGTTTAGGGTCCCTTGCAGTATTTTAGCCACTAGGCTTTCGGCGGCCCCGTATAGCCTAATGCGCATAATTGGCCCCAACAATGCAAATACCACGCCAGCCATGAAGTCTAACGTATGATTATCGGGGGTTTTCTTGCGGCTTGTTCCGGGTGCTGCACTGTGCAGCTGCAATTATTTGCTGCTTATCTCCACTGCGGATCGCCAGCTGCACGTTTCCGGTCTAAAGTTCGCGATGGGCTGATAGTGGCGGCCAGGGCGGAAGTCCTCCCACGCCAGATTGGCCTGCACATAACCAGTGCTGGCGGGGAGCTCTCTGTTTTTCCTGCACACAGTCCCAGGGGAGGTGGGGCAGCGTAAGGGAGCTGAGGCGGGGACTGAAGGTGGCGGTGCCAAATTTGGGCAGACAGACGTGGCACCTGCGTTGGTCCGGTGTTGCATCGGAGCCAGCCCAGCCCGTTTTGGTAATCCGGGTGCTGCGTTTCCCTCGGGCTTGCCGACACAGAGAACAAATCCGAGATCCCGGGATGACACGCATGCATACGGAGTATGCATGGAAATTAGAGTCTGAGTCAAGAGGCACCAGGAGGAATTTAGTGCAAAACCACAGAAACGTCCGCATTCTGTCAACGGCATGTCCTTGCCTATTTTGGAAGTCAAGAGGTGCCGGCGGCTTCGCATCCCGCGGAACGACTCGGTCCGTGTTCTCTGCTAATTTACCACAGTGCTCAGTGCTATTCACCATAGTTAAAATGACGAAAAATACGCCGCTAAAAATTATGGGTTTTTGGAACGCCAGGAATTGGTCTGCCTCTGGTTTTGCATTCTTCCATTATTCTGCCGATCCGATCGGTGCCATCGTCAGCCGAACTTGCGGTACATGAATGGTGCAACATGCGAATGGTCACGGTCGGCACTCGCCATTGAAAACAGTTGAAAGCGCAGTATTCCGCTAGTTTATTTCAAATATTAGCCGCGGCTACTTGTGTGTCTCATCAATTTCTATTAGCAGCTGGCCTGGCTCGCATTTCACCGTATTGACCAAAAAAAATCAGCACGAGCCTCAGCAACGCCCGTGACGACAAATTTCACCCTCACACCGTCACCTAGTTCTTGGCTGCATCCTCCTTCAACGTCACCGTGCGGTTCAACACCACCGCATCCGCACTGCTGTCCTTGTCCACACAGAAGTAGCCGTTTCTCAAGGCCTGGAACCGCACCGTCTCGGGGCCCTTCCTCTCCTGGATGTTGAACTGCAGACCCTCGATTCCAATGTTCAAAGGCGACTTCGCTTCCGTCTCAGCGAACCCGGCCTTCTCGATGATGGCACCGTGGACAACCTCCTCAGAGTCCTCGTTGATGTCCTTCAAGTACCCGTCAGGATGGGCGCTGGGGTTGTCGCTTCTGAACAACTGGTTGTAGATCCGCACCTCCTTGACATGCTGCACGTTGTTTTCGCCCACCCACTGGATGTAGGTCTTGGGCTTCTTCTTGGAGTCGGTGTCGTAGTGAACCACAATCTTCTCGATCTTGCCCTCGGGGTTCTTGACAACCTCCTTGACGCTGATGTTGAACGGCACCTTCATGAGACCCACCGGCTGGCCCGGCGCAAGACGGAAGTACTCCTTGTCGGCAGAGTCTCGGTAGTCCGCTCTGTCAATGTAGAAGCGTTTCAGGAACGTGACCTTGCGCGAGCCGAACTTGTCTGCGCCGGGCTTGTATGGAATTTCACACACCTCCTTGAAATCCTCGTCGACGTTTTCCACCTCGCAGAGCACGGGATCCAACACCATCATAAGGCGCGGCGTGGTCGAGTCGAGGTATTGTCTGACGGCACTCTCAAACCGAATGGCCTGGATGTTGGTCACCGAAGTCGTCACACCCAACGTCTTTATGAACAGCAAAATCGCCCCCGGAGGCACTCCGCGTCTCTTGATGGCCTCGAGCGTGTAGAGTCTGGGGTCGTCCCAGCCACGCACGTAGCCGTCCGTGACCAATTTGGCAATCTTACGCTTCAGCATGATGGTGCCGGAGATGTTGAGACGCCCGTATTCACGCTGCGCCGGCCGGTACACGTGCACGGCGTCACACAACCATTCGTACGATTCGCGCAGCAAGCGGAACTCGGTCGTGCAGAGCGAATGCAGAATGTTCTCGAACGAATCCACCAAGCAGTGCGTGAAGTCGTACGTGGGGTAGATTTTCCACTTGTCGCCCGTGCGGTGGTGGGGTGCGTTGAGCACGCGGTAGGCAACAAGATCCCACATCTGCGGCGATGGCGACTCGAGATCCTGCTTCATTCTCAACGTGGCCTCGCCCGGCTTGTAGAAACCGTCACGCATTTTGCGGAATTCGGCCAAATTGTGCTCCACCAGCTGAGACCGGTGGCTACATGCAAACCGCTCACCGCCCAACGTTCCGTCCTCCTTCAAGCCTCGCTGCTGTTTCACCTGCTCGGCGGTACAGTGGCAGACGTAGGCTCCACCCAGCGAAATCAACTTCTCTGCCAAGTCGTACAACTCCTGGAAGTAGTCCGACGAGTAGGTGATGGTCCAGGGCTCGAACCCCAACCACTCCACCATGCGCTTGATCAGCTCGAAATACACCTCGTCCTCGGCCTCGGGGTTGGTGTCGTCGAAACGGAGATAGCATTTTCCCTGGTGGAATTTGGCGTATCCAAAGTTCACCATGATGGCCTTGGAGTGGCCTATATGAAGGAAGCCGTTGGGCTCGGGCGGGAATCGCGTGAACACCTGGCCGTGGGTGAATTTGAGGTGTTCTTTCATCAATTCCGGGAACGCCTGTGGATTTTCGCCGGGTTTGTGCAAGTCGCCCAAGAAACCCTCGGAGAACATCGACCGTTCCGGTTCTGGCTCGGTGGCTGTTTTCGCTACGGCGGCAGCGGCGGGCTTTTCCTTCTTTTTCTTCTCCTTCTTGACGACGTCACGCTCGTCCTTAGGCCCGAACATCTCTGCTGCAATCTCGTCAATCACCGGCTTGAACAACCCGGGAGCCGCCCATTTCAACGAGGGAAGCTTCTTGGTTTCGCCCAAAAGGGCAGGAACTCCGGCGTATCTCCGGGCGAGAACCGCGTCACGGTGTGCTGCCACGTACTTCGCAATCTCGGATTTCACCTCGTCGCGTGAGAGGTCCACGCCGACGCCTGCTGCCGTTTTGAAACCGGCCTCCAGGGGCAGATCGGTCGAAACCAAGTACTTGACACCCTCGGAAACCTGCAAATTTGTCTTGATGGATCCGTTGAGAATACCCTCGGATATCCAGCTTCTGCGCGGCACGTCGCCGGCCTTCTCGCTGTCGGTGGCGAGCTGGTGAAGGAGGTTTGCCTTCTTCTCCTCGACGGGGTCGGCAATTTGAGCCTCGTCGATCACGGAGATAAGCGCCAGTGCAACCTTCTTGTTTTTAGCTATTTCTGCTGCTTTTTTGTCGCCCAATCCGACTGCAGCGAGCCGGCTCACAATCTCGTCTGACATGGTGATGGTGATGGTGTTGCGGCGGTGTGCAGGACCAGCGAAACGGCACGAGACCGTACACTACTAAGCGACGGGCGGCGTACAGGGTGAAAGTATATAAAATGCTCTATTAGTTCTCGATTCAATTTGTTCCTGAAGAAAGTGCAGCCTCGGTTTCCGCCCTCGCTCTATGTTCTGGAACTGAGTTCTTTGATCTACCCACGTCCGAGTCATACGTTTCCCACGGTTATTCGTGTTTCGGTTCACGCTTGTCCGGGATTGTTCGTGTGCTGGCGTCTGCTTCCTCCCGCCATTTTTCGTTCTCAGCAGTTGGCCTCCATGGACTCGCCTAACTTCACAATGGTGGCACTGTCTGCTGGCCACAGCGTCTGGCCAAACCCCAAACAGCAAGATCACTCGCACGACTATGCCCATCCGCAGAACTCCGCCAACGCCGCCTTGGTGTCGGTGGGATTGTCCAAGTACAAGTGATGGCCAGCGTTCTTCAAGATCCCGTAGGTGGCCAACTTGGAGCCCCGCTCTTGTTCAGCCAAGTTGTTGATTTCCTGCACCATTTCCTCGCCTGCCTTCTCGTTCATCCAGTCCTTGTCTCCGTACAACCACATGGTGGGCAAGTTCATACGCACAAACTTCGGCGGGCACCGGTCCAAAAGCGGGCATTTGGCCAACGCGCCCCACCCGAGGATTCTGGTGATGGCGTACTCGCCGCTGCCTCTCCCGTTGAAAACGCGGTAGAAGTAGTCGTGGATGTACTGGTACTGCTGGGGGTCTTGGCGGTGGTAGGAGGAAAACCGGTGCATCGTCCAGTTGGAGATGATTTTCGACCTCCAGGGCCCCACGTTCCGGACCAAAGAAAACGGCGAAACGTTTTTGGCCCAGAGATACCGCGCCACTCTTGCACCGCGGCTCGGAGGCTCGGTAGAAGGTTCCGCCAGCACCTTGAAGTTCCTGCGCTCGCGCGACGCCGCGTCGTCGTCGTCGTCGAGGGGGACAATTTCGCTTTCTCCGCCCGGAGTCGAACCCGCGCTGCCGTGGCTTGTTCTGGTGCCGCTGGTTCTGCCGTGGACGATGTCCTGCTGGTCGGCGTTGACCTCGGCGGAAATGTCGACCGGCTGCGACGCCGAGTTCTCTCGTCTTAGCTCCGTGTCCGACACCTGCCCCTGCGGATGCGCCTCGTTCGTCAACAACGAGTTCCGGTGGCGTTCCACCCCCACCGGCGACAACAACACGAGCCGGTCGAGCGGAGCCTGCTCCTTCTGGTACTTCAACGCGTACGCGCAGCTGAGGTAGCCGCCGAACGAGTGGCCCACCAACACGAACTTGTCGATGCCGCGCCGCTTGCGCCACTCCTCCATGGAATCCACGAACCAGTCCTCGACTTTGTAGATGTCGTCCTTGGTTGCCGACGGCAACTTGGGAAAGGCAGGCCGCGACAGAAACCCGAAACCAAGGAGGTCAATGGCGTGGATGCGGATGCCGGGCACCGCCGAGAGCGAGTCGAAGTTCTCGAAGAAAAGGCCCAACGACGCCGCGTAGCCATGCACGAGCACGACGTCGCGGGTGTAGGGCTGCTTTGGGAGATCTAGCGCCGGCTGCAACCCCGCGTTTGTGTCGCTGGGCGACGTTGCCGCCGCCGCCAACTTGGTGTTGCCACCGCTGTTTCCACCACGGCCCGCGTCACGTGGCGGCTCGATGTTCTCGATGTAGAACTCGTGGATGTGGCGGCCGTTGCCGATATCCGTGTTGACGAATTTTGCCACCCGCTTGCCGTCCGAGTTGGGGAAAAACGGCAACTTGGAGAGAAGACGGGCCTCGACTTGCTCGTCGGAGTACTCCTTGCTGAACGCCTGGAGGTACCAGTCACGTGCCAGTTTCTTGAAGTCGTACTGCGGCTTCGTCTTGTCCGACGCCGTTGCCACCGCCGATTCTGACATTGCCCTAGTAGGTGGAGCTGGCAAAATCGGAGAAGACGTCAACTGTATGTCCGCGCCGCACCTTCCGCGCACGTTATCGCCGCCACGAGGCGAGGTCACGTGGTGCGCAAGCGGTAGGCGTCACGTGACCGAGACCGCGGACCCGTGTCACGTGACGCGCTCGCGCGGGTCGTGTGCCGCCCGCCTCCCCATGCACGCTCGAAATTTTCCACAAAAATTTTCTCTCTTCATCTACAGCTACATCAAAATGGTATGTCCACAATTTGAGCCGCCGCTGGCGGTATGAGCAGCTGAGTACGCGAAAGAGATCGGTTGTGAAACCCCGCCCGCTATTTTCCATTTAGAGCATCGCTTTCCCGAATTCCACCCATCCTACTTCGTGCCCACCCTCTGGGTGGAGGTGTCCCCGAGAAAGAAAACACAAAACCACGCCCCCGTGCCGTACACTGAACCCACAAACACGTTCCCAGCTTTTCGGGTTTTTTGCAGATTTTTCCCGTGCCCCAGATTCCCCGTTTCTGCTCTTCATGCTCGCTGCTCGGCTTCGGCCTCCCTTCCCTCTAAAAGTTCCCTTGCTAACATCCAGGACACTAAGACTCCAGTCACGCTTGCTAAGGTTATCAAGGTTTTGGGCAGAACCGGCTCCAGAGGTGGTGTCACCCAGGTCCGTGTTGAGTTCCTTGAGGACTCTTCCAGAACCATTGTCAGAAACGTCAAGGGCCCCGTCAGAGAGAACGACATCTTGTGCTTGATGGAGTCCGAGCGTGAGGCCAGAAGATTGCGTTAATTTGCAGATGTCATAATACACTTCATACGGTTATATATGTAGGCTGGAAGGGGGATGTAGGCGAGAGCCGTGGGATGGCCGCATGGGCTGAAGAATGAGTAAGTGGACGCGAATGCCGTGGGTTCTATGGCAGAGGAATCGCCGGGCGAAATCCGGAGGACCGCTGTTTTCTCAAACGGTGATGAAAGAGTAGGAACAGCATCTGCTGCAGTGGGAAACGACTCCCAGCAGAAGGTCGCAGAACGACAAACGCAAATTGCCCGCTAAACGGAAAATGAAACCTGTCAATGGAAATCCACTCGATCCGCCATCATCACCGCCGTCCTGCATAGTCGCGACAACACCTTCAACGATTTCTTCTTGTCCCACGCCATGTCTGACTTAGAGGACGACTTGCTTGCTCTCGCCGGAGGTGACTCTGGCTCCGAGCTGGACGTGCCGTTGAAAAGATCGCTTCCTGGCGAAAGCGGACGCAAAAGAGCCAAGACTGAGGCCGACGAAGACGAAGACGACGACAACGACGACGACGGCGACGACGACGATGGCGCCGACCACGACGACGAAGACGCCGTTGCAGACGAAGATGACGACGACGACGCCGCCGAGATTGATCTCCCCGAAGACGAGTTGGTCAACCCATATCCTCTTGAAGGAAAATACAGGGACGAGGCAGACAGGGAGTTGTTGCTTGCGATGGACGAGATCGAGCGAGAACAGACGCTTTTCGACAGATCGCAGGAAATGGACAGATACAACGAAAAGGCCTACTTGCAGCAGAGAATGAGGCAGCAGAAGGAAGGCCAAGCCAAGGCCACCCGAGTCAGCAGTCGGCAGGCGGCCGCCACCAAACTGGGCAAGCTGGACAAATTCAAGGAGTTGAGAAAACAGCGAGAAAAGGCGTCGCGCAGAAAGGACGCCGACTTTGACGAGGACGAAGATGAAGAGGACGAGGAAGACGAAGACGAAGACGAGGAAGAAGAAGACGAGGAAGAGGGCTACGACGACGAGGCCGTGGTGTGGGGTCTGGGCAAGTCCAAATTCCGTCCTCGGAGCTTTGTCAAGGCCGGTGCCGAGGATGTCAACAAAGTGCGTGTGGGCCGCTCGTTTCTCAGCAAGTACATGTACTACCGGCGTTTTGCCGAGGCGGTTGTGCACACGTTTGGCAAAATCAACGTGGGCATCGACCGCCGCAAGCGGAAGCCCATGTACAGAGCCGTCCAGATCGAAGAAGTCATCAATGTGCCTCTGAAGCAGTACAAGGTTGGCGACACCAAAACAGACATCTACGTGGTGGTGAGCCAGAACCGCACCCAGCGCAAGGAGTTTCCTATCAACGTGTTTTCGGACGCCGACATTTCCGCCGACGAGTGGGAACGCTATGTGGCCGAACTCACCAAAGCCAACGAGGATGTGCCGTACGTGGACGACGTCAACGATAAGGCGCAGGAGTTGCATGATCTCATGAACAGCGGTTTGACCAATCAGGACATCGATGAAATCGTGCACAAGAAGCAGCAGATGGCTGGCGAGATGCGGGCCTACGACGCTGTCTACGAAAAGTCGCGAGTTCTCGATGAAATCAAGGTGGCGAAACAGGAGGGCAACGCGGCTCGCGTTTCAGAGTTGAAGGACCGTCTTTTGGAGTTGGAGAAGGTCCTTCACCGTGACAGCACGCGGTCGGCGCAGAGTTCGTCGGCGCTGATGCTGAAGGTCAATGAGCGGAACCGGAAGTTGAACCAGGAGCAGATCCGGCGCGCCGAGTTGCGGTCGTCGGCCCTCAAAAAGACGTCGGACGCCCTTGACGGCGACCCGTTCTCGCGGCTCAAAACCACCACCAAGGTCTTTTACCAGTCCATGGTGCAGGAGGAAAACCAGAAGGCATTGCAGGACGCCAGAGACAACTACGACAACTTGATTGCCGAGAAGGTGCATCAGGAGGAGCAGATTGCGTCGTCCACGTACCGTGAGTTGGGCGAGTTTGACCGTTTGGTTGCGTCGGTGGAGGTGAACTACGTGCCGGTTCTTTGATGCGGGTTGCGCTGGTAGAGCCGTGGACATGGTGATGAGAATGGATTTTGTGCGCGTTTTCGCCGACGTTGATGATTCGGTGTGTTCAAGCTGCGGAATCCTATGCGCAGTGGCGGTGTTACTTGCGTTGACGTGGTCACATTGTTGGCCAAGAGTGGCAGATCGTGGCGGAGGTGTCAAGAAGTGTTGTTCCACCAACAATTGGGCACAACAATCGACGCTCGTTTGAGTTTGGCCGGCCGGAAGAAGATTGACCACAACTACGTACCAAACGTTTCGGGACTGCAACTGCAACTGCAGCTGCAACTACGGCGGCCTCGGGTTTCGTGCGTGACCTCTTTCCGGCGAGGATTACCACCTCTCCGCATCTATACCTGTCAGGAAGAGGCAACATGATGGGGATAACTTCTAGAATAAGCTTCGGGAGATAAGCGGACGCAGGCGGAGGACCGCGCATAGGACAATGGTGACCTTTTGGCCTTTTCCGCTGCCCATTATGCCCCTATTCGGCTAATGGCCAACGTTTTCCAGCCGCTTCCTGCATTCATTTCAGATTGTCGGTTATGAGAATGTGCCGGCGCCGGCTGTTCGTCGCATAGCCGCCATACTCGATGAGATCAATAAAAAAATAATTTGTGGAGATAGCTTAATTCCGGGCTCCGCCAGATGTCCGGGTCCGATAGTGTGGATTTTCGGAGTCTTGCTCTGAAGCTCACCGGTGTCCCAGTCTTCTGAGCACCATCACCTGGTGGAGCAGAACTTCTCGTTGCACCCAGCTTGTCTACTCAATTCTCTGACAGACTCAGCTTTCTATGGAGTCGTCACATATTCATTTCCACCGCCATTTTCAGTGCCTACTCTGGCTCCCCACTGCCCACCAGTCTGGCCCACACATCCTCTCGCCAACCGTCCAGCTCAGGCTCCGGTCTCTACACGTTCTTAATTCTATTAATCCTGCCATGTATAAATATGCTATGTACAAACGTTATTAAAAACCAGTCGTGTCTCATTAGTATTGCTCATCCTCCAAGCCTAGTACAACTCCTTCAAGATCTGAAGACGCAACTCGAGACGCTCCTGCTCCTTGTCGAATGCAACACTCTGCTCTTTCGCCTGCTCGTCATAGTACACCGACGCCTCGTGGTCATAATAAATATCGGTGGGTGCCAAGTCCAGGTAGAACAGCTGGATGCTCTCGTCACTGGACACGCTGGCGTTTTCCAGGTCAAACAAATAGAGCGGTCTTTCCAAAACATACGACGACGCATGGTCGAGCAGCCGGGTGTATTCCAAGAACTTCGAGTAGTCGGAGCTCTCGGGCATGGCGGCGTTATCGGCACGTGACGGCTCGAGGTCCGGAAGCGAAGATACTGAAACAGGCCGCGGCGAGGCCCCCTCCACCGGCTCGTGCGGAGACTTGCTCCGGTGGATGGAAAGGCGCGACGTGATTTTCGAAATCATGTTTCTGGGGCACTTGTTCTTGTTGTGGGGGCTGTTGACTTCACAGGGCAGGTCAAACGACACCAGGCCATCTGCGGTGTTCAAGTAGTATACTTGCTGTAGAGAAGTGTCGTACTGGGGTTTCCACATTTTTGGTAGCAGGGTAAGAGATGCCAGATTGTAAGCACGGCTGTGATGGAGAGAATCTGTCAGGCACCTCGCTGGTTTAAGTAGCAGTCATGGCTGGGGCGGCGGCGGATTTAGGCCGGGTGCGGTCGCCGCCACTTGTTCCGAGGAGCCCGAGTCCGCACCGGCCGGAACTAAACAGAAAGGGCCCCCGAAGTTCCGAAAGGGGGAAAAATTGGAGAAAGCCGCGACAGCTGCAAACGATCGGCCGGACCGCATGTCAAGGCTCCGGCGTCTGTCAGTCCGCAAAACTGCTTCGCTGGATGTTGATCTTGGTCGAAGGACGGACGCGGCGGAGCTAACATCGTGCGCTTATGTCAGCGCAAGCGAGCTTACACATCGCGGCGATAGCGCGGACGGCGTTAGCGAGGTGATGCTCCGCGTGGATCACGTGGCACGGTCACGTGCAGCACGCCACGTGCTCCGCATCACGTGCGGTGGCCGCCAGCTGGCGCGCTCGCCACGGGTTCAGCCCCCACACCATGGTTTCCGCCGAGTTCACCGAAAAAGTACGTCTCTCGTTCCGCAGCCAGAAAGCCGCGTGCTAATTGCAGGCAAACACCGTTTCCAACCTCGCCAAGCGTCCCAACGACGACGAGTTGTTGAAGTTGTACGGCCTCTACAAACAGGCCACCGTGGGCGACAACACCACCGCCAAACCCGGTGTTTTTGACTTGAAGGGCAAGTACAAGTGGCAGGCCTGGGAAGACTTGAAGGGAACCTCCGAGTCTGACGCCGAGCAGCAGTACATCGAGTTGGCCGACGACTTGATCGCCAAGTACAACTAATGCAAGTTTCCGTGAAAACCCGTAGAGAGCAATTGGCGATGTAGGCGGCGGCGGCGGCGGTGATGAAATAGATACGAAGAACAGCACGGTGACGTCAATTCCAGCTGGAAGCTACGGAAGATGTGAATAGGCTTTTCTCTGTCGATTGCTGCTTGGCGTGGGGAGCAGGGTGTGCCAGAGTCGCGGCGCTTGCGACATTTACGAGCCTCCTCGGTATGCCCGCCCGGCACTGCAGTCTTACTCGGTTTTGGCGGGCTTTTTGCCAAGCGCCGCACCGTTCGCCATGCTGATTCGCTCGCTGATCCGCCAGCCACAGTCCACCATCATGAATCCAGGCAACAACAAGTACGGCATGTACAACCCCGCCAAATTCCACGTTTCCGCCTCGCTAAGGCCGTGGGCCGCGCCCTTCTGGAAAACGTACACTAGACACACCACCGTGGTGAAGGCAGCGTTGAAGCCATACACCATCATCACCACGTGCACGTGCAGCCAGGCGCGCTTGAGTCCAACGGCGGCGTAGAAAAACACAGGAAGCTGGAAAAACAACTCAAACGCCCCGAACACCTGGAGCCAGAGAGGCGGGTTCTGAAGCAAGAAGTCTCTGTTGGCGGAGATGTGGAAGTCCACCAAAAACCGCTGAATCGCGAGCCGGTGCTCCGGGTCAATCACAAGACATGAGTCGATCAAAATTGTGATGGGTATGTGGGCGAGGAAATACCAGTAGTATAGGGTGTCTCTCTTGTTCATGGTGCGAGGTGAAAGTGCGGGGCCCCCCCTCGGCGTATGGTGAACGCGGAAAGGTGTGCAGCGCAGCACCCACAGAAACACGCGCCGCGAGCCCTCCCGAAAGACGCCACGCCACGCCGTTGGCAATTGCCGGGCCAGGCGCCGGTCACGTGACATCGGCCGGTCACGTGACCGGCCGGGGAACCGGCCGGGTGGTGGATGCTGAAGCCAGCCGGCCCGCGGTTTCCCTGGCCATTCTGGTCCATCTTTTGCAGCCCGGCTCCCTCCGCCAACGGCCCCACGTCAAGCTGGTGGTGGGGTACACGAAGGGCCATCCTGTACACAGCGCAGGCTACCCCTCCACCATCGGCACCG
The DNA here is from genome assembly GCA_030567085.1 of Hermanozyma ubatubensis. Taxonomy (NCBI): domain Eukaryota; kingdom Fungi; phylum Ascomycota; class Pichiomycetes; order Serinales; family Metschnikowiaceae; genus Hermanozyma; species Hermanozyma ubatubensis. The sequence continues at coordinate 73,190 of JAJLRP010000033.1, read as the reverse complement.
AAACCTGGCGATCTCGCCCAAAAGTGGAAAAAAAAAGCGTCGGCATTGCTCTGTGTGCAACATCTTTGAAAATCCGCCCGCGTTGAGTCTGTTTCCCGTCTCGTTCTCCCTTTGTCCTCATCGCGTCTGTGGAACTCATCGCTAATGCTTCTGTTCTTCGGCAAAAGGCTCTGGCCCAGCACCAAGACTCCCGCTGCTGCGGCTGTCAAGCCCAAAAAACGCAAACTCTCTATCAATCTCCACAAGCCGTTGGTCTGGATCGATTGCGAAATGACGGGATTGAACGTTCAGACCGACCACATCATTGAAATTTGTTGCATCATCACCGACAGCAATTTGAACATAGTCGACCCCGAGGGCTACGAAAGCACCGTCTACGTGCCCAAAAAGGTGTTGGATAACATGAACGAATGGTGTGTGAACCAGCATGGCCAGTCGGGTCTCACCGCTAAGGTGTTGGCCCATCCTGAACAAACGTTGGCCAAAGTTGAAGCGGAATTGCTTGACTATATCCAGAGTTGGATTCCAGAGCCAAGAACCTCGCTTTTGGCCGGCAATTCCGTCCACATGGACAAATTTTTCATGATGAAGGAGTTTCCCTCCGTCATCGAACACTTGCATTATCGGCTAGTCGATGTCTCGACAATTATGGAAGTCGGGTTCCGCCACAATCCGCAGCTCATGAAAATGTTCCCCAAAAAGCAAGGCAATCACACCGCCAAGCTGGATATCTTGGAGTCGATCAACCAGTTGAGATGGTACCGCGATAACTACTTGCGCAGTGGAGTGCCCGAGGGGCTTGAGATTCCTGCGGACCGCCGCAAGAAGCAGAAAACAGAAAATTCCAGCGAGGCAGATATCAAGCTAACCGAAGAAATGGTCGTTCAAAGTACCACCGAGATCAAGACGGGGGATGTGAAGGTTGTAGAAGAAGCAGAGATTGTTACGGTGACGGAGACCGCAGGAAATACCCAACATAGCAATTAATAACACGTTCACTTTTTATCTGTCGTCCTCAAAATCTAACGCCTCCTCATACTGGAACCGCTGCATTGCGGTGCGGAGCTCGGCCGTGTCGACGGGCTTCTCCACCACGTCGTCAAAGATGCCCAGATCGGCTGCCTCCTTCGCATAGCCAGTCACGGCTATCACAGGGGTGTTGCTGTTGACGCCCAGCGTGTACTTGATCAACTTCACAGCATCCACGGCCTCAACTTTGGGGAGGCGAAGTGCCGTGAAAATGATGTCAAACTTGACGCGGCTTGTTGCCCGTCGGACCAAATCGTCGCCGTCTGCAATCGCCAAAACTATACACCCGAGCTTCTCCAACATTTTTGTCACCGTGTGCCGCACAATCGGGATGGGCTCGCAGTATAAAACATCAAGGTCGCTGTGGTCGCTCCTGGTGGAGCTGGTCTGCGATACAACGGATTCGCCGGTCCGTTCGCGGCGCTGCTGAATGCGCATGAGCGCAGAAGACGAATCCTCGCTGTCTGAGCTGGGCGGCGAGTGGAAGTCGCTGAGGTTTTTGAAAAAGAGTTTGCGTGAAAGTGATGACGAAGCTTTGCGGCCGCGGTCAAGCGAAGCTGCGTCTGTGCTGGATTTGGAACCACCTGTATTGTTTGATGCCACCGTGGGCCGCTCCTTGGGTGATTGCGACAAATTCGCAGGGGACACCGGCCGTTTGAAGGGACTTCCTGGTGTGAGCATCGCCGACAGAAACGACAGTCCACGGGACTTTGGAAATCCGAGCGGCACCAGCTCAGAGGACGAGGACGAGAAACTGCTGCGGTGCTCGAGGTGCTCGGATTTTAGCCTGTTGATGGCATCCTTGTTGGCCTTCTCGAGGACGTTCAAGTTGCGGAAATTGAAGGAGCCAAACTCGCTTGGATCTGCCAACTTGCTGCCCCGCCGATCCCGTTTCAGAACCATCGGCAGCGACGGAAGCGAGTATGCGTTCTTGGTGGTGGGCGAGTTGAAGTACCCAGGCAGATGAGCTGTTTCGTTGGCGGAATGTGGGTTCTTGGAGTCTTCAAAGTCGTCAATGGGGAACTGTGACATGTCGGCCCCGCGAGCATCAAAGTAGTCTGTCAGTTCTGGGTCGTCAAGAACGGGAATGAACGAGTCTGGCTCCTGTTCGTAAAGATTATGCCAGTCAATTCCGTTGAAGTAAGGATGCTGCATGATTTCAGCTGCGCCACCAAAACCTAGCCGCTCCTTGTAGTCCACAACAAGCAACTTCTTGATCAAGTCCTTAGCTTCTGGCGAGCAGTACTCGCGCTCTTGAGCCTCAGAGAGCGGGGGCCAGTCGATCTCTCCAGATAAGATATTCTTAAACACTTTCTCAGGTGTTTCTGCGTGGAAGGGAGGGTATCCAAAGAGAAACTCGAACAAAATGCAGCCCACGGCCCACCAGTCCGAGTGCGGGCCTTGACCCTCTCCGGTGATTGTCTCGGGTGCAAGATAGTCAGGGGTTCCCACAAACTTCTTGACATCCTCGTTATTAGCCTCTGGGTCAAAAAGAGCGTATGAGATTATCAGCGACGAGTCCTGGCCCGGGCTATTGAGATCGTCTTCGACGATAGCAAAAGATGATTCCGAGGGAGTTGTCGCCAACTGCGGTTGGAGATTTGGCGACTCGAGTGTGGAGCTACTGGAGCGCAGGTGATGGCTCATGCCGCGAAGAAGCGACCCCGACCGCTTTTTCGTTGCCAGAAGCGTCACAGGTGAAAGCTCCGGCGAGCGTCCCTGGCTTTTGAGTTGCTCTGTGTTTGGCGAGAGCGAAAACGGAGTTACCGACAGTGTGCGCTTGTGATGAAACCCTGGTCCCATGGGCAAGAGTTCTGGTGATTCGAGCGCACTGGATGTAAGCAGACTCTGCGAATTCAGGCCGCCAGCAGACCCGCCTTGGATACTGCGCCGAAACAAATCAATTGCGTGCTCGGAAGTGCTGGATTTCCGATGCTGTAGCTTCTGGCGGCCCACCACTCCAATGCGCAGGAGCCCAAAGTCCGTGAGTTTGAGGTGGCCGCGGCTGTCAATGAGCAAGTTGTCGGGCTTGAGGTCTCGGTGCACGATGCCATGGGAATGGAGATCGGAGACGCCTACAATGACCTCCGCCACGTATCTCCGGGCCCAGGTATCGCCAAGCGTGCCGAGCATCTTGATCAAGTTGGCGCAATCGCCGCCGTTGAGGTATTCCATCACCAAGTACAAGAAGTCTTTGGTTTGAAACGACAGGTAGAGCTGCGCCACATACTTGGAGTCTGTCTGGTTCATCATGACCGCTCTCTCGGACCGCACATTAAGTACCTGGTTCTTGGCAATGAGGTCGCTCTTTCTCATGCACTTGAGAGCCACATATTCGCCAGTAACACGGCGTTTTGCCAAGTAGACCGACCCAAATGCGCCCTTGCTGATGGCCTTAATAATCTCAAAGTCTTTTATGCTGTTGGAGGGCTTGGCGGGGGTCTGCGATACTAGAAGCGGGGAGAGAGGCGGTTTGGCCCGCAGCGCCGGCGTCGAAAACGGCCCAGCATATCCGGCAGAGGCAGCTCCGGAAATCGAGCCGGAAACAGAGCCTGGCGCACTCCCTGGGGCGCTTCCGGGTGTTGATCCAGGCGCACTCCCGCTGCCGGATCTGGCAGTGCCAGGGCAGGAATTTCCTGCTGGCCCAGTCGTCTCGGTGGGAGTCTCGGGGAGCCGCAAGTTTGACAGCGACCGTGAGTCACCACTTCCGGGCGGCAGATCCATTCTGGCATTCACGTTGCGTTGAAGCGTCAGAAAATGCTGGCGTTCGACGTACGGGGCCGGAGACAACCGCCGGTGCGGCGACGAAAACAGCAGCAGCGCACGCAGCATGTCCCTGAAATCGAGATCCTGGAGCGAGTTGGCTACATCCCGAAGTCGCGGCGTGGGAGCCTGCGGTATCTGGCCAACGGTATTCGGCAGAAGTGATTCCAGTCGAAGGAGATCCTTGGGCGTTATCAGTGGCGCCGTACCTCCAGTCGTCTGATGCTGGGGTACACCAGCCTCCGACAAGCCTAGGCCAGTTGCTACGTCGGTGTCCGGGAGAGTATACGGGTCGTGGGGGTATTTGCGCGATGGCTGCGGCGAGTGTAGCTTCACCGTCGGAGGATCCTGGAACACCGGCGTGGGCGCCGCCAAAACCAGCGACAAATCCTTCAGCGGCGCCGAAGTCAGGCTGGCCCGCGAGCGGCCACTGATAGAGCCGCCTGCGGTCTCCCGGAGCCGCAGCACCCGGCGGATGCGCTCCACGGTATCTGAAACCAGGAGGAGCACAAGCTCGTCAACCTCGCGCTGGATTTTGTCAATGTACTGCCGCACAGACGCCAACCGTCGGAGGCAGTCGAGTTTGTCGGCAACAAGCAGGCGAGAATCGGCGGCCATGGCCGAAAGCGCCGGATCTGGCGAAGGGGGCTCGGGAAATTGTGTGATGGAATTGAGCGCCTGCTGCGACGACGGCAGGTACGCGAGCGAGCCGTCTGCCTCGTCTTTTTCGGCGGGGTTGACAACAAGCGCTTCATCGAGATAGTCGATAAGCCGCACAAGAGGAAGCAAAGCCTGCCGGCTCTTGGGCTCGCTGTTGAGCTGCCAGTCTTTGTAGATGAGCGCCGGCGGCGGCGTCTGCAAAAGGTTGTCGCGAGACCGGTAGCCGGGCGATTGCGAGTGAGACTGCGAGCGCGAGCCCGGCCGTGGCACCGAGAAATCCGGCTTCGGCGAGAAGTAGTCCGTGGGCTCCAAGCTCAGTTTTCTGTCTTCCGGCGCGTGGGCGCTGGGTGCTGCATCGTGATTCGAAGAACGGTCGGCGCTGCTGGCCGCGGGCCCGGCTGCACTTTCTTCGCCGTCAACAGCAGAATGCTCCTCTGCCTCCAAACACCGCAATATCCGCGCGAGCACCTCGCGCTGGTCGGCAATCGCATCGTGGCACATCTGAAGATCTTCGTCGGTGCGGTGCTCCAACACGCAAAGCTCGGAATGCTTCTCAATGTACCAGGCCGGGACGTGGCTCTCGCAGATGCGACAAAGCACTGTTTTGGGCTCGGGCACCAGCTGGTCGTCGATGATGCCCTTGGCAGAGAGCTCGCCGAGGTAGCCCTCAAAAAGCTCGGCACCGGCGCCAAGCAAGCCGCACAACGCGGGCGGAATGGAGAGTTCTACATTGAGTGGCACAAACGGCTTCACCAGCCAGATGGTGTGGGTGGGCGTGCCGGTTGCGTCGTGAAGAAGAATGCCTTGAGCCTCAAGCTCAATGACGTCGCCGTTGTTGGAGACGCCGGACGACGAATCAGAGCCGGCGTCCGACATGTCGTCCGCTGCCGTTTCCAGATGTAGCAGCAGCTCCACAGGCATGCTGGGGCCGTCGAGGCGGGCATCGTCGCTCGCGAGCCAGCTCAGGCTGTGGTCGGTGACGGAATTCTTGCGGGCTACGTCGTTGGTCGCCGTCACGAACTTCACCTTGTACGACGCGTCGTCCGCTAGCATGTGCGCCACGGCGTCGGAAAACACATGTAGGTCGGCGGGCGTGGACCCCACCACAATGTCAGAAACGGGCCGCCCCACGATCTTGCGTGTCTGTGTTCCAACCACAGACTCCCAGTTTTTGCTCACGTACTTGACGGTGCCGTCCAAATGTAGCTCGAGCACCGCCGCGGGGTTGTTGCTGGAGGCCATGCGAAGGTCGACCTGGTCGTCGTCTAGGGTGGTCACGCCCCACTGCGGCGGCGGGCTTGCGTTCGAAAGGGGCAGTTGGCGGTGGCTTGCGGCCGCCAGAGAACGTGCCACGTGGCCTGTTTGGGGGGCGCCCTGTCGTGTTCCCTGTGGCGACTGTGAAGCCGAGGAGTCGGCGGGAATCTCTCGGGGCGAAAGCGAGCGGGAGGAATTCCGCGAGGCACGTGTGCCGAAGTTGGGATTGTGGAAAAGTCGCAGCGGGGGCTTGTCCATTTGTGTCACTTTTCTGGCGGCGGTGGTGGTGGCGTTGCAGGTTGAGTGAAGTTCCGATAGTGGAGGCTGGGGAGGTTGGGGGAAATACACCAAACGGAGTGGCGCCTGCAGGTGCTGTGGTCTAGAAAAATTAGCACGTATTCAGCAAGGGCCAATTGGAGTGGAGACGCAGGTGGGCTGGCGACGGGTGGAGAGCACAGGGTGTTGTTGATTGTGGGGAATGCGAGAAGGTGGTGACTTTTGCAGATAGTTGCAGGAACATGCGAGGAAGTGGAAAAGCGAAGTAGCGAAGAAAAATTAGGCAACGAGGGAGAGCGCGGAGGCAACAGAAACAGGGTGATTGCGCCGCGAAATTGTAGCATATGTTGGGATACCAGTGGTTTTTTCTTGGTGCTTGCCTCTTGGTTCATTTGGGTGCGAAACGCAGAACACGATAAGGCGAGAAACCGGAGGAAAAACAATGTAGGCGTGGTGGGAGGGTGATTAGGAAGTAATGCGACGCTAACTGGAGCAGGGGGATATTTCCTAGCTTCCGGCAAATCCCGTGGCGCCAGGCTCTTGTGGGTGCAATAGTCCACGTCGCCAGGAGGAGAAATCGGACGAATGAGAGTGGGGGAACCGACAAAAACAGCATAGCGGTGCAAAATAAAGGAAGCCCACACAATAAAACCAATTATTTTTGGCATCAACAGCGCAATGTTGACCTAATGCGGGAGTACGGCTAGCGACACGGCCAGACAGATCTTCAGACACGGCTGTCCCACTGCCACTCGAGATCTTACGCTACAGAAACATCCAGCAGGAATTGTGCAGTTTCCGTTTGCCTTGGAGTCGTTCAAGCAACTTCCTACGTTCTCCATCAAAGCACTACACATTGCACATGGTGGAGACCTCTGACTCACCAGATCGAGCAGAACGCTCGGTAGTTCAGATCGCGAACTAAAACAATGAGCCGTTCTCTAAAAAGCGAAGAACAATGGCAAGCACCTGCCTTCCCTTCTCGCTTCCCACTATCTCTATCGTCTACCTCTCTACGCCACATACGTGCTGCCTGACTTTGCTATATACGTCTGGCCGGCCCGGAGCCGAATCAAAAATAACAAGAAAAAAAATTATTACACAGCCAGCTCCTTTCCTTCGTGTCAGTGTCTCTTGTGCCCCTCAAAGAATTGAAATTTGCGCTCGTCCCGCAGTGCTGCGCCCAGGGTTGGATCTGGAACGCATGGTTATCATAATGTCGTTAAAAGTTGGATTTTAATCGAACCGTTGCTCAGGGGGAGCCTAGCTCGAAAACGCAAAGGCCGCCCCGTCCCCTCTTTCAAGGTCAGCATGCTGCCCTAGCGACCGTTTCTTGATGCTTTCAAGCAAGTCGTGGTTGCGTTTCTCGTTGTTGTCAAACACCATCTGTTTCAAGCACTTGTTTTCCATTTCAAGCAACTTGACCTTCTTTTCGAGCGCCGCAAGTTTGTCCTGCAATGCCTTCGTGTGTTCCATCATCTCTTTCTCCTTCAACTTCTTCTTGACGCGGAATCTTGCGCTGGCGGCAGTGTTGCGCTTTCTCTTGATTTCGTTCAACTCCAATTGTTTGTAGACGTCCGATTCAATCAGAGGCAGCGTTTGTGGCGTTTCTCCTACAGGCGTCATAGAAATGGGCGACTCCTCCTTGAGCTCCTCCTTGATGGACTGGAGCCGTTTGAGATGGCCTTCCTTGAAAGGCACGGTGGTGCCATTGTCAAAAACATCAAGATCAAAGAAATCCGACGATGTGAAAAGGTCCAAGTCAACAGAACTGCCGTCCTCCACAGGGAGGTTGGCGTCGAAATCAAGGTTGAGATTCGACAAGTAGTCGCTGGGCTGGAAATTCATCCGGAAGTGATTGTTTAGAGAGCCTCGGCGATGATGAAAATACCGAAATCAGCAACTTGGCGGGAAAAGAGTGTTGAGTTCTGCGCAGTGTTCCGGTGCGAGAGCGGAGCGCTGAAAATTTGACCGGTCCGGTACCTAACGCCGTATCCGGCAAAAGAAACCCTCGAGCATTTGTCATCCTCGCCCGAAAAATTTACCCCCGTTTTATGGGTCCGGCACGAAAAAATAGAGTGAGGTGTCTGTATACAGGCGGAATCCCTTACGAGACCACAATATAAAAAAAAAAATGCTTGGCTGAACAACGCAAGTGGATAGCGTGATGAAATCTCCTGATAATTCTCCTTCTCTTTCTAACAGTCTCTGGACCGCTCGAGATTTGTAGGTGCCCATATTCGACACTTTATTTATGCTTGCGAAATTGATGCGTAGTGCTTTGCTGTTCATATGTTGATATTGTCCACCAACGATTGCAACACGAGCGACTCGCCGCTCTCACGGAGCCGATTATCCGACGCTGGAGCAAACTTCCGCGGTACGTCGTCGTTTGCTCGTTCCGACCCACCGGAAGATCCGTAAACCAGAGCCGCCGCCATCGACAGTGAATTTCTTCTCTGAGCTCCTGATTTTCTAGCATGCTGCTCGCCAATGGTCTTTAGAGTTGACTGGGCCCCAGCAGAATTTCTCCTTGGCTGGTAGGGCAATCCCGTCACAGCACACATCCAGATGCGGGTCTTGAACATGCGGAAGAGCTCGCGCACAAGGTCTCTAAAGTCAATTCTTCTTGTAGTCGAGTAGTAGAAAATAAGCTTCCGCCGATCAAACTGGTACTCGGCATCCACCAACCGCATCTGCTTGAGGTCCTCGGATGCCTTCCCGGAAGCTGAGTTCGTAGTGCTGGCGATTTTGGTGTTGCACATTCGGCAAGCCTTTTCTTCGTCCTGGGCCTTTTGGAGAATCAGCGAGATTTCTTGAGCCAGGGCAAGTGCCAGAATCGGCTTTGGAACGTGGAGCGTCGAAGGCGAGGGCTGGTTATATGTCTCCAGGTTGATCGACTCAAGCAGCATGTCGCTCACGTTTGCCTGACCAGCAAACGCAGCCTGCTGCTCAAGAAAGTGCAAAAGTTTCAAAAGACGTGCCTCGTCTACGGAAACACCGATTCTCACCACCATCCCAAGGTCCTTGCCGCGGTCCGCCTCCACAATCACCAAGTCGCCGATCTTGAGGTACTCGAGCGCCGCATTGTCATCGGGACACGAGAAAACATCAATTCGCCCCGCCTTGAACGCTACAAGCACCAACTGGCTCCTTCGCAACGCAACCTCTGACGGGAAATGAGGAAGCTGCAAGCCATCGCTCAAGCACTGCTCTTCCATCAAGTAGCGTTCCGCCAACAAAGACGCCGTCACTTGTACGCGCAGCTGGAGGTCGCATCTAAAATAATCAAGAATTGCTTCTTTTTCGCTATCCTTGGGGTGTTCAGCAGGCGGATTCTGCGGGGCAGTCACCGGTGCTGGCTGGCCACTGCCCAACCCCAGCGTGTATGGAAGGAAGTTCTTGAAGCCGTACATGTCACCCTGAGAGTAACGCCGAGCCAGATTCTGGCTGCCCGAATTATGGAGCTCCGACTGGCCAAACCCAAACTGGCCAAACTGGGTGCTGAAACGAGATACGGGCGCCACTCTGACCTGATCAGCCATGGCGCTGGCAAAATCCGCCAGCCGGTGGCGGACGTAATCGTGCTGACTGGGCCATCCCGAGGTACGCCCAAGACCGAAATCAAGATTGCTATTCGCATGTCCTGGTGTATGGCCCACGAAATCGTCCGGTGGAAAAACAGACACCGAACTAGGACCGGCGGAATACGGAGGTCGTGAGGCCACGCCCGCAACATCCTCGTGGAAATCAAGACTTTGCACCTCGCTGGTGTTAGGCGCCGCAGCCCATATATTGTACTCCTGGATTGATCCTCTACGGGCCAATCGAGGATCTGCGGTGGTGTATGCCCCGAGCCCTGTTTCTCGTGAGGGAAAGCCAAACATGATCTGAGACAGCGGGCCGGATTAGTTGAGCGGATTTCACTGATTCAGTGAAGGGTATGAAATGGACTGTAAAGTGGGTGGAAGATGGGCCGTGGTTATTGCACACGGCGACGCTTTCAGAGGGGGGGGGGGTTTAAAAACAATGTGGGGCACAGTCCTTGTAAGTGCAAGCGGTCTTCTAGATCTGCAAGTGCTAAGAACGCCGGAAAGTGGACTGCAACTATCAAATGCCGATAGTCAATGAAGGATCAAGGAGAAACCAAAAAACAGTCGCCAGACCACCCCCGGTAGTTTTTCACGTTATTTCTACCCGGACACGCTTGGCCCATCTGCAAGCGACAATCCGGGGGTTTCCTGTGACCTGTGCGGTGCTCGCAACGCGCATGCGGCGCCCTGTGTAGTGGAAGTGGAGTAAGGTTGCAGAGATATTTGTGGGGCAATTCGCATTGGGGCAAGGGCTCGCCCAATTCCCACACTGAACGGGCAATCAATGGGCAATGCAAAAAAAAAAGGAAGTTTAGTGGTGGTCACATTACGTTCACGCCAAACACTCGCCCTACCCTGACCTTCCCCACAATTGCATCGACAATGATGATGCATCTTTTACCTGGTGAGCGTCGCTAGATGTAGTGACATCATGCATCATGCGTAGGAACCGATCTAGCTCTGGCAATTGTCGAATTTATGGCAACGACAGGTTGAGGTTGGTCAGGACACTGAAAATAGCAATCCTGCGCAGGGTACGGGAAACTTTAGTGCCAGCATGAATCGGCAGCGCAATACACATTCTGTGCAGCCCAAGTGACCTTAGACGGCAGTGCCACTTTACACCAAAGAAAGATCGACAGTCTGCAAAGGGAAAGAATCGACCTGCATACAACTCGAAACTTCTTTTTTTGCTTTGAGGCTGGGAGTGGCTGCGTTTTTATATATCACTACCATTTTTGCAGCCAAACAACGGGGTCCACCCACGTATTTATCATCATGTTGTCAAGATTTATACGTCGCTGTTTTTCTTATGGCCGCTGGTAAATAGAGGCAAACGTAGTGAAACTCAGAATTGAGTATTCGCGGCGAGATCGGTGAACTTTAAATCACAAGTTCAAGGCACAATCTTTACGTAAAACATGCAGGGGAATTGCTGCCGTATTGCAAAAAGATGAGAAAACGCGGGAGAGTCTGCTTAGATTAAGAGGGAGGGCCTGGGTGAAGAAAATCTACGGCGGCATCGACGAGGAAAACACGACGAGAAACAATCAAAATTCGCTCATTCAGTGCAATAGTCTAATTTTCGGGGAATACTGAAACAATGACAATGGCTTACGTTCAACGAAGAAACAAGCTACGATCTACCGCTTCACGGACGCAAATCAGGAGGCATGATACGAAGAACCCAAAGGTGCAGCTTTGCACACTGTCAATTTTACCGCCTCGGCGCATCGAACGACACTCTTGGAACGAGAGAAAAAAAAGGTTAGCGGCAAACAGTCCGTGCTGTAGACATCGTTGGCGAGACAATCAACATTACTATACAGCTACAGGTGTGTTGGCGTTCCAACAAACATTGATTACATTGATGGCCAGTTTTGCGTGTATGCTCGCTCTCAAATCGCACCGTGTTACTCTACGAGCCCCCCTCCACATCAATCTAGCTGACTCGAAGCTACTGGTACTGCTGCTGGTTGGGCATGTTACCATAGTAGTAGGGATCGTTGTAGCCGCCCGCCTGAGGCATGTGCAACCCGCCCTGCGGGTGGCCCTGGCCCTGGTACGGCATGCCGTGGGGCAAATGGGGAGGCACTTGCTGGAGCTGCCCTGCGTGGGTCTGTTGTTGGGGAGCGACAGACTGTGGGTGCGAAATCTGAGCCAGTTGAGGCTGCTGTTGTTGCTGCTGCTGCTGTTGCTGCTGCTGGGTGGCAGGGCTGTTTTCGGGCAGGTCCTGCGAGTTGCCATCCAGCGCCTCACCTTGTTCGTCGCCCAAGCCTTCCTCAGGCGCATTCAAACAGGCCTGAATCAAATTCTTTCCCTCGGACTTCGTCACCAAGGGCTGCAACTTGGGCGTCGTAAACGTGTACACGAGTCCAGTTTCCGACACAACCAACAACAACACCTGCGTTCCAGTCAACACCGACAACTCATATGCCTTCTTCATGATACCCGCCTTCCGTTTGGAAAAGGTGATATGGCGACGAGACTTGTCTTGGATGAACTTAATTTCTATTTTCCGACGCTCTTTTTTCTGGTTCCCGCCAGAGGGTTCGTCGTCGTCGTCGTCATCGCCGCCGACTCCGCTCACAGAACCACGGCTGAACTGAGTCACGGGGGGCTGTCCACCAATGACATCGTCCCCAGTTTCCAATTTGGTCTGGTTGGTCAATTCTGACATCTGCGCATTAGTATTTTTGTTAAAATTTAATTGTCGCTTTTGATTATGTGGTTTGTGTGGAGTTGAAAGATTTCAAAATTTGACAGCGGAGAATGTGGACATCGGGGCGTCAGGGGGGGCGTCAACAACAGAGCGAGCCGGCTAGTCCTGCGACCCACTAGGGCTATTGCTGTATTACACATTCTGTGTTCATGGTTCACCGACTCCGATTATGACTCCATCTTTGCTCAGTCTGATGCGCTCATCCCCATTAGGTAAGACGGTGTGCCCGATTAGGCAAGGCCCTTGAATTGGGCATTTGAGGATGGCGGTTGGAAGAATTGAATAAATTGGAGGAAAAGCCAGAGCGTTTAAAAATGTGGCCACAAGGCTCTGCCGGCTGTCAGAGCCATCACCGTTGAGGATGTTGTACATACTAGGCGTGGAGTTTTATCCGAATCGTGGTACTATCAAAACAAGGGACGTGAGATTTTAGCTCCTTTGGGTGGTTTCGGTGAGAGCACGACCATCCCAAATGTTTCGCGCACGACCTACCACTGGAACAGGCCGCTAAATCGCATATGGGGGCGCTAACGATGGACAGAGAAGGTAGAAATTCACCGATCGCCAGTATTGGGCCGTTGTGCTTTGCGTTTATGACTGTTGCGATTTTGTTTTCGAGACCGTAAGAAGATCTCTGCATGCGCTCATCCTCTTGCATGAATGGTGGGTGCAAATCCCGTTTCAGGTACTACGTGCATTCCGTATTCTCTACGCTGCCCCCGAAACAACATAATTATTCCGCGTCAGAGCCTCCTGAATCTCCAGAAGGGTGGGAATGGTCAGGGTCGGAATCGCCAGATTCCTCGTCCTTTCCACTGGCGATAGGAGTCCCAGCTCCCAGAGCGTCGGCGTCATCGGGCATCATCAAATCATCCACGCTGAGTTCACTCGGTTCAAATTTGAGCCTGCGAAAAACTGCCTCGATGGCTCGGCGAACTTTCTTGTACAGAAACACTTCGTGTGGCATATGCATCACAAGGAGTAAAAGCCTATACAAGCTGGACTTCGTCAAACACACCAAGGGCATATCGCCCTTTTTGATAAGCCTGTCAACTTTCGTGATCTCTTGAATTACCTTGCGCTCGTCCAGGACTTCTCCAGACGTCAATGGCGGCGCCAACTCTGCGAAAATGCGTTTGATCTCCGCCGTGTATCCTGCAAGTTCATCGGCAAGCTGCTGGCCAGAGGGAAAATTATGTTCAAATTCTCGCTGTTGTTGCTCGTCTTCGAAAATGTAATCATCCTCGCCACGGTCCGAGTCGTTATCACCAAGTCCCCAGTCTGAATCCTGGTCCGATTCTGACACGGCATTCATGTTGTCGAGCTCCTGCTCAAATTGATCGTAGTCAGCGTACCCTGTATCAGAGTCGTCGCTTGGCGTGCCATGACCGTTACTTTGCTTTTCTTTCTTCAACAGAAGTCGAAGCTTGAGTTTTTTCTGGGGAGGCTCATCAGGTGGTGGTCCCGCTGAGCCCCACATGTTAAATTCATGCATATCTGGAGGATCTCGTGCTAACGTGTATGCAAGCGTGAGCAGATCTTTCTTTTTGGTTTTAGCCTTCTTGTTTAAGAAAGCTTGAATCTGTTCCAGACTCAAAATTTGTAGTTCGTTTGAGCGCATCCAGATGTATGTGTCGTCCTTGAAGAATCTAACAGGAACTGCAGTCACGGGTTTGCCTTTGACAGGCTTCGGCGACCGAGGCTTCAACTTCTTGATGTTGTCAGGTAAAATCGCCTCCTCTAGAACCATGGCCGGCCACGCTCTGAATCCCTTCACTTTGGCAAGAACAATTGTGGTTGGCACCAAGGCATCCGCTGGCTGCGAGGTTTTTTGCGGTTCTGCTTTATCGGGTTCTTCAGTCTTGTTGGGCACAAGTTGTGAATTGCCGGGAAGAGGCTCCTTTAGGTCGGCAGACAACTCATCCGGACTAAATGAATCTAAAACATCGGGATTATTAGTCTCTTGCTTGACTGTGTCACTTTGCGGCGGCAGCGTGTCGTCGCCTTGATGAGCCATTTCGATCTAAAGCAGTTTACCTAATCTGTGCAGGCTACGCGTTAGATGAAAGAAGAAGGAAAGCACAAGATTTTCTGAATTGGCATCTCTTGGAGGAAGGGAAAATGTCTAGCTAGTAGATTAGCTGCCCTCATTCTAGGTTATGGCATTTTCGTCGCTCTGCATCTTGCTATCACTCCTTAAGACCCACCTCCAGAACGCCTACCAAATCGGGCAGAAAGCTCACTACCATGTCGCCCGTACATGCAAGAATGCCATGTGGCCACCATCTGAGCTGCGGAACCATTCCGTGGCCAACCTGAACTTCCGTAATTTCGGAATTCTTTGTCTGCATATGGTCAAACAAGTACACGGTGCCATGCTCGCTTCCACAGGCCACGTGAAAAATACCGTTCTTCTCAAAAACATCACAGCCTATTCTATGGGATAGCAGGTCTGGCCCGAGACTCTGGCGAAATGTGAACCGAGTACTTGAACGGGGCACGTGACAAACCTGGTTCAGTTCGGCCAAGAAGGCAAACCCGCTTTCCGAGAGCGAGAGCGAGAGAACTGCGCCAAACGAGGTATCAAATTGATGCCGGGTCGCCACCTCCTTCCGCAAATCGATCTCGTGAACGTCCCCATCGGCTCCTGCCATCCACAAACTACTGCCATCACCAACAAGCAGGAAAATAGAGTCCAGTGCACATAAAGCGGAAAATACCGGCCGCAAGGATCTTGAGCGCTCGTCAAACATTTCCAATTGGCGACCCTGGCCTGCTACGGCCATCAAGTGAGGGGTGACATGCACGCACGCGTTGAGCAGGGCCGTGGCAAAGTAGTTCTTGAGCAGTTGTTGTTTCAAGACATCCCACACCGACAATTGGGTACCTGAAGTTGCCGCCAAGCTCGATTCGCTGACACTGATGGCCGAGATGGGAAGACGAGTGCATTTTCCGATGGGTGCATGCGATTGAAGCGGGATTTTTTGATACCTGTCAGACCTATCAACCTCAACTAGAAATAATTCTGAGCGGCTGTTCCCCACCGCCACCACATTGTCTAACACAAAGTCAAACGCTGACATGACATGGTGATGTGATACATGTGCAGGAGGACCAACAGAGATGGAAATAATGCCGCCCAGTGACTTTTCCGAAGGACAGTCATCCAATGCAATTAAAATAGCGGTAAAAAGTGAGCAGATACCTGGTAAAAGGTGAGCAGATACCTGGAGAAGCGATTTCTTAGAGCGGCCTGGCTGCGTGAACCTCTGAACATTCACATAAGTTGGCTGAACTTCATAAAGGCGTGCGGAAAAGGTCGCAAAACATTGCAAACGATACCAATTCGGAATTCCAAAGTCGACCCAGAAGTTCAAATTTTGAGTTAACTTGCTTCCGGCCAGAGAACGAGCGCTGGGAATCTTTGGGCCCCCAGGTCACTAACCTGCGACACCGGCCAACAAAATCTCCCCAACGGAGTTATTTGTACCCAATCGGACGCCAAATCTCTCCATTTACAGAAATTCGGATTCACGGAGCCCGAACTCCGCGTTCACTTCTTCCATGCATTGGAACCTGCATCACTTGGGCAAGGAAGTGTTCTTTGCAGGAAGGGATGGGAAGCCGACCACGAGGATTACGTGCACAATTGTGCTGGTTGAGAGACACAGAAAGGTGTTTCTTTTTTTCAAACTCTTTCATTAATTTGTAGTACCGGTTTTTGCCGCCTCCTGTCCATATCCGGTCCCCCCGGGTTGGAAATCTCCGGTCAATGGACTTCTCGCATAGAGCCGGAAATTGCCAAAAACAGACACTTCCTCCTCTCCCCCAACTTGCAATAACGTCCCCATCCACACAAGCCATTATTCACCTCTTACCATTATTGCTAGCTGCCTCCGTGGTCCAATGGGGCACTATACAGCTTTAAGATCGGCACCTAGTACATGCGGGTATGCATGAATGCGGACTAGGGTCGGCCTAAAATGGGAATTGGTCCTGGGCTCAAAACGGCGAAGCTTCCTCGGGAGGCGCCGGCTGAAGGCTCAGCTTTTTGGGGGGCGCTTGGCACGTTCCCCGACTATAGTAAATTTTCCAATTTTTCCAAAGCGGTCCGGGCAGTTTTACCCCCCGTGCTCCTGCCCCTCCCACATTGACTGCATACAGGACGCCAATCGGCTGAGGTTTCGGGTGCGAAACCTCCTTAGTTTATCCCACATATAAAGATGGTGGGCCAGAATCCGAATTCTCAAGCGATTTTTGGAACCCCGCCTAATTCCGCCCCGATTTGCATTGCACTTGTTTGAAAAATCGCAAAATCCCCCCAATTGTGCATTTCCTCTGATTTACAATGGGCGACTATCTTACTCCCTCCGAATTGCCCCACCCAAAGTTGAAAAGAACAAACACCGGGTTCACCCCCAATCAGATCCAAGCGCTTGATGCACTGATTCCTGAGCTGGCCAAGGCGATCTGGAACAAGTACTCGAAACTCAAGACTTTGGATAAATTGACCTCTAAGACTGAGCCAACCAATATTGAAAGTCCTGAGTTCGAGAAGAACTTCGTCAACCATGTAGAATTCACTTTGGCAAGAAACATGTACAATTGTGATGACTTGGGTGCGTACCAGGCGGCCTCAGAAGCCATTAGAGACGCGGTGTTGATTGACTGGGCAAACACGCAGCAGAAACAGACTGTTCACGATGGAAAGAGAGTGTATTACTTGTCGTTGGAGTTTTTGATGGGGCGTGCTATGGACAATGCTCTCATCAATTTGAAAGCTCACGATACCGTAAAGAATGCGTTGGGCGAATTGGGCTTCAACTTGGAGGATGTTTTGGAGCAAGAACCCGATGCCGGACTTGGAAATGGTGGTCTCGGCAGATTGGCTGCTTGCTTTGTGGACTCTCTCTCGTCGAAGAACTACTCCGGTTGGGGTTATGGTTTGAACTACCAGTACGGAATTTTTAAGCAGAGAATCATTGACGGATATCAGGTTGAGACTCCAGACTACTGGCTCAAGTACCTGAACCCCTGGGAGATCAACAGACACGAAATTCAGATCCCCGTCGACTTCTATGGCAGCGTGGATGAGATCTTCGACCCTAAATCCGGAAAAACGAAGAAGGTCTGGAACGGTGGCGAGCGTGTGCTTGCTGTGGCGGCCGATTTTCCTATTCCTGGATTCCAGACTTCTAACACCAACAACTTGAGATTGTGGAACGCCAAGCCCACCAACGAGTTTGACTTTAACAAGTTCAATGCTGGAGACTACTCTTCCTCTGTGAATGCGCAGCAAAGAGCAGAGTCTATCACCGCAGTCTTGTACCCCAACGACAACTTCTATAACGGAAAAGAGTTGCGCTTGAAGCAGCAATACTTTTGGGTAGCTGCATCCTTGAGCGATATTGTTCGCCGGTATAAGAAGAACCACAAGGACTTTTCCAAGTTCGCCGACAAGACTGCCATTCAGTTGAATGACACCCATCCCACGTTGGCCATTGTGGAGTTGCAGAGAATCTTGGTCGATTGGGAAGGACTTCCATGGGACGAGGCCTGGAACATCACCACGAAGACTTTTGCCTACACGAACCACACGGTGATGAGCGAGGCGTTGGAGAAATGGCCGGTGTATTTGGTGGAGAACTTGTTGCCCCGCCACTTGGAAATCATCTATGACATCAATTACTACTTTTTGAAAGAGGTGGAGAAGAAGTTCCCCGAAGACAGAGATCTTTTGGGCCGGGTGTCGATCATCGAAGAAGGCGAGCCCAAATCCGTACGTATGGCTTTCTTGGCAATTGTTGGCTCTCACAAGGTGAACGGAGTGGCTGAATTGCACTCTGAGTTGATTAGAACCACCATCTTCAAAGACTTCGTCAAGGTTTACGGACCTGACAAGTTCACCAACGTCACCAACGGTATTACCCCCAGAAGATGGTTGAAACAGGCGAATCCAGAGCTTGCACAGCTTATTTCTGAAGCCTTGAACGATCCAGAGTACGAGTACTTGACCAACTTGGGACTGTTGAAGAACCTTGAGAAGCACGTCAACAACTTGGAGTTCTTGAAGAAGTGGGACGCTGTGAAGTTTAACAATAAGCGCCGTTTGGCTACTTTGGTGCACGAAGAAACCGGAATTGACTTGGACCCCACAGTCATGTTCGACGTCCAGGTGAAGCGTATCCACGAGTACAAGCGCCAGCAGTTGAACATCTTTGCGGTGATTTATCGGTACTTGAAGATTAAAGAATTGCAGGCCCAGGGTGTGTCTATTTCCGATATCAAGCTCAAGCATTTCATCTCGAAGGCTCTGATTTTTGGCGGAAAAGCGGCTCCAGGCTACTACATGGCCAAAACCATCATCCATCTCATCAACATGGTGGGTCTGGTGGTGAACGCTGACGACAGTATTGGTAATTTGCTCAAGGTCGTGTTTGTTCCCGACTACAACGTGTCGAAGGCCGAGATTATTTGTCCCGGCTCGGACTTGCTGAACCACATTTCCACCGCCGGCACGGAGGCGTCTGGAACGTCCAACATGAAGTTTGCCCTCAATGGAGGTTTGATTATTGGCACTGTAGATGGTGCCAATGTTGAAATTGCCCGTGAAATTGGCGAAGAGAACATTTTCTTGTTCGGTGAGTTAGCCGAATCCGTTGAGGACATCCGCCATAAGCATCTCTACGAGGGTGTGAAGGTTTCTCCAAAGTTGCAGACGGTAATTGACGCCATCCACAGCGGTATGTTTGGAGACCCCAGCCAGTACTCTGTGCTCATTGACAGCATCATTTGCCATGGTGACTACTACCTTGTTACGGCAGACTTTGACTTGATGTTGGAGACCCAGGAGCGTCTTGAGAATATTTACGGCCACAGAGGCGGTGACTCTATGGACCCCGACCATTTGAACCGTTGGGTGAAGAAATCTGTGTTGTCCGTGGCAAACATGGGTTTCTTTAGCTCGGACCGTTGCATTGACGAGTATGCCGAGAACATCTGGAATGTGGAGCCATTGAATCAGTGATGAGAGGGATCTAGCGGGAAAAGCATCCACAGCATCCACTTTCTGCCCTTTTTTTCTCCAACAGATTCGAAAGGATTTGAACCAGGTACCTCTACCAGAGTTAGAATGCGAATTAGATTCAAAAAATAAAAAAAAAGAAGAAAACGAAATAGGATGAAAAACAATTTTTCTCTATCGCAAATCTGGAAAATGTTGACGTTCCCGTATTGGAGTCTCACATTTTTAGGTGACACCTCCTGCGGTGCGCCTCTTCCGGATGTACTGCACCGATCTGCTTCACTACTTTCTCCACGAGTGCTGGAGACCCAGCGCCCCACTACCGCAGTCTTCAGGAACCTTCACGAAAATAAAGCGATATGATTTGCTGCTACTACTTAATATTCCTCAGTTGGATTCTGCTCGTTGTAGCGCATCCGATTCTTGAGGCAAAGAAGGGACTACTCCGCAACAGGGGCAACTCGGCCAGCGATTTTGTGGTCACGGAACTCCCGGGACTCACCAAGAACATTCCCAAAGATGAAATCCCGGAAATGCACGCAGGGCAGCTCGAGATCCACCCCGAAAACAACACCCACTATTTCTTCTGGCGGTTTAGCGAGATCGAGAAAACGCCCGACTCCGCAAATAGAACAATTTTCTGGCTCAACGGAGGGCCAGGATGCTCGTCCATGGATGGCGCGTTGATGGAAACGGGTCCTTTCCACATAAACAGACAACTAGAGGTGGAATCCAACCCCGGTTCGTGGCACAAGAAAGGCGACATCGTGTTTGTAGACCAACCTGCTGGCACAGGCTTTAGTTTTGCAGACGTGTACGACCATGAGCTTGGCCAGGTGGCATGGGACTTTTTGGTGTTCATGGATCGCTACTTCACGATGTTCCCGGACGATCTCGGAAACGAAATCGTGCTTGCGGGCGAGAGCTACGCGGGCCAATACATTCCCTACATTGCCCGGGCTATTCTCGACACCAACGAAGCTGGCCGTGCCAATTACCGTCTTAAGGGCTTACTTATCGGTAACGGATACATTTCTCCGAACGAGCAAAGCTTGTCGTACATTCCGTTCTCGCTTCAGGCAGGATTTCTTTCCAAAGACACACCTGGATTTGAGAACGTTCTAGCTCAGCACGAAAAATGCCAGGATGCGGTGGCTCAGACCCACAAAGTGGATGTAGCATCTTCATACGGTGTGGTCAGCCAGGTATGCGACAGAGTGCTTAACGCGATATTGGAGGTTACGAGAAATTCCGAAGCGGGGCGTTTCAGTGAGTGCATCAACATGTACGACTACAGTTTGAAAGACCTGTACCCCTCGTGTGGAATGAACTGGCCCCCGGACTTGGTGTGGGTAAACCCGTTCTTGAGATCAGACGATGTGATGGTTAATCTCAACTTGGAGAACAAGAAGACGTGGCACGAATGCGATGGAAAAGTCAGTTCGACTTTGAAGGGCCGAAACTCTGAGCCATCCGTCAAGTTGCTTCCTGCACTTCTTGAGCAGATAGAGATTGTGTTGTTTCATGGCAACAAGGACATTATTTGTAACTACATGGGTGCCGAGGAAATGATTAAGAATTTGGAATGGAACGGCGCCCAAGGCTTTTCGGATCTGGCGGTGCAACAAGACTGGTTCCACAACAATACGCTTGAAGGCTACGTGCGCAGCGACCGCAACTTGACTTTTGTCAATGTTTTCGACTCTTCGCATATGGTGCCGTTTGACAAGCCCGAGGCGTCCCGGGGCATCATCGATATGTTGCTCCACAAGTTTGATACCCGCGATAGCAAGTCACCGGCAATCGACACCCATCCTTTGGGCTACGTGACACTGAAGGCTACCGAGACTACCGAGGATGGTGCTGAACCTTCCACGAAGACCTCGGAAAGTCACGTGTCTGGATCATCCACGGCGCTGTCGGAATCTTCGCCAACCTCGGAATCAACGCCCAAGGAGGCACACACCAGCAGGGCCGTGCGGCTTATTCAGCTCGCGGTGGTGATTGTGCTTATTTGGGGCATGTGTGCAATGTACCTGGCGTACCGATCAAAGCCGGCGTCTATCATCAAAACCAAACCCAACAATGGCAGAAAGAAAAACGTACAGTGGGCGGACCAAATGAACGGCGAGCTGCAACATACGGAAGGCGGATTTCTAGCTAAGGCGTTTGGCCGTGGTAAGCCAGACGGCTATGCTCCTGTGGGTGTTGACGACATTGAGTTGAGCGAGAACATGGAAGGGGGTTTGGACGATTTCATAATTGGCAGCGACGACGATGATACTGAAAGAGAGCACTGAGAGGGTGGTATACAAAGATGATGTAAAGAGAGACTTTTAGTCCTAGGTTCAGAGTGATACTGCGATGATTCAGGCGTTGCGGTTGACGCCGACCCTAGCGCATAGCTAGGATAGTGCCATGAATGACTCGAAATGACCACTTTTCAGTCTCATCCTTTGGTTCAGTCTTTTCGGATGCACGCTCTCAATTGCAGACAGACCTGAGCAGGAAGGTTGGAATGGGCAGACGTGAGAACATACGCGAGCAGACAATCTAGGAACTTGGCGACTTGTGCTTTCATTCTTGGGAGTCTTTTTTCCTGGATTGAAAGTGTTTCTTGAACTGCGCCTGGAATAGCGCCGCCTCGGCCCAGGACGGACAGCAGCATGCCTCGTGGAAGGCACTTGCAAATGCACGAAACTACCAGTTTGCGAAAATACCGCAGTTCTCTATTTTGGACTAACCTGAAAACCTTGGCACTCGCGCACTCTTTACATTTCTTGTTCCTCCATCTTCACCAACCCTGTGTCCTACATAGAAAAATTTCACCTCAACACACCCCAGATGTCTAGCCACGCTGTCACACAGGCACTCCGTCGGCTCTCTACCGGCAACCCTCCAAAATACACACTAGCGTCTTTGCGTTCTTTCCCCTCATTGGAACCCCACGGCTTCTCACCCTACCCCGCAGACTTTCTCAATAGGCTGCTTCGTCGTGATCTTTTGTGGTCTGCCGTGGTATACGAGGCAGACAAATCCCGGGTTGGATCGGGATACGTGCCCACGAAAGGAGACAAGTGGTTTTCCAACCGCAAGTTGCACCCCCAGAAAGGAACGGGAAGAGCCAGAGTTGGTGATGCAAATTCGCCTATTCGTGACAACGGAATCAAGGCTCACGGAATCAAAGCTCCTCACGATTGGCTGACGGCGCTTCCGCTGAAAATCTACGCCAAAGCTATGCAGACTGCGTTGAGTGACCAGTACCGAAACGGAAAATTGTATGTGATCGGAGGAGAACAGCACCACGAACACGACAGCAACAAAGTGGATTTCAAGTACACATACACACAGCAGATTGACGACTTTGTTACCGCACACAACTTGCAAAAATTGCACTTGTTGTTCATCACCAGCGAGCAGAGAACCAACTTGCTCGAAGCCACCGAGAAGAGAAGCGCCAAATGTGACGTGGTGGTGAAGGAGGCACTTGAGGTGCGTGATGTTTTGAAGGCCAACCGCATCTTCATCGAGGCCGATGCGTTGAACTGGCTCGTAGCGAAGTACTGAGATTGGTGACCAAGTGACGGCGCAGAACACGCCATTTCGACACTTGGCGAGAGGTGAGAAAACGAAGAATACGACACAGAGGACAAACCGGAGGCGACGAGACTTTTTGAAGATCTGTAGCGTCTGAGACATCAGAATCGTGCCCATGCGATCTGACGAAGCAAGGAGTGGCTACACGAGCATAGGCCTGTAAATAGAGACCGCGATGACAAACGTAGAGGTGAATAGGAAGCTTCAGCCGGACTACCGGGACGTGGCAGGCCAGCAAAGAACGGGTCACGTGACAAGTACCCGCCAAGTACCGCTGCGGTGCCACCGATTTGGCGTCGGCGCAATCTCGCGGGGTTGGAGCGTCCTGCATATGGTCCGAGTTCTGGCACCCGTTTACGTCCGACTCTCTGGTCAAGGTTGCCGAAGCGAAGCTCGCTGCGAGCCCCAAACGCAGCACTAGAATAAATCCAGCTGAAAAGAGAACAAGAGGCAATTTCTCCGGCTCCAACCCTAGAGGAATGCACCGGTGCCGAATCTCCAGGGCTGAGCCCTATAGTCGCGCACGTGATGCGCACCGCGCGTGCCCTCCGTGCCCTCGCGAGAAAAAATTTCAACCTCGTTTTCAGTCTCTACCACAACACCACCGCCAATATGTCTTTAGTTGTCCAGGAAGACGGTTCGTTCCAGCACATTTTGCGGTATGTTACACGGCAGTTTTATTAAGAAACTGCAGACTCCGAGCTCACCAGCCAGAACCAGACCACAATCCACAATCCAGGGTTCCGAGATCCATCCATCGAGAAATGAAGAAAAAGCTCTCCGTGAAACCAGGACTGACTTCCACGATGTCCACTTTATATTTGTCTCCTTATCCCGAGCAGTGACACGCTAGTGTTGAATTTTCCCCGGTTAATCTCCATCGTCTGGTTCTGCTGACAATGTTCAAGCATTGAATCCCACCCCAAAACTATATACTAACCCCCAGTTTGTTGAACACAAACATCGATGGTAGAATCAAGATCATGTACGCCTT
This sequence comes from Hermanozyma ubatubensis, assembly GCA_030567085.1. Lineage (NCBI taxonomy): Eukaryota > Fungi > Ascomycota > Pichiomycetes > Serinales > Metschnikowiaceae > Hermanozyma > Hermanozyma ubatubensis. The sequence goes on along the minus strand of JAJLRP010000033.1, from coordinate 49,278 downwards.
GACCAAGATCAGAGGTGTCGGTAGAAGATACTCCAACTTGGTGTGCAAGAAGGCTGATGTCGACTTGAACAAGCGTGCCGGTGAGTTGACCCAGGAAGAGTTGGAGAGAGTGGTCACCATCATGCAGAACCCCACCCAGTACAAGATCCCTGCTTGGTTCTTGAACAGACAGAAGGACCAGGTTGACGGTAAGGACTACCACGTGTTGGCCAACAACTTGGAGTCTAAGTTGAGAGACGACTTGGAGAGATTGAAGAAGATCAGATCTCACAGAGGTATCAGACACTTCTGGGGCTTGAAGGTCAGAGGCCAGCACACCAAGACCACTTCCCGTGGCCGTTAAATACGCATGTAATAATTTACGTTTGTCGAGAAGAAGGTAGATGTATGGTAAGATGCCACCTGATAGTGGGGTCGGTGGGAAACAGAATACGATTGAGCAATAATTGCGGCTAGTAGGAAAATGTGAACAGCTATTGTGGGTGGAAGTTGATGGTTGAGGTAGCGAGAATGGCGCTGGGTCGAACAAACAACGACAGCCCGAGTTGCTGATTGCGAATGCAATTTATGCAAAACGATATTTGCCGTTCCACAGACGCCATTTTCAGAAACTGCAAGAAGAACTGCAAGAAGTGGCCGCTCGTAGCTTACGAGTCAGTCTGGGCCATGCGATGCTCATTCTGATTCCGCTGGAAAGAGCAAACGACACCCGGGTATTTGCACATCATACTATCTACGTCCTCATACTTGCCCAAATTGCATCTTGCGAAATTTTACCATCTTAATCTTCATCTTCACCTCTCTCATCTCTTATCACATCGCGTCAGCGGTGCGGGCTCACAACCACGCCACTGGAGGAGTTCCGCCAAAACGCTCAACACACTTTTCAGCCAGCTACTTGTCTTTTTCCATCTGAATTCCGAGGGGTTGTGTTTCTGTTCCTTTCTGGTTCTTGATACCTCTCGTTTCGTTCATTCTCTAAATTCCGATTCGTTGCGACGATTGCGATCTCCTCCATATTTCACCCTATGACCAAGAGCAAAGAGTCGACATCCAGCGACGACAACAGTGGGGGAGGATTTGTGGTGGGTGATCCTGAAATCACCAGAACGGGAAAACCCCGCACAAGAAGAACCAGGCAGACCTACAAAGAGGAAAGCGAAGACGAAACGGAGGCACCCAAACCGAGAAAACGAGCCAGACTCGTGGCAGCACCCACAAAAAAACAGCGCAAGTCAGCCAAATACGAAGAAGACGGCGACTTTGTGGTTCAAGATGACGTCGATATTGATGAAGAAAGTGACGATGTCGAAGTGGTGGAGATCAAGAACGAGCTAAACGGCAGCGATGACGATGACGACGATGACGTGGCGTTGGTTTCGCACACAAAAGTGCCTGAGGGGCAGAGCTCGGAAAATGCCATCAATCTCTCGGACTCAGAGTCCGACTCCAACCGGTCTAGAACTCCTCAGCAAATCACCGTGGCATCTGGCAAAAAGAAAACACAACGGAAGCCCCGCAAGAAAAAGGAGCCCAAAGTCAAGGTGCCGTACTTCACACGAACCACGAACAAGTTGTACGAGCAACATCCAGAGCTCAAGGATGTGTTTCCGTATTTGCAGTCTGTAGAGAAAATCAAGGTGGAACGAGCATCGCAGCCCGAGGGAATGAACATTCGGCTTCTTCCGTTCCAGCTTGAGGGTCTCAATTGGCTCACAAAGCAAGAAGACGGCGAGTTTGGCGGGGGAATTCTTGCCGACGAAATGGGTATGGGAAAGACCATCCAGACCATCGCGTTGTTCATGCAAGACTTGACAAAAAGACCCAATTTGGTGGTTGGGCCCACTGTGGCGTTGATGCAGTGGAAAAACGAAATCGAGGCTCATACCCACGAAGGCAAGTTGAAGGTGTTGCTCTTCCATGGCGCTAACCGAGAGACGAACGTAAAGGAGCTCGAAAAGTATGATGTCATCTTGACGTCCTACTCGGTGCTAGAGAGTGTGTTCCGTAAAGAAAAATACGGCTTCAAGCGCAAGGACGGACTAGTCAAACAGAAGTCGTCACTCCATGCCATCAAATTTTATCGGGTGATTTTGGACGAAGCCCATAACATCAAGGACCGTACAAGTGGAACCGCCAAAGCTGCAAATGTGCTTCAAACGCAAAAACGTTGGTGTCTCACGGGAACACCGCTCCAGAACCGTATTGGTGAAATGTACTCGCTCATCCGGTTCATGAAGCTCGATCCGTTCTACAAGTATTTCTGCACCAAATGTGAGTGCAGCTCCACTGAGTGGATGTTTTCTGACTGGCGTCACTGTGACATCTGCGGCCATCTGCCCATGATGCACACCAACTTCTTCAACCACTTCATGCTAAAGAATATCCAGAAGTTCGGAATTGAGGGCGATGGCCTTGTATCTTTCCAGCACATCCGGCTCCTTTTGAACAATGTCATGCTTCGCCGAACCAAGTTGGAAAGAGCGGACGATCTTGGGTTGCCGCCACGAATAGTGGAAATCCGTAAGGACGTCTTCAACGCCGAGGAGAAGGACCTATACCAGTCGCTCTACAGTGACTCAAAGAGAAAGTTCAATGACTACGTGGCCGAGGGTGTGGTTCTCAACAATTATGCCAATATTTTCACCCTCATAACCCGAATGAGACAACTTGCCGACCACCCCGACTTAGTGCTTAAGAGAGTGGGTTCAAATTCTGTGGCGCAGGAGGTCGAAGGTGTGATCATGTGCCAGCTCTGTGACGATGAAGCAGAGGAGCCAATTGAGTCCAAGTGCCGCCACAAATTTTGTCGAATGTGCATTCTGGAATATGTCGACAGTTTCTCGGGCGACCAAAAGAAACTAGAGTGTCCCGTTTGCCACATTGGCCTCTCTATTGACCTTCAGCAACCTGCGCTCGAAGTTGACCAGGAGCTTTTCACAAAGGCTTCGATTGTCAACCGAATCAAGCTAGGTACTCATGGCGGTGAGTGGCGCTCGTCAACAAAAATCGAGGCGCTTGTGGAGGAATTGTACAAATTGAGATCGGACAGGCACACCATCAAGTCCATCGTCTTTTCGCAGTTCACGTCGATGTTGGACCTTATCGAATGGCGACTTAAGAGAGCCGGATTTGAGACAGTCAAGCTTCAGGGTCTGATGTCGCCTCAGCAGCGAGACAACACAATCCGGCATTTCATGGAAAACACCCTGGTGGAGATTTTCCTTGTGTCGTTGAAGGCTGGAGGTGTGGCGCTTAATCTTTGTGAAGCGTCGCAGGTGTTTCTCATGGATCCCTGGTGGAATCCAAGTGTGGAGTGGCAGAGTATGGATCGAGTGCACCGTATTGGACAGAAGAGGCCGATCCGAATCACTCGGTTTTGTATTGCCGACTCGATCGAGTCGAAGATCATCGAGCTTCAGGAGAAGAAGGCTAACATGATTCATGCCACCATTAACCACGACGATGGTGCAGTGAACCGCTTAACACCGGACGACTTGCAGTTTTTGTTTATGAACTAGAGGATGAAAATGCTGAGCGGAATGATGAATCAACGCGGAGAAGAGGGAAGCTTCCGAAAGCGTAGTGGCGACGATGCAAAAAGACAGATCGAGAAGGAGATGCACTGGTAGTGAAGTCTACGATTTTGCTGAAACGAGCCACCTCCCCTATTTCCACATGTGGTTTCGTCTTCTTGTTCTAGCGTGCGTTGCTACTCAAGCGCTGGACGCATCCACGTTGGCAGAATCTAGTGCGACACATTTCCCGAAAACATAACAATCTGGTCCACACATAAAGGGCAGGCTCTAAGGTTGATATTTTGGCTGTGCGGCTCGTTGCAACGCTGGAGCGAGAGTGCCCGAGTGCCCGAGTTTCCCAGAACCAGTGCATCCTCCTGGTCGCCGACACTTTCTCAACATCCAAAAACCAGTTTCAAACAACTAAAGAATATTCAAGTCCTTCAATTCTCGATTTTCACGACTCATCTCTGTCGCTTCTACGCTTTCTAGCATGACTCACTGCCTGCATACTCCACACCAAATCTCTAGACCATACTCCAACCTATTCAGCATGCTTGATTTCTGGACGGAGTACCTCGACAACCCGACATTGTCGGTATTGCCACACGACTTCTTGAAGCCTCTTAGCAACAAATCGGTGGAGGCCGCCAAGTCTGTTGAAATTGGGCCAAATTTCACCTTCACCCATGGTTTGGCCATTTTCGCCGCATTGATCTTCCGCTTGACAGGAGACGATGACATTGTTATCGCCACAGACACCGAGGCCGAAACCACGCCCTTCATTGTCCGTGTTTCTGTGGACCCCGCCATGAAATTCTCCGAGTTGTTGCAGAAAGTACAGGCCGAGTACGAGGCTAACTCTGGCAAGGCGGTGAATTTGACCGCGGTGGCTGCGGAGATCAAGAGCGCCAAAAAGCTAGAAAATTTGCCTGCCTTGTTCAAGCTCTCGTTCCAGCACGCCAGGCAGTCGCAGAAGTTGGAGACGTCTGTTGAAGGGTCGGTGCGTGATTTGGCGATTTTCGCCAGCAGCGGCACGTTGCAGATTTTCTACAACTCGTTGCTCTACAGGCACGAGAGAATCGACTACTTTGCAGCCCAGTTCCAGGCGTTTTTCGCTCTGGTCGCTGCCAACCCAGACATCGTCATCACCAAAGTCAACTTAGTGACCGCCGCGCAAAAGGGCCAGTTGCCAGATCCAACATTGGATCTCGACTGGAGCGGATACCGCGGAGCAATCCAGGACATCTTCATGAAGAACGCAGCCGAGTTTCCCGACAGAACCTGCGTGGTGGAAACCAAGCTGTTCATGAAGCAGGACTCCAAAACCCGCACCTTCACATACAAGCAGATCAACGAGGCGTCCAACATCGTGGGCAACTACTTAAAGGAGAACGGCATTAAAAAGGGCCACATTGTCATGATATACGCCTACCGAGGCGTGGATCTCATGATTGCCGTGATGGGAGTGTTGAAGGCGGGCGCCACGTTTTCGGTGATCGACCCCGCCTATCCGCCCGCGCGCCAGAACATCTACTTGAGTGTTGCGAAACCGCAGGGCCTCATTGGACTTGAAAAAGCCGGTGTTTTGGACCCGTTGGTGGAGTCCTACATCCAGGACGAGTTGGACGTGATCGCCACGATTCCGCAGTTGAAGCTCCAGGACGACGGCAGCGTCGCCGGAGGAAAGACAGGCAAAGAGGGCGACTGTTTGGCCGACTACACCAAGTTTGCTGCCACGCCCACCGGCGTCATTGTGGGCCCCGACTCCAACCCGACGCTCTCGTTCACTTCCGGTTCCGAGGGTATTCCCAAGGGAGTCTTGGGCCGCCACTACTCGCTCGCCTACTATTTTCCGTGGATGGCGCAGCGGTTCGGGTTGTCTGCCAACGACAAGTTCACCATGTTGTCGGGAATTGCACACGACCCCATCCAGAGAGACATGTTCACGCCGCTATTTTTGGGAGCGCAGCTTCTTATTCCCACGGCGGACGATATCGGCACACCCGGCAAACTCGCCGACTGGATGGCCGAGTACGGTGCTACCGTGACCCACTTGACCCCGGCCATGGGCCAGTTGTTGAGCGCGCAGGCCACGTGCCCCATTCCCTCATTGCATCATGCGTTCTTCGTGGGCGACATTTTGACCAAGCGGGACTGTCTCCGCTTGCAGACGCTTGCCGAGAACGTGTACATTGTCAACATGTACGGAACCACGGAAACGCAACGCGCGGTGTCGTACTTCGAGATCGCGTCACGTGCGGCCGACGCCAACTTCCTCAAGACGCAGAAAGATGTCATGCCGGCGGGCACGGGAATGCACAACGTGCAGTTGTTGGTGGTGAACCGCCACGACAGCCTGCAGACGTGCGGCGTGGGCGAAATCGGCGAGATCTACGTCCGAGCAGCGGGCCTCGCCGAGGGCTACCGCGGCTTGCCCGATCTCAACAAGGAAAAGTTCGTCACCAACTGGTACGTGGAGCCTGAGGTGTGGAACAAGAAGCACGTGGGCGAGAACGCGCCCTGGAAAACGCAGGGCTGGTTTGGGCCCCGTGACCGTCTCTACAGAACTGGCGATTTGGGCCGGTATCTTCCCGACGGAAACGTGGAGTGCTGCGGGCGGGCCGACGACCAGGTGAAGATCCGTGGATTCCGGATCGAGCTCGGCGAAATCGACACGCATTTGTCGCAGCACCCGCATGTGCGTGAAAACGTCACGCTCGTCAGAAGAGACAAGAACGAGGAGCCCACGTTGATCTCGTACATTGTTCCCCGGGATTCCTCCGAGCTCGCCGCCCTCAAGGACGACATCGAGGACCACGAGGACCCGATTGTGTCCGGGTTGGCGGTGTATGGCCCGTTGATCAAGGACATCAAGCAGTACTTGAAGAAGCGTCTTGCGGCGTACGCCATTCCCACCATCATCGTGCCGCTTGTGAAGTTGCCATTGAACCCCAATGGAAAGGTGGACAAGCCCAAGCTTCCGTTCCCCGACACAGCTCAGCTCGAGGCGGTGGCACGGTTGACCGCGGCACAGAAGGGTGTCGATATCGCCGAGCAGAACTTCAGCGAGTTGGAGACCGCAATCCGCGATCTCTGGGTGGAGGTGTTGCCCAACAGACCGGCGTCAATTGCTAAGGACGACTCGTTCTTCGACTTGGGCGGCCACTCCATTCTCGGAACCAGAATGATCTTCGAGTTGCGCAAGAAGTTGAACGTGGACGTGCCACTTGGTGTGATCTTCAAGAACCCCACCATCGAGGCGTTTGCCAAGGAGGTGTCGAGCTTCATGAAGGGCGACGAGGCGCAGTATGCGGACGGAAAGGCCCAGGACGAAGACACGGCCGAGCCTGCCACCGTGAGCTACGCCGACGATGCACGTGACCTCGAGAAGTCGGCGCTTTTGCTGTCGTATCCCTCGCTCGAGAAACTTGACTTCTCCAAGCCCGTCAATGTGTTCGTCACGGGTGCCACGGGATTCTTGGGCCTGTTCATTTTGCGAGACCTCTTCAGCGCCAGAAAGGGCGCACACTTCAAGGTGTTTGCTCACGTGAGAGCAGCGTCCAAGGAAGCGGCGCTTGATAGATTGAGAAAGTCTGGCACCACGTACGGAATTTGGGACGAGAAGTGGACTCTGCACATCGAGATCGTGCTCGGCGATCTCGGCAAGCCACAGTTTGGCCTCGACGACGCCGCCTGGAACAATCTTGCCGCCGAGATTGACGTCATCATCCACAACGGCGCCTTGGTGCACTGGGTGTATCCGTACGCAACGCTCAAGGAGGCGAACGTGTTGAGCACCGTCAACATCATCAACCTCTGTGGGGTTGGCAAGGCGAAACACTTTGCGCTCGTCTCGTCGACCTCGGTTCTCGACACCGACTACTTCTTCAACCTCTCGGATGAATTGACCGCCAAGGGGCTTGCTGGTATTGACGAGGCGGACGATCTTGCCGGATCCGCCCAAAATCTCGGCACCGGATACGGCCAGTCCAAGTGGGCGGCCGAGTACCTTTCCAGACGTGCCGGCGACCGAGGGCTTCGCGGCTGCGTCATCAGACCGGGCTACGTGACGGGTTTCTCGCAGAACGGAAACTCCAACACCGACGACTTCTTGTTGCGCATGTTGAAAGGCTGTGTTGAGCTCGGCAAGTACCCCGACATCAACAACAACGTCAACATGGTGCCTGTAGACCACGTGGCGCGTGTCGTGGTCGCTACAGCGTTGCATCCGCCGGTGTCTGATACGCTTGCCGTGGCCCAGGTGACGGGCCACCCCAGAATCAAGTTCAACGAGTATCTCAGCGTTTTGGCCGAATACGGCTACGACGTCGATTGCGAAGACTATCCCGTGTGGCGGTCTGCGTTGGAGAACTTTGTTGTCAACGAGTCCAAGGACTCGGCGTTGTTCCCGTTGTTGCACTTCGTGTTGGACAACTTGCCCCAAGACACCAAGGCTCCGGAGTTGTCGGACGCCAACGCGGCTGCTTCCTTGAAGGCCGACCTGGTTTTTTCAGGTGTTGATCTTTCTGCTGGCCAGGGTGTTGATGCGCAACAGATGGGCGTTTACATCAGCTACTTGGTGCAGATTGGGTACTTGCCCAAACCCACGGGCAAGGGCAAGGCGTTGCCTAAGATTGAGTTGAGTGCCAAGACATTGGATCTTGTGAATTCCGGTGCCGGTGGCCGTGGAAGTGCGGCATGAGGACGTTAGAGATAAACGAAGTATCAAAGACCAAGTGACGAAAGCGAACGCGGTAGTCGTAGACGCGCCAACAAAAGGCGAAACCAAAACCTCCATTTGCGACTGCCCCCGCCGCTGCCGCAATGCCCGAGTGGCCTCTTTAACCCAAGAACTTGCGGCTGCTCACTCCACGCAAAGTTCTTCCTGCACATACACCAATCACCAACTTTCAGTTCTCCGATTCTCCCCTCCACACACCCCATCGTGCGTATTTTGCCCCCATGCGATGTCCAGATTGCGTCCGAAAATAACTATGGGCACGCCTCCCGCCACTGCGGCACCGCTGGCCGCTACCAGTCCCAGAAATCGGCTTGGCCTGCCCCGAAGCCCGAGATTCTCGCACTCCAGATCGCAAAGCAGTGAGTCAGGAGCCATAAAAACACGTTTTCTTGAACAGGTTCACAGACAGGGACTTAGCAGCAAAAGCCGGGGCAGTCTCGTGGACTTGGCGTCGGTGTTTCGGCAAGGTGCAAACAGCGAGCCTGTGAACGAGCAACCACAGCCTACAAGTCAGAATGGCAACAATTCCAGCGGCACAGAGGAGTTGTCGTTTGAGGAGGCGGTTCGCTCCGGAAGAATGACGTACAGAGCGTACAGCGAACAAGTTCCACTCACTGATCAGGCCGAGGCAGTGATGAAAGTCAACCGAAGACGAGACAAGAAAAACCTCGACGAGGTAGCACAAGTGTTGGAGGAGCTGACGGAGGCGTTGGCCCGGCAGGTGACGGCGCCAATGAAGGACTCGTCGGTGTGGGAACTACGACGTCTAGAGCAGTATTTGCGGCATTTCTCCGAGGACATTGCCCGGCTCAATAACGACATGACTGTGGCGATTAAAGACGTCAAATCGCAGTACAGCGCCGAAATGCGTGCCAGTGTGGACAAGCTTGATAATTTGGGCCTGGTGCTCCAGAAACTTCAGGCTCGTTTTGAGGAACTGCGTGATCGCGTGCAGACATGCAAGGACTTGATGTCGAACGAGATGCAGCGAAAAATCAAGCTTCTTCACGCCATATCGAGGCGCTTCGCAGAACACGATCAGGAGGCTAGACGGCTACGAGTTCGCCAGACGATCATGATGCTATTCGTGGTCGTGGTCGGCTTCTTAGCATTTATGTTGGGGCAGGGGAAGGTACGGGTGTGATGTTGCAGCTACGTGAATTGCAGGGACTATTCACCCTCGAGGTTGTGCAGGGCATGTTGAGTGAAGTTTATCGCAAAGTGGCACGCTGGATCAGTGCGGAGAGCATGGCGCCGCAGGGAATTTGTCCCTACACGCACACACGCACACATGCACACTCCTCTATCTGAGTGACGCCAACGTTATGCTGCCTGTCTACGTCTAATTGTTGCATCCCTCTATTTGAGGTCAAAGGGTAGCAGATGGTGGCAGGGTGACATAGCAAAAGGTAGCAGACAATATATAATTACGATGCAGGCAGTCTCCGTGTACTTTACCTATCTAGGTATTTAAATTTGACCCAGCGTCTCTGGATTACCGTGCTCTTTTTTTTATGCACCTCTGGGCTTGCTTGCCGTATGGAGAAAATTTGCGCATTAGCGAGGCAGATCGCAAGTGCGGCAGGTGATTTGTGCAGATGTGGCACTTCCATCCACGGCGAAATTCATGCGGCGGCGAGAGGTGATCCTCGACATGGGCGGAGAATCAGGCGTGCGGCGGAAGTCCATTCTTGCGCTAGACTGCAAAAAGATCAGAGGGGAGGGGAGGGGTGCTGCGGATTCTCCGGTTCACTGCTACTTCTCTTGTTCCGGGCTCAGAATTTCTTTTTTAGGCATCCTGCAGGCCCATTATCTATCTCTTCTTTTCGTGACACCCACAGCGACGAATACGTTTCTCCACGTCAATTTCTTGGCTTTGTGAGTGCCGAATGCCAGCATCATACGGTGGAGAGTAGATATGGTAAAGTTGTCGAGTGCCGTACCTAGACGCAGTGCTATCTTTTGCCGCACGCTGTGGAGCCGTACCTGCGAACGGCACTTCTGTGAACAGTCTTTAGTCTACCTGTGAATGACCTGCATACTACCAGGGGTAGTGAGCGGAAATGCAGGGTTTGCACTGCACACAAACGTGCTTCACGCAATGCAAATCATGGGTTGCATTGTTGGCAGAATGAAATGGCTGTGTAACCTTGTGCGCCAGCGACGATAAGGTGATCCAGGAGTTGCGTGTTGCGGCGTTTTGAGCATGTATAAAACCGGGCGCCACTGCTTGCGACAACGCCGTTCCTAAAGATTTCATCCATGTCTTTTGAAGCAAACGAGAAGCACGCCGACAAGACTGTCGACGAGAAGGTTCTCACCTCCACCGTGGACTCCGACCAGCTCGAGTCGCTTGGTCTTGAGGATGACGGCAGAGAGCCCACTGACGAGGAAAACCAGAAGTTGAGACACGTTGGTGAGAAAATCCCCATTTCCTGTTGGCTCGTGGCCATTGTAGAATTGGCGGAACGGTTCTCCTACTACGGATTGTCCACGCCATTCCAGAACTACATGCAATACGGACCGCACGACAAACCCAAGGGCATGTTGAGCTTGTCCCAGAACGGTGCCACAGCGTTGTCTTACTTCTGGCAGTTTTGGTGTTACGTGACCCCCATTTTCGGTGCCTGGGTTGCTGACACCTACCTTGGAAAGTTCAACACCATCGCATTGTTTTGCGGTGTCTACTTTGTGGGAATCTTCATTTTGTTCATCACCTCTATTGAGTCCATTGCTACTCACCACAACGCCGGTCTTATTGGTTTCATTTTGGCGGTTATCATCATTGGCATCGGAACCGGTGGTGTCAAGTCCAATGTGGCTCCCTTGATCGCCGACCAGGTGCCCAAGAACAAGCCCGTTATCAAGGTTCTCAAATCCGGAGAGCGTGTTATCCAGGACCCCAACATCACCATCCAGAACGTTTTCATGTTTTTCTACCTCATGATCAATGTTGGCTCCTTGTCCGTGATTGCCACCACCGAGTTGGAGGCTCACAAGGGCTTCTGGGCTGCTTACTTGTTGCCTCTTTGTTTCTTCAGTCTCACTTTGATTGTGTTGGTCGTTGGCAAGAACCAGTACGTCAAGGTGCCAGTGGGCGACAAGGTCATTGCTAAGACCTTCAGATGCAGTTGGATTGCCCTCAAGAACGGCATGAACTACGACGTTGCCAAGCCAACTTTGCACCCTGAGGCTGGCTACCCATGGGATGACAAGTTCGTCGAGGAGGTCAGAAGAGCGCTCTACGCCTGTAAAGTGTTTGTGTATTATCCTGTTTACTGGGTTGTTTACGGCCAAATGCTTAACAACTTCATCTCGTCGGCTGCTGACATGGCGTTGCACGGATTGCCAAACGATATTTTGCTGTGCATTGATTCCTTCACCATCATTCTTTTTATCCCAATCTGTGAGAGAATTGTGTATCCTTTCATCAGAAGATTCACACCTTTTAGACCCATCACCAAGATCTTCTGGGGTTTCATGTTTGGAGCTGCCGCTATGGTCTACGCTGCCGTTCTTCAGTACTACATCTACAAACCATGCAGAGACCACCCCGGCAGCTGTGGTGTCAACTACAGTGACATTCCCCCTCGTGTTCATGTTGCCATTCAGGCTCCTGCTTACTTTTTGATTGGTATGTCTGAGATTTTGGCTTCCATCACCGGTCTTGAGTATGCATACACCAAGGCACCCGCCAACATGAAGTCATTCATCATGTCGCTCTTTTTGGTGACAAACGCCTTTGGGTCTGCTCTCGGAATCGCCCTCTCTTCTGTTTCCGAGAACCCTAAGATGGTGTGGACTTACAGTGGTTTGGGTGTTGCTTGCTTCATTGCCGGAATCTTGTTCTGGGTCACATTTTCTCACTACAACAAGAGAGAACTCGAGTGGAACAACTTGGAGTTTGCAGACAACGAGGAGGTGGAGCAACACGCCCACGCCTTGGCTCCTGTTACCTCATTACAGACTTCTTACAAGGAGTTGCGCTAATGCCGACTTACATCTGTGTACAATAAAGGATTACAATAGGATCTTTGTAGGAGAAGACCTTCAATGCTTTGTTCAGTAGTAACCAGTTGCAATGCAGTAGTGCGGAGAATTTTCATCGCGCTCCGGTATGTCGATATAGTGACATGCAGCGGACCATTGCAGTGCCATTGCAGGAAGCCATGCATATTGACCAGCTCTCGTTAGCATAATACATGGCAAAAACGGTTACATCGCCGACGGCCAGCTTTGTTGACGCATCAGATGATGCACAAACGTGAAATCAGAAGGCTTGAGAGAAAAAAGTGCAGTTCCCTTGGGCCGAAGGTGCGCATCTACGGACGCTGTCATTAACGTCTGATAGATGCATTTCCATGGTTAAACGTGCGGCCAAATTTCGCCGTGTCTGCATGCGCACGCATGCATGCGTCGCCGATTTGCGGGTAAAAGTGCCACCTTCTCGGCGGATTTGTCCGTCGGTCAGCACACGACTGTTCGAGAACATTGAAGAGTTCAAAACAGGTGCCTCACGTGACCAGCCAGATATGGGAGTTGATTGACGGGCAAAAGATCCTCTGGCGAGCTTGCGCAGCCAGTTTCATGGAGAGCGCCTTCTGGTTGGATCTTCTTCTGCTGCATGATTAGCGTCAGGTTTCTTTTCTGGAGGGTGCAAAAGATCATATCCGCTGCTGCACACGAGGGTGAGAGCCAACGTCAGGCAAATCTACGACATCTTCAAAAACCTTATGAAATTAGTACACATCTCTCTAGCAAACAGTGTTCCACCATCTGTAGTACCAGGGCTTAGAGTCGAAGTAAGCTCTCTCCTCTGCAAGCTCCTGCTTCAAAATATCCAAGTCCAAGTCACGACGACCCGTGTCGATGTCAATCTCAGACAAAGGAATGTACATGCGCCAGTTGCGACGCCACAACTTGTGGCCAATGTAGAACGCCATGATTACGGGAACCGACAAGTACGACATGAAGAAAGCCTCAGCCGTGGGCAGCTCACCAATGGGGAATAAGGCGATCCAGAACTGGGCAACAATCACCAAACAGTTCAAAAGCAAGCCATACATGGATCCATAAATACCGGCCTGAGACTTGAAAGAAAGCTCGGAGGTGTCTCTGCCCTGGTGACGGAGCGTAGCTCTGAAACGCAAGTGACAAGCACAGATGGAACCCCAGGTGAACAACGACGACATACCGGAAAGCGCCAACATCCAGTCGAACGCCTCGCTGTACTTGTCAGAAGCAGAAATGAAGCAAAGAAGGCCGAAAATGCCTTGCACAAGAATACCAAAGATGGGCCTGCCCTTCTTGTCAATGTAGTTCAAGAATTTTGGAGCCTGGCCAGCAGCAGCCAACGCAGCCAAAGTTCTGGAGGATGCAAACACCGAGGAGTTACCAACCGAGAGCACGGCAATCATGATCACCACGTTCATCACCGAAGGAAGACCGCCAATACCGGCATTGTTGATGGCAATGACGAAGGGCGAGTACTTGGTAGTACCGTCGGAGTTGGCCAACAAGTCGTTGTTGTAAGGCACCAAAAGGCCCACGATAATCAAAGACACGATGTAGAACAAGGTGATTCTCCACACCACCTGCTTTGTAGCCTTAGGCAACGACTTTCTGGGGTTTTGGGACTCGGCAGCAGCAAGTCCAACGAGCTCAGTACCGGCAAAGGCGAACGCGGCAGTGACAAACACCGAACAAAGACCCTTGAAGCCGTGGTTGAAGGCACCGGGATCGTGCCAGTAACGGCCTCCGATGTAGCCACCACGAGGACCTCCACCGCAGACCAAGATGATTCCGAGGATGATGAAGCCAATAACTGCAACTACTTTGATGAGCGAAAACACAAATTCCGCCTCACCGTAGCCCTTGACGCCAAACAAGTTGATTCCCATAATTAGCACGTAAAATACCGCCGAATACGCCGCTAGGTTGGTGGAGGTGTCCCAGTAGGTGATAGTGATCGACGCCGCAACCAATTCCAACGGTAAAACAATAAGCCACTGCATGGCGTAGTTCCACGCCATTGCAAAACCCCACGAGGGGTCGATAAAACGAGTGTTGTAGGTGACGAAAGCACCCGCCACAGGGAATGTGATGGCCAACTCACCAAGCGCATGCACCGTGGTGAAAATCATGCCACCGATAAGAAAGTAGGCAATAAGCACCGAGGCGGGACCTCCGTTCTTCAACACTTTTCCGGACCCGATGAACAAACCGGTACCAATGGCACCACCGATGGCAATCATCTGAAGATGTCTAGACTTCAAACTTCTCGAAAGAGGCGAGTTGGCGGTGATGATGGCGGCTTTTTCCACCTCGGTAAGGTTGGGGTCGAGGCCCAACTCCTTGTCGTCGAAACGACGGAAACTGTCCTTGAAACGCTCCATGCGGCCCTTGAAGGACTTGTCATAACTCTGTTCGGTTTCGTATGCACCAACCAGAACTCCGTTTTTGTCGGTCAGATCGGCCTGGTCGGCCGATCGGATGTAGTTCAACTCTTTTTCGGGCATTGGAGTTGGAGACTAAAGCGACCCGAGATTTTCTGGCCCGTTTTATATTCTCTACTATTATCACACCGATAAGTTTATCTATCGCCTACTGATAGTGGGGCAGCAAGAACGCCGTGTCAAGGTAGTCTTGGCATGGGGGCCCAGGGGAATTTGCCATATCTGGATGGCGGGGGAAAAACAGACGCCACTTTACGTGCGGGAGAGTGAGGAGCAATACACTCGGGGCGAATTTTTTTTTCCGGCCACCACATCTGAGTTCGTGTCGATATTTGCAGTTTTCGCCAACTGACCCTGCTGTCTGCGATCGCCGTGCGTGTGGTTTCTCCGATAAGTCACGTGACGCCAAGACCCTGGCAAAGGTGGCCGCGCCCGCATCAATCACACGGATAATATCGAGCATGGAGACTGGCCAGTTTGCCGAGATATCGCTGACCAAGACCGCCGCCGAGACTCGGCATCCAGGGTACGCTGTCTAGGTGCAGGATACTTCCCCACAAACCCGTGCCTCCACGGCGTTCGCCATCCCCACACACCTGTACACCGCGTCAATGGCAGTATTGCCGAGGCACGTGACGGTTAGAGAGAGGTTGCCCAGCCAGATAAGAACACAGCAGATAGCGTGAGATTCTGTGCTAGTATGAGGAGATCTGGAGACGCTGTTACTTTTTCACAATAGCAAGTGGCGACGGCCGTATAGCCAGCGCGCCGTGGGAAGCCTGAACTAAGACAATGGAGTTGTGGATGCACAATAAGCTAGGTGCCGATCACGAGCTGTGGCATGCAAAAATACCAGGTAATGGCAGAATCTGGTCGTTTTGAGAGAGTGCACGACATTTGCCAGCTACCACCCTCGTCCACGGCAATCTTGTGTCCACCAACATTTCAACCATGCCGCTGTGGGAGTGCTCCCCGCGCTCGGAAACCTACATGGGCCAAATCGGGTACTATGCAATTATACAAATGGTCTAGTTCTTCGCCTTCTTCTCCTTCTTGTCCTTTTTCTCCTTCTTCTCCTTCTTCTCGGACTTGTCCTTCTTCTCCTTCTTCTCCTTCTTTTCCTTCTTCTCCTTCTTCTCCTTCTTTTCCTTCTTCTCCTTCTTCTCCTTCTTGGCCTTCTTGGCCTCCTTCTCGTCGTCCTCGTCGTCAGACTCGGCTTTTCTCTTCTTCTCGGGTTTCGCCTCTTCCTCCTCCTCGTCGTCAGAGTCGGCGCCCACGGCATCCGCATCGGGGTTGTATGCTCTCGCCTCGGAAATCTCGATCTTCTTGGGCTGTCTCACCACACGCTGCGTGGTTCTAAGATCTCTGCCCTCCAAGGCACTCAATCTGGACTCCACCTTGGATCTAACCTCCAAACCAAAGTCACCGCTGTCGTCTCTCTCCTCCGACAACGAGTCGTAACGAAGAGCAACCGCAGCCTTGGCAGCCAACACACGGGCGATCTTACCCTTGTTCTTACCAGAAGCCTGGCCCACCAACGAAGCATGGTACAACAAGCCGTACTTGGGCGTGTCGTGCTTGGTCTTCAACGCACGGAAAAGTGCCTTCTCTGCGCCCAACACCTGGATGGTGGAGGCGGGGGCCTTGGCCAAAGATGTCAACGAACCAGCATGGGCAATCAAACGAGCACCTACAAGCTCGCCCACAAGCGCCGTCAAGTTGGGTGCGATGGCCTTCATACGACTCAGCAAGTAGTTGGACAACTGTTCTCTGTAGGCAGAAAACTCGACAATCTGCGTGGCAAGTGCACGGATGTTTTCCAAGTCCAGGTCGGTGATTTCCGTACCCATCGACACCTCGGCGGCGGTTTTCACCTGCTCCTCCATTTCCTCAGGCAATACCTCCGACAAGTCGGTCTCAGCCGCCTTGGATCTGATGCCCATGGTCAAGATGATGTTGGCGTATGCGACAGAGTCGACGATGATCTTGGCCAACTCGGGGAAATGCCATCCGTACCACTCCTTGCATCTCATGGCGTACGTGTTCAATTCTTTGTCCAAGTCGTCTAAAAGTGCGATGGCCTGGACAATCATGGTGTCGACCTTGTCGGCAGAGAACTTCAACTTGTGACGGCCGATGGAGTGCGCCAAACCAAGCGACATCTGTTTAAGAGTCGAGTCGTCGAGACCAGGCAAGAGATCAGGAAGAAACTGACGAATCGCACGGTGCAAGTCCAAAGACGCAGCATCAGAAACGACAGCGTAGTTGAGGCCCAACTTGTTGATGGCGTTACCCAACTTGGTTTCCGACACAATCAAGGTGGCCTTTTTCTCCAAGTCGGAGTTTTGTAAGAGCGACTTCAACGAGTCTGAAACACGGCCGTCGTTGATGGCAGTGGCCTCCTCGAGTGCAGTGGCAGCTGAGGTGAACTTCTCGAACCGGTGGATCTTGAACTGCTGCGCCACCTGGTCCGCAGAGGCGAGGTCCTCAACCAACGACGTTGATTTGTGGATTTTCTTGTCCGCAGCCTTGAGAAGGGCGTACCCGGCGGCGGTTTCTGTGAGAACGTAAGCCATTGGTAGTAGGAGATGAGGTGAGAAATTTTTGAGGCAGGTACAGGACGATGAGGGTGGGGGGAATGAAAGATGGGAGCTGAAATGGGCAAGATAGAATTTATGGAGGATTCGGCGCTTTGGGCCGGGCGATAAATTTGCTACACTTGTTTTTTCTATTTCTACTAATTTTGCTTTTGTTTGTTTTACCTTGCTGCACTGCAGAGTCTGGTTCTCACTGTGAGAGATTACCAAGACAGGATGCTTATGCGGATTCTGAGAGAGAATTTCACAGCAGATAAGGAAACCTTCTTCTTCATCTGAGCGTGTCTGCTTCTTCACCTCTATTGCGCTGGCGGCCCTCCTTCAGCTACTCATAGTTGGCAGTGTGAGTAGCATGTGGCATTTTCCTGGGGCCTGATTCTTTGGAGCGAGAGTATGCCAGAATTAAGCTAATATCCAGATCCAATCTACATCTCCTGCTTTTGTAATTTCAGACTTCCCCAACTCCTTACCATCTGGTGCATTTTTAGTCTCCCACGCAGACCACTTCCTAGTTCCTCTCGCCGAAGAGGACATTAGAAAACAGTAGGTTCTTCTGCGATGCTCTCGATGCTCTGCCGTGAAGGTATGGTAATTATGTGCTCCAGAGCTCCACCATGGCTGAACTACGTATACGCCCCACCAGAATTCATCAACGCAGAATCAACAACGTAAATTCGTTACGTTGAATTATCTCCTGCCGTGAGCTGTGGTTTCGATATCTTGTTTATTTATTTTTTTTTTCATCATCCCATCTTCCATTTCAGATGCTCGTCCCCACCTGTTTCTGATTTAACGCGACATCTTGTTGGTACAGTACGAATACGCCCTACGCGTCCCACAACACCATCAAGTCTTTCTCTTACATCTCCAGTAAGGATCCAATCAGCATACAATTGCTATTCAGCAATTTCACACCCAGTAAAATCACACCGCCTTAGTTTCGCATGGCATGGACAAAAGACTTAGGCAAAGTCCGATCAAATCGTCTGAGGCAAAGAAGGCCAAACCCACAAAGCCCAGAAGGGTCTACTCGTTCCGGCCCCAAAACACATTATCGCATGGCAATCTAATATCCAACAAAAGCACGGTCCCCAACCTTCCGAATCAAACCACTCCATCCGAACAGTTACCGGTTCCAGACCAGACCTTGCAAACTCTTCCTAGTCCAGTAAGATACAATCCCATTCTTCCAGAACAGAGTTCAGATGACAGTTTTGATGGAGTTAAATGGAAACCAGCATCGCCGAAGATTGTGAGGCGAATCCCGTCTTCCCCACTACGGAACGATTTATCCATGGCCAGAGATATCGACTCAGTGGACAATCCTGATGTGTGTAACGAGCTCACAGCTTCCATATTGGGAAAGTACGGCCTTGGACTCGACAATTCGGCGTCTCTGACGGCGTCACGAATGAAATCCGAGGAAGTTCTCACCTTGAGTTCAACACCTGCATTACTGCGCTCGAAGTCTTTTGATCCGAAGGCTATGGCTCCGAAAATAAGCCTCAAATCCTGGATCGACAAGTTCTCAACATCGGCCACAAGTTCTGATAAAGCAGCGACGTCTGCTGACGTCCCAAAATTGAGTAGTCTAGAAGTTGCATGCGATTCCAGGTCTCCAATTCAATCGCCTAAGCATGAGAATTTGTCCTCAGAGATGGCTTCAAAGAATAGGAAAACCCCCGTGGACGAGAATGCAGCTGATTCGGATGACCCGTTCTCAGATGATGACTCCTTTCTTGCCAAAATCAAGATTGAGGATATCAAGCCGAGTATTGGAAGCTCAAAGCTGCCCGTTTCACAATCCACAAGCCCAGAGACTCCCACAATTTCAGCAAATGACGTTCGCTGCCAAACTTGCGTTCCAGAATCAGATCCGTTTTCGGATGATCTTGATATCGGTGCTATTGATGCACAGGTTACTGGTGAGATTGAAAAGGCAGACCATCTGCCACTTTTGAATCCTCAATACACGCGCGGAATAGGTGCAAAGATCTCGTTCCAGCGTGCCGATTTTACTCGCTATCAGATAAAGGCGGTGTTACACAGCACATACCGGCATCAGAATTTCCAACGCAAGCAACTTGTGCTCACTGTCGAAGACCCTGAAGCTCTTGAAAAAAGGCTAGTTGTTCGCGGTGATTCTGCAGAACTAGCTCTTCAAGCTGGTGATATTATCCATTTGATTCTAACTAATCCAGAAATTCCGCACATTGTCGATACCGACAACAATCTCTTGATCTGGCATCCAGATGTTTTGGTTTCGTCAACTGTTGTTGCTGACCAGCTCTATTGTCCTAGAAAAACTGTGCTCACGAGGCGACTTACGTTTCCCGGAGAGCTGACTATTCCCTTGTTGGTCGGGACGATGGTGCACGAAATCTTCCAAGCCTGCTTCTTGAACGAACAATGGGATTTGGAATTCATGGACTTTACTCTTGACTCGGAGATTGCAAACAGGCAGTACGAGATCTACACCATAGGAGACGTCGAACATGACATCAGAGAGAAAATACGCTCCCATTTTGAGTATATCCAGTCCTGGTTCAGGTCATACTACCGGAAACCACCCCGTGAAATTCCCACAAGTAGGCACAATCAAAAAATCAAGTTTTCTGTTGCCGATGCGCTCGACATTGAGGAGTCAGTGTGGTCGCCCATGTTCGGAATCAAAGGTATTGCAGATGTGACGCTTCGAGCACGGCTTGAAGGTGATCTTTCAGCTGGTGAGTTTCTTCTTCCAATGGAGATTAAAACCTCGCGCGAACACTTGAGCCACCAAGCGCAAGCCGCTCTCTATTCATTACTTTTCAAGGACAGGTACAATGCCGATATTTCTGCCTACTTACTCGTGTACACTGGGGAGAAAATTACGAGAAAGCATGACATTTCTGTGCCCGACCTCAAGGCGCTTATCAATTTAAGAAATCGAATATCGGTGTTTCTTCAGAGCGGAAGACTGGATCTTCCAGACCTCATGAGACAGCAACAATGCGATCGTTGTCATATTCAGCAGGGTTGCATGACAATCAATTATTTGACCGAGAACGGAACCGCAGAAAACAGCGGACTCAATGACGGAGTCTATGCAAATTTGGTGAAACATCTAAGTGGACGGGGCTCATACGAAACGTTCTACAACCGTTGGATTTCTCTTATCTCGAGCGAGGAGGCGTTTGCGGCTAGGTCAAATCGAGACTTGTGGGTACTCACGGCCAAAGAAAGGGAGACTACACAAGGGAAGGCTCTTTCTGGTCTTATAATCGGGAAGGGATACAACGAGGATTCCGAAGGAGAGCACCTCTACGTTTTCCGCCGTCAGGGCAAAGGGCCACATGCCCCAATGACGTCTTCTCAACTTTCCAAGTATGATAGAGTCATTGTCAGTGACGAAAATGGCCATTTCGCATTGTGTCTGGGGTACGTTAAGTTTATTGATTCCGGGTCAATCACCATCATTACTCGGCGCAGGATTATTTCCACCGAGCTGAAGTCTGATAAATTCCATCTGGCAGGCGTGCTAAGGCCATCGCAGATCCCTGCTTCACAGGGCAAAGCCCTAGTATTTCGCATAGACCTTGACGAATTTGCTTACGGCATGGGTGTCGCTCGATACAACATTTTGAATCTCTTTCTTGCTGATGGAGATTCCAAAAATTGCAAACTAATTGTCGATCTTGAGAGGCCAAGATTCCAGAGTCGGCCAACTTTAGACTGCACCGTTCCAGGCTTGAATGAAGACCAGGCGAATGCAGTTTCCAAGGTATGTTCTGCTGAAGATTACGCCCTCATTTTGGGTATGCCTGGGACAGGAAAGACGACAGTCATTGCGCATTTGATAGCCAGGCTTGCACAGGCCGGCAAGACAGTACTTCTCACTTCCTACACCAATTCAGCTGTTGACAACATATTGATCAAGGTCAAGCTGCTTGGAGTTCTGTTTCTCAGAGTTGGAAAACATTCGAGGGTACACCTGGACATTAAGGAGCATCTACCGGGAGCTCGTGCGAACCCCATCAACTCATACGGCGAATTTCGTGCAAATGTTATTGAAACCAAAGTTGTTGCTGCGACTTGTCTCAGCATCAGAGACGCTACGTTTAATGTACGTGAACGGTTCGATTACTGCATTGTTGACGAGGCGTCACAGGTTTCAATGCCTTTGAGTCTTGGACCATTGGCATTGAGCGAAAGATTTGTTCTCGTTGGAGATCATTATCAACTACCTCCCTTGGTCACACATCCAGACGCAAAAGTTAAAGAGGGCTTATCTCAATCTTTGTTCGAGATTTTAGCCAACGCGCATCCATCATCGGTATCCCAACTCAGTTACCAGTATCGAATGTCCGAGGATATAATGGCTATTTCAAACGAGCTTGTGTATGAAAATAGACTCAAGTGTGGCACAAGCGAGGTTGCCCAACAGAAGTTGGAGCTCGCGAATCCAGGGATAAGAAAAGCAGATGGATCAACAGGGTGGCTAGAATCCGTTTTTGAACCCAGCAATAGAGTGTTGTTCTTGAACCACGATAATTCATCGGCCTATGAGAAGGTACAGGGTGAGAATGTCATCAACGCATGCGAAGCTAGTTTGGTTCAGCAAACAGTTGAGGCCCTTTGTAGAAGTGGAGTCAACGAAAGCGAAATTGGCGTTATGACCCTCTACAGGTCTCAATTGAGGCTTCTTATGGAAAAGTTGGCACACAGGAAGCAGGTTGAGGTTCTCACTGCAGACAGATTCCAGGGTAGAGATAAGGCATGCATAATCATCTCCATGGTCAGATCTAACCCGCAGAGGCGTGTTGGAGAACTCTTGAAGGATTGGCGCCGAATTAATGTTGCTGTGACGAGAGCTCGATCGAAACTTGTTGTCTTTGGCTCGGAGATGACCCTCGCATCTAGCAAATCCATGAAGGGATTCCTCAAGCTCGTTAAAGAGCGCGGGTGGTTATACAATCTACCTGAGAGCGCGATTGATGATTATGATTTTCAGATCGAGGAGGCAGCGAGCCAAAAGAGAGGAAAAGTAGTTCGCGTTGGCGAGAAGTTGATCGCAAAACATCCTGTGGTCCGCAATATTCTCCAAGACATGGATGTCAACCAGCAAACGGTTGATACTTCCTTTAAATAATCCAAATAAACACTACGAGGTGAAACAATGCTTTTAGATTTAATGCATGAGAGGGATTGAGATGACTGGCTTACCCCACGTCCGAGAAGCGTATTGCGGCGGCCTCAAATGGCAAAGAAGAGTAGCTCAAAATTACGCCCAGCCACCTGAGCATTTGCAGCGTTCGCTTGTCCGTCTGGTTGTGGCACGCGTGGCCGCCGAAGCTGTTGCTGCACATTACGGAAGAATACCACGACGAAAATAGCCACGGTTATCCCGAGAACTGCGTAATCAAGAAGTTCCATTTCCCCGTCGTCTTCATCAAAGGACGATCCCTCGTGATGGGCCTTTGCTTTAGCCGCTGCTCTATCTGATGTTTCTTTCGTTGACTTGGATTCTGCAGAATTCAGAGCACTCTTTCCGAGTCGCTTTAAAGTCCCGAGCCAACTTGTGCTCTCGCGAGGGTCCTTCTTCTGTACCCCAGAGAATAACAACTTGAGTCGGAGCCGAAGTAGGGCCAAAGTCACGGGATAATCATAAGAATGGCCCAGTTCTAGGTCATTGGAAGTCTTTAAACTGAGATCATAATAGCGCTTCGCCAAATAGAAATCAGGGGCCCCATTTGCTGTACCGTAGCCGTATTCGTACATGATGCCGAGCTTGTAGTGACCATGGATAGAAGATGCCAGTGCGGCCTTGTTATAATAGGCAAAGGCAAGATCGTAGTCCTTCGAGATGTTGGCCTCAGGAATGCCGCGGAAATAGACGTCGCCGAGGTATATGGTGGCATCCACATCACCCTGGGCAGATGCCAGCGCAAAGTAAGAAAGAGCAAGGGCAATACGCTTGACGTCAAGAGGTGGTTGTGGGGCTTCATTGGTCCATAGCCACAGAAACTTCGAGAGCCAAGGCGACAGAAGCAGCTCGAATCTGTAAAGCAAGAACGCCGCCGACACCTGCGCATTTGCAAAGCCTTGCTCGGCTGCCATCAGGTATGCTACCAATGCAGGCTTATAGGCACCTTTCCTTATGAAGTTAAATGCTCGCTCAAGGTGAGGAAACATGAACTCGGATTTCTCAATAAACCGCTTGAAATATGCAACGTTAATGGAGCAGTCAGCATTATGCACCTTATCTAGAAATCTGCTTTCCATGGCGTCGGCGTAGTAGAACATTGATTCATAGTGTTCCTGGTACACCGCTCGCTGAAGGAGTTTTACCGCCAGGTCGTCGTCGTATTTGGTCACAAAATCATCGTGGGGTGCTATCAGATATTTTGCAAGTGCGAAAGCCGCCGGGGCACTCAGATTGTGGATTGCCTGCATCATATAGTCAACACTTGCAGAGCTGAGCTTACCATCAGAGGTCGGATCAAGCACATGGAGCTGCGACATGAGGTAGAGGGTATTCCGCGAGGGATAGAGGTCTATCGCTCGCTGAAGATGCTTGTACGCGAGCTCGTATGATTTGGGGAAATGCCAACCTCGCAAGTGAAGCTGCCCTAGGAGGGCTTCACACAGACTCAATGCATAGCGGTCTACGTTGGACATCAAGCTGCTCTTCTTGTCACCGCGGACGCCATGAGCCGAGGCCACGCATTTTTTAGCAAATTCAGCCGCAAGAGAGAAGTTGCGACCTTGGAAATATCCGCCCGATTTGGCGATGTATGCCTCGGTGTAGTAGTGGATCATGGAAGAATCATGGTCGCTGGTAGCCCGCTCGGCAACGAGATCACGCATATTATTGAAGTGGTCTGCTTTGGTGGCCACGCTCAACCCTGATTCGCTAACCCGAGGACCATAGAGCCCGCCGCCGAAATCGCAGAGGCGCAAGTTGTATGGTGGCTCATTGGGATCGGTGTCCTTGTAATTGGCAAGATATTTGCGCAACGCCCGCTTGCTCACGGCCGAATAGAGCACCTTTGCGCCCGCGCAGTTGGCAGTGTGGCCAATCCCGTTGAGTTGTCTGTACGCCAATGCCACCTGGGAATTGTAGTCGTCGTTAGCAGCACCAAACTGGTAATACAAGGCAGCAAGCTCGGGTGCCGGATCCGTCTCGCCAAAGTGTCCAGTGGATGCCAACACGCCTAGCATGAAATATGCATGGCCGTGTGGCAACGAATCCACCGCTGCGAGGTAGAACTTCTCTGCAGCGGAATAGTCGGCAGCAGCACCTGAGGCAAACATGATTGCGTCAGCTTTTGCCACCAATTCGTCTTGCGATAGCGTCTCCGGGGAGGACGAGGCAGGCGGCTGCGGCTCCAACTTCACTTCCCCGATGTAGATTTTGCGAGATGCGTCATAGGGTGGCACGCGAATTCCTTTGTGAATGTTCTCGGCGGTATAGATGTCCGCAAAGGCAAATCTGCAGATCCATAGCGCAAGCGCCCACCACTCAGGTTTCATGGTGGCTAGCGACTTGATGCGTGGCAGAAGGGTGTGCGTACACGTGATTCCCAATCACGTGCAGACTGATTTGTGGAGCCGCCAATGGGGCTTCTCTCTTTTGAATTGGGGCGAATGAATTGTGACGTTGGTAGCTGGTGGCTTTAAGAGACAGTTCTGTGCTGGGATAGGTCTGACGTCTTAGTGACCAGGTCAATATGACACGAAAGTCATGACGGCCTTACGAAGTCTAGTTTTAGGCACCGGGTTTGCAGAAATTGCTTAAGATGCTTCTGTATTGCAGTGTCCAAAGAAGCTGGTGTAGTAGGAATTGCTTTTCGTGGTAAAATGAGAAACTGGTTCCGATTCGCAGCCCACTGAAGACAACACGATCCAGAGACTAAAATGGCAATTCAGCTGTCGCCAGTGGAGAAATGCCGGAAGTGAAATGCCGAAAGTTAGTTGGTGCTTTCTTCTGGACGCCAGACACCACAATCGGGATTCCGGCCCATAAGCATTCGTTTTCTGAAATTGCATGCCGCTTGTCATTCAATCTGGTGCCACTGTCAGCACAAATATATCTCAGGCTACTTGGTGATGCTGCAATTTTTCAAACCATCGCGATTGGCCCTTTCGAGTAAATGGGCGCTGAAACGGACGAAGAGGGCGGCTTCTATCCAGTGTCTCCACTCATACAAGAGAAACGAAACCTTGAGCCAGCACAGAGGCTGCGAAACACGGAAGTTACAATCGTCTAGACCACTCAAAATTACATTTCGGAGCCAGCATTGCGCCAATCTATTCCATCATCATCTATTCCGAATATGCTGGCGCCGCTGTCGTTGTCACAAACCCAGATACTAGAAAAGCTAGAATTTCAGTGTAATTTCAGCGACGCAGAACCCAGAAAACTAGCTTTTCGGCTCACAATGCCCACCTTCTGACATAGCGCAGTGCTGCGCCGCCGTCGGCGCGGCGTGGGGGAGCTACACGTGACAAACATCACGTGCGGGACCCTTCCAGTGGCCACGGTGCACCAGATGAGGAGCCGTCACGACCGGCTCTAGTTGGAATCCACAATTTCATCCCTTTTTCTCTCTCCCTCGCGATCCTCGGTGTCGTGCCGCCCCGCCGTATGTCGGTGGCTTGCTCCTTTCCACGAATCGTCCTGCACCCGCACCCACCTCCTCTTAACAACGCACCAGGTGGGCTGAATTTTGAAAAATCATGGCTCCATGGTCATCTTCGCCACCCGAGGAAGGCGTTTTTCGGTCTGCTCCGATGACAGCCGTGCAATTCTATCTCACCGTGGAACTCGCGCGCGACGTGGTGTTTGCTCTCGGCAAGCTCGGCGTGGTGCACTTTCGAGACTTGAACGCGCAGTTGACGTCTTTCCAGCGCAATTTCGTGGCTGAAATACGTAACTTGGATGCGGTGGATAGCCAATTGGCTTTTGTTCATGCGATGATGCAGAAATATGATTCACTACAGCAGGATCCTTTCAACAATCTTGGCGCAGACGTGGCACCTTTGCTAAGTTCGTCGGATATGGATCAACTCCGCGAGGACGTCGATGTCGTGCACGGTCGGATTTCACATTTGGATGATTCATTTCGGAGGCTCCTGCTTCAGCGAGCAGAGATCATCGAAAACCGCCACGTATTGCACGCCATAGAAGAGTTTCACAACGGTAGCGCAAGGGTGGGCGCTCCTAGTGTTCCTGGATCTCGAATCTCCGATGATCTCCGCCGATTCGAAATTGACTCAGACGAAGAGGCCCTTCTAGACCGTCCAGTAGAACTTTCCGACGACGAGGATGCGGGCGCCAACTTCGACGACCTGCTATTTGGGTGCATTGCGGGCACGATACAGCGACAAAAGGTGCCCATTTTGCGTAAAATTCTTTGGCGTACTTTGCGAGGCAACCACTACTTTAACGATGTAGCGATCGACGAGTCGCTCCCGGGAACAAGCAACCTTGACGAGGTACACAAGAACGTTTTCGTCATCTATATTCATGGTGACTACTTGCTGCTGCGAGTGAAGCGCATTGTACAACTGTTGGACGGTCGTATTTTCGAGAATGTGGGAGGAAATGCAGCAACTAGAGCTTCTGCGCTCTCGGAGCTCAACGCTCGATTCGCCGATCTATCATCTGTTGTTGACTCAACTCGAAGCCACCTCATCACTGAGTTGCTTTTCACACATGAAAAGTACGCCGACTGGTATTATACCGTCCACAAAGAGCGGGCAATTTACGAGGTTCTCAACATGTTTGACGAGGACAGCACCAGGAGGTGTCTAGTTGCTGAGGGCTGGGTACCACTGTCTGAGGTTGAAAGCGTAAGGAAAACCCTTAGGAGCTTAGTAAGGCAGAGACTGGGCGAGCTGGCGTTGGACTTGTCGACCGATACATTTGCCGACGGTGAAAATGGAACCATGCATGATATTGCTACTTTCGGCTCCGGAAGCGACGATGACGATGATGATGATCCTTCCTACGACTTTGTTGCAGTGGTCAACGAACTCCGCACAAATCGCGTCCCCCCTACATTTCACCGCACAAACAAGTTCACAGCGGGATTCCAACTGATTGTGGACACTTATGGAATAAGTACATACAGAGAGGTGAATCCCGGGCTAGCGACGATCATTACCTTCCCGTTTATGTTTGCAATCATGTTCGGCGACTTGGGCCATGGATTCATAGTGTTCCTTGTGGCATTATTCTTCATTGTTAACGAGCGGAAATTTGATGCCATGCGCCAAAAAGACGAGATTTTTGCAATGGCTTATAGCGGGCGCTACATCATTTTGCTCATGGGCTTGTTTTCCATGTATACGGGTCTCATGTACAATGATGTGTTTTCCAAGTCTATGACCCTCTTCAAATCAGGCTGGAAGATAGAGTATCCCCAAGATTACGACTTCAGCAAAAATGGTCCCCAGATGCTAGAAGCGACAAAATTAAACAGCACTTACCCCTTCGGAATTGACTGGATGTGGCACGGCGCAGAGAACGGACTTCTTTTCACCAATTCATATAAGATGAAGATGTCTATTCTCATGGGGTACGTGCATATGAATTATTCGCTCATGTTCAGCCTTGTGAATTATCGGTTTTTCCAGTCTAAAGTGGACATTATTGGAAATTTTATTCCTGGATTTCTATTCATGCAAAGCATCTTTGGCTATCTTTCGCTTACTATTGTCTACAAATGGTGTGTTGATTGGCTCGGCACTGGCCGCCAGCCGCCCGGATTGCTCAACATGCTCATCAACATGTTCTTGGCGCCAGGGTCCATCGACGATCATCTTTATAGCGGCCAAGCAATCGTGCAGGTGATACTTGTGCTTGTGGCGTTAGCATGTGTGCCGTGGCTCCTAATTTATAAGCCCTACGTGCTCCGGCGAGAAAACAACCGCGCATTGGCTTTAGGGTATAAGAATGTGGACCTGCAGAAAAACCACAGCATTCAATTGCAGGAAGAAGAGGAGGCTCTTGACCGCATGGTGGCGGACGTGGGTCATGGTACTCTAGACCCCGATAATGCCAACGACGAC
This sequence comes from Hermanozyma ubatubensis, assembly GCA_030567085.1. Lineage (NCBI taxonomy): Eukaryota > Fungi > Ascomycota > Pichiomycetes > Serinales > Metschnikowiaceae > Hermanozyma > Hermanozyma ubatubensis. Next base: position 20,906 of record JAJLRP010000033.1, on the reverse strand, counting down.
GATTTACAGATGGCCAATTTCACGATGCCGGTTGAGTTTGAACCCATGGCGCATGGCTCCGGAGGGCATGGTGGAAATTCAGAGGAGGAGTTCAATCTCATGGATGTGGTTATCCACCAAGTGATACACACCATCGAATTCTGCCTAAATTGCGTCTCGCATACTGCCTCCTACTTGCGTTTGTGGGCGTTATCTCTTGCGCATGCGCAATTGTCGCAGGTTCTCTGGACCATGACACTTCAAAATGCGTTTGGCCTCACTGGTCCCTCCGGCATTATCATGACGGTTTTCTTATTTGGTCTATGGTTCGTGCTTACGGTTTGCATTCTCGTTTTGATGGAGGGCACGTCGGCAATGCTCCACTCGCTCCGGCTCCACTGGGTGGAAGCCATGTCAAAGTTTTTTGAGGGCGAGGGCTATCTTTATGAGCCCTTTTCGTTCAACAACATAGAGTTATAAGATGGAAATTGGTAACACTTCGAATGAGAGACGAATATATACTCAAAAACTCAAGTCATAAAGATGCTTATTCGAATCTTACACTTAGAACTCATTGAATATTCATTTAAAAAATGCCTATGGATGATATGCACGCACAGGAATAGGCGCCTCGCATACATCTGCGCTGCATGATGCATACGCATTGCGGCCATAGGAGTGTAAAGATCTATCCGTCGGCAAATATTGCGAATATTTGATATCACAAACCATAGTTCAAACTGATATGATCGGTTAAGAATTCCGAGGTATCATTACAGCCGTGACTGCCTTCCTTGAATTGCGCAGAGACTCGAAATGGGACGTACGAGGCGAATGTATGTTATGGGTGATTTATCTCGGCTCGCAAAGGGCCGCAGTGGATTGAGAGTCCACTTCGACGCCGGCGTCCACTCTCCAGGTACTTGCCAATCATTCCCTCGATTCTGTGTAGTTTGTTTCGCCACAATAGGCATCGATGCACCATTTCCAGCCGGTCACATTCAATGCGCAGCTTAAGCACTTCAAGTGTTGAATTCGTGCGTTCCATCACCTGGTGCAGATAATGTACTCGATTTGGGGTTCCAATGGCAGCCACCACGCTCAAGCCATGCGAAGAATTGAGAAGATCAGTAACTGTCTGCCCATGGAGCGATAAGTTCGAGGTATGAAGATCAAAAATGGTGTTTATGTCACTCAAAAGCTGTCTCTGCTCGGCAATGATTGTGCAAACTAGTTGCGGGTCACCTAGGTCTAGGTCTTCCAAGTTGAGGTCTTTCGAGTTGGCCGATTCGTCTGTAATCGGCATTGGCAACTTGAGCGTCCTCGCTCCATGAAGCTCTGGCAGGGCTACTGGTTCGTGTGGAGTAGTACTCAGCAGCAGCACCAGGCTCAAGCGCAGGAGGAGCAGGATTTGCAGTGAATACAGGGAAATTGAGGAGCGGACGGTACTAGCCTGTGAAAATTTTGTGAAAGCATCCGTTTGAAATATTGCATGGTCGCAAAGAATGTTATGAGGGAATCGACGTTTAATCTCCACCATATCTTGAACAAGAGTACGGCGTAGATGCCGAAGCACCTCGTAAATGGTATCGTGATCGGGATTCTGAAGAGGTTCATCCAAAAATGGGAAGATCTGTTTGAGAATATCTGCCGGAGGTTCTCGTTGCGCTCGCTCGAGCAGATACTCTGATCGGTTATTGAAACCTGCAACGGTCAAGAGGCTCTCCACTTTCAATTCCTCAAGGTTTACTGCCAGAACCAGAACAGATACATCTTCCTCTCTAATGGCACCTAGGGCAGAGTCAGCGTTTTTGTGCGCCCTGAGGAGCCTTCCTAAAAAGATCGGCTTGATCTCATCGAAAATTTTGAGGATCTTCGTCAGAGCCTTGTACTGCTGCGAGTAGCTCAACAGCCGCAACTTCTTCCCGCCGTTCAAGAGCTTGTACTGGAGGAATTGAGGATCGCACAAGTTCTCAGCTGTGAGATCCATTTCGCTGAATGTATCAGGAATGTGTATCCTAGCGAAAAGGTAAGTAGCAATGACAAAGTGAGGACACAACTCTACCACCTTGTGGCGGACACAACCAGCCACCATAGACCTTGATGCTGCCTTTGGCACAAACATCTTAGTTGTAAGCACATCTAGGCCACTAATGTGTTTAATGCCCAAGTCAGCAAGTGCCAATTCACGTTTCTGAAGTGCCAGCATTTGAAGGGTGTGGGTGAGCGAAAAGTCCACTAGTGTCCTCAAAAAGGAGTGCATGTTCAGCAGCTGGAGCAGCTGGCCGTCAATGAGCGGAAGAATTAACCTATGATAATCACCCACGTTGTAGGTGGGCAGGTCGTTGTTCTGTGGTCGGGACTCTTCGGAAAGGTCGAGCATTGGTGTAGGGCAATAATAAACGAAGTCTTTTGAATTGCAGACAGAATATGGAAGTCTTGCTAATATAAACAGGCGAAAGCGCTCAAAGTTTTCTGAGTTTCTTTTTAATCTTTCTCTTTTGCCCGTCGCCGTCTAGAGCTTATGTGGAGAACGATTCTATTGAAAAAGTAGGCGCAGGGTTGCGGTGCCAAACTCAAATAGGAGGTAAAATGTTGTGCGGATTAACCTCAAGTAAAACAGAAGCCCTGCGTTTCGGGAAGATGTGTTTAGCAGCACTGGAAGCAGCGAATGGGGCACTATATCTACCGCCTGGCTACTAAGATAGTGCTTGGAAATGAGCGGCGTGAATGGAAAAGACTCCCTGCAGTATGATAGTTGTTAACAATAGCTGTGAAGATCACTGTCTGCCCGATCGAAAGGGTCCCGTAGGGGAGTATTGCCGAGTTAGTTATGATGCGTACTTCATGCGACAATGTGCTGCTGCTGCACTGATGCCAACAATGCGCAAATACTTGCGTAAGTAGAAATCAAGCATATGCACCGCCGACGCATCGTGAGACGTGGGCGGCAGGGTCCGTGAGATAGCGGGATAATGTATCAAACAGCAATGTCCGTTTAATCGGGGGCAAATCCCAGAAGCCCGTGAATCTGTCCCCGGCCAGAGGTGCATTGACAGACCGCCCTAGGAGCCAAGACCAAAAGTGTCAGATGTTGCTGTCCTCATCCAAATTGGCTCGGACCAAAACATGGTTTGAAGATCCGAAAGCAAATAGTTTAGCTTCATATCGCCTGTAGGCTTCGGGAGTTTTTCTTTTTTGCCACAAACTACCCGGATTCTCAAACACCATTCATCTTTCAAGTGGTAGGTATCATTAAAAGGGCTCTTCGCTCATTGACTTTTAGTCACATGAGGAGGTTTAGACGTGGTCCAAAGCTTGGGTGGTGCCATTCTATCCATTCTTCAAGTCTTCCCCAGGTACCTTATCTTCCTTAATAATCATGTCTTAGAATAATGAGGTGCACAACTATCCAGCAGACCATTAGGGCGAGTCCCTATTGTTCTAACATGCATGGACGGCGGTTCCGGGGTGGCCCCTCGTCAACAAAGCGATCTCTGAATTCATTGTTGAAAAGTAAGACACCTGGCAAAAGTTGGTAATGCGATCCATATCGTTGCAATCGTTGCTCGCAGAAGCTTAATGACAGTGCATGCAGCTTTCCGAGGCTTTCTCTTCTAAAATACTCAACATTTCTTAATCCACTTCTCCCATGTCACCAATAGATCGTTTTCGCAAATCTATGAACTGGCTTGCAGATGGCTGCTTCTTGGGTCAGCATCTGTTTGTAGAGATCCCGCGCACGTCGTTTCGCGACCCTGGCGCTGGGTGCTCGCTTACTCCAATCCACAGCGATTAACCACTGTGCGCGCGCAAGCATCATGCATGCACCTGGAACTGGAGATGCGCAATCGGCAATGAAACTTCAAAGATCGACGGGGCGCCATGGCATCCTGACGCCCGTGTTGATTCTTAACCGCTGATTTTGAATGGCTTGGCCTCATGCAATGCTCCCGGTGGCACAACTTCGACACTGCAGGCACACGGAAATGGTGCTTCTTTGCGTTGTGTTAAAGAGCACTAGGCGGGGATGAGTGGAGAAAGTACCAACAATAGTGGTGGCATGGGATAGTTCGCCAAACCTAAGCATGTTATGCTGGCAGGTGAAAAAACTCGGCGTGCGATTGCTTAAGGTTTCAGCATACACCTGGTGCACACACACTCCTGGCTGTTCCCCTTCCTAGTTTCCTATCACAAAACGCAACGGAATAGTGATATTTCGTCATTAAGGTACAAAAATTCCGGAGCAACAGAGAAAGCATGCCCTGAACAATCAAAAGATGGCGAACAAGTTTGTAGAAAGAGTCTGAGTTGCATTAGGTCACCCACAGGAAGATTTGAAGCTCAGGAGCACCTGCCAGATCGACTGAGAAAGGGCATAACATTAAACGCAACAAACGCTTACGAAGAAAGAGTAGAGGAAGAAGAAGGGGAAGAAGAAGAGCAATTATGGGGGGGATAAAAACGAAGCACGCAATATAAAGTTAAATTCATAAACAAGCCAGCCTCCGGCTCCATCACATCTCGTCCAAGGCCAACCCTTTGGCGGTGACCATGTCAGCGAGCTCGCCTCGGAGCTTGTATGACAATAGCGGATGACCCGCATCGTGATCTAGCCAATGCTTGCATGTCTTGACAAGACGTTCGAGAACTGCACACTGTGCGGCAGTCAATGCAAGGCGTGCGTCTGCGTCTGCATTTGCATCGTCGTGAGCATCGGCCCCGTTAGCAGTGACAATGACGCACTGGAAGAGTCTGGCAAGGCTGGTGAAGTGAACAAGGGACATTTTCGACACTTCGATGTCTAGGTTAAGATGCTGCAACAAGGACACCGCCTTGGCACGGTCTTTCAGCCACACCAGCACAATTACGGCGGTGACATACGTGACAAAGGACTCGACTGACATGGTTGGCAGAGCTGTGCTCTCGTCTTGATCGAAAGTGCCATCGTCAAAGTCGGCAGTATCGTCGGAATCCAACGACAGCATGTCGTCGGTTTCCCCGTTGGCGGCCCGGTGCTGGGCCAATAATTTAGAGGCGTAGGTGGGCTGCACAAGACACTTACATAAGTCCACCTTATGGTGCACAGGCGAGCTTGGGTCAACCAATTTTTCGAGTTTTGCCAAGTCGCGGGCGATTTGTGCCTCGCGGTCCTCCTTGGCGTCACAAGCCACGATCTCGAGGAACGCCTCGTTCATCTCATGGAGAAGCGAGGTGGCACGCATTGAAAAAAGAAGCCCGTAAAAATCAGAAGCATAAACGCGCACAAGCTGCTCGTACAACTCATTGTCGTCGGCGTCCTCCTCGATGGAGGTGTTTATGGCACGCAGCATGCTCACGTTGGCGACCCTGCGCATGAACGCCACGGACCGGAACATTGCCGCATTGTCAATCTTCTGCACCAACGTGTGCATGCGGCCCGTCTCAGGCAGCGAATCCGCCGGCAACGTCAGCAACATCTCGGTGCGCCATGCAAGTCCCGGAAGTGAGCCGTAAATGGGGCTGCTGAGGCGGAGCAACTCGCCCACCAAGACCGCCAAGAAACACAGCTCAAACGTCAACTCAGCGCCGCAGAGCACGGCGTAGTCATTGCGCCACACGGCAGCCGAAGGCTTTGTCACGCCGCTCAAATGGCCAATGACGCGGGCGCGGTCCTCCGCCAGAAGCGGCCGAGCAGGCAACATGCCCGCCGCGCGGAGGCCCCATTTGACCCACGCGTTGCGCACCAGCTGCTTTTCTTTGTTTTTGGGGAGCATGTTGAGGAGCGCCGAGACAAACATCAGCACACCGAGCGCCACGACACCGAGGCGGAAAAGCTGAAACGTCGGCTCAAGCATGGCCGGTGGCGCCGAGCGCAACATGGCCGGCACAAGGGGCAGCGCCGCCATGCCGCGGAAGCTGTCGCTGTCGAGAAGCGAGCCGCCCAACATCAGCGCCACGCCGCCCATCATCATGCCGAAGTTGTTGTCGGCGGCGTACACGGGCTGGTTTTGCGAGTACTGCTGGTTGGGAACGCCGCCCGCGCCCGCCGCCAGGCGCATCTGTGGGCTCTGCAGGCTCTGCAGACTCAGCACGTTCTGCTGCATGTGGTTGGCGAAATTATTGACACTGTTTTGCTGCTGGGGGCTGGGCTGCATGGAATCCGCAAAGAGCGGGTCGTTCAAGCTCATTCCCGACAGCCCCAGCGCCATGTCGGCCGCGGCAAAGTCGTCCATGAACAGCGGCGCCGACACGCTGCCGTTCTTGGGCCCGTCCGCCGTCAACTGCTGCAAGTGCATCACCTGCTCGCCGAGCTGCCTGTTTTTGCGCTCGAGATGCAAAATGTACTCGCGCGCCTTGGTCAACACCGACGCCTTGTTGAGCTTCAGCGCCGGCAGCAAGCCGTCGAGCTCGGCCGACGTCACGCTGTGGGACCCGGCCACCACTCGAAGCGTCGGCACCGCGTCGCGCAACTCGAGGATTTTCAGGTTGATGTTGGTGCGGTATTTCTTTTCGATCATGTTGTGCAGCGTCTTGATGCGGCGGCCGCCGGCGGCGGGTTTGGCCACCTTGTCCTTGGAAAGCGCCCGGACACGGCCGGGCAGCGGTGCCTCGGTTTCCGGGGGCGTGGCGTCGCCGTCGGCCTTCAGGCTGCAGGGCGAAATCACTTCCGGCTTCACGGGCACCGCCGGCGCCACGTAAATCTCGCCTTCTCGCTTAATGCAGGGTGGCGACACCTCGTCACGCTTCATGCTGACGGGAGAAAACGTCTGCTTGGTGTCCACCGCACTGCGAGGCAGCAGCACGAGCGTGTTGGGAGTACTGCCGTCGGCCAGTTCGGATAGCGATCCGCGCGAGTAGAGCGACAGGCCGTCGCCGTTTTCAAACGGTCTGGAGTTGCTAAACTCCGTGATGTCAAAGTTCATCAGCGGCTTGTTCAACATGTCTAGCCCGTTCTGGTGAAAGTCCAGGTTTAACGTGGCGAGTTGAGGCTCCAGCAAATCCCACGGGTTCACCGGCCGGTCTGTGGCAGGCATGGTGGCCAGTATCATGGAGAGGAAGCTGTTTGCGTCGTCCAAATCCAACAAGGGGTCGAAAGACATGGTGCTGTTATGGGGGTGTGTGGGTGTTGAATGGGGAGGAGGTCAACAGGGGGGGTCAAATCCTGGGGTAAAAAGTAGGTGGGTGGAGGCGCTAGAACAGGACAGGAGACGTGTTCGGTAGGCGTGTTTTTGTCTGGAATCGCTTTTTTTTGTAGTCTATTTCTAACCGCCAGCTTCGTATTGTTGGTAGCTGTGAGAATTTTGCTAGGAGGACGAGCCGTTTTGTTGTACTAAATTAGAATGAGATGTGCCTTGCATACACGGCCAAAGAAAATGGGCTGATTCTTTATGTTCCGAGCCGTCACGTGAATCGCACGTGCCTGACACCTCAAAAGTGAGATCCCGGTGCCAAACACCGGCTGCGCCCTGTCTGGGCCGGTGAAATGGTGGTTTGAGATTTTCACATTGCCCACAATTGCCCCCATATACCCCTCCCCGTCCTCGTTGATCCGGGCGCAAATACGTTTACGACCATTGTTGCACCCACCACAGTGTCATGCCCGGCAATTCTTACAATCGCGCAGTGTAGCCGCGATGCAGATACGAGGACTTTCCTAAAATCTGGCACTAGACCGAGGTCCATGATGCTGCAACTTACTTTTCCCCACGGCAACCGACTCGGGTGTCTCAGTTGCACTCCGCATGCGTCGTGGCAGGCGCAGGTTTGCCGCGTGATTTCGAGTGCCTTGCATTGGTTCGCAGCCGCTGACGGCTGCATTGAATTGATCCCCCACGGGAAAGTCGGATCCCAGCCCCCACACACTTTGCTTATCACTAGGGTCCACATCATTCCATAATAGGGGCCCGTAAGTCCCATGATGTGGCGAGAGACTGTGGCCAGAGATTGGCGTCACGCAAACCGTTTGGAGGTCACGTGCATATTGCACGTGGAATGCGTCGCTTGCAATCAGCTTAAGCCTCTGCAGGTGCCCGCCCAACAACACCATGATGGCCAACTCAACGGTGATCGCTTCCCGCATGTTTCGCCTGCAGCGCTATGTGGTGATATTTATTGTCTCTGCGCTTGCGGGGCTTCTTATTATAACCTCGATTGCCGCACGATCCCAGACAGAGCTTCTCAGAGATAAGCTGTCCGACTACCTTCAAACTTTACAGCAGGCGGTGCTGGGAACGTTCAAACTGGACGACAAGGATGACAACTTCCCTGAACAGGGTCTGATTCCCGACAATGAGCCCGTAATTCCGAAGCTTAATGGCGGTGACGACAGCGATGAAAGTGAGTCGGTGGACGCACTGCAAAAGGAAGCTGAGAGTAAGCCCAAAGGCGGAGAGAAAGAAGGCTACGATAGTTTGAACGCAGGGTCAGCAAAAGGCAGTGAAACCGAGAAAGACGCCAAAGGTGCGAAAGGCGTCAAAGGCAAGGAGAATGCAGACTCCCGACCCGACGATAAGGTGGCCAACAAGGGAGACGAGCCAGTGAAAAATGGAGGTGACAGCGCTGGTGATGATTTCAGTATCGGCCTCGTTGAGATTGACGGCAAGGAGGAGAAGTGAAGAGGGTGACAATGCATCCTAAAATCTTTGGGTATCCTAATGCTGAATTTGTATAAAACTGCATAAGCAGCAGCAAGCACGTGTGGCTTATGCCTGACGGTTCCAGGTGAATTTGTCTGTGCATCGCTGATTGCTGTGCCTTTGGCGCTTACTCTGAATAGATTGAAAAGAACAGCGAACGTAGGTTGGTGAGGTCTAAGTGGATAGTGAGACGGGTGGTACTGTCAGAGTGACTTGGGGCAATCGCGAAATGCTACAATTTTTCTGGTTTCCTGAACGCGCTGAAGCTCCCTGCCTTATAACCTGGACACTCGCTCAATTTAAAGCTTAAGCTGACTCAACAACCAACTTCCAACTCCACATCGAGAGCCATCATACCAGCCTCTTACCTTACAAATCCTTCCAGATGAGCTTCTCCACATAGTCGCCTTTGGATTTTTCTCGAAGAAAGCCCATCGAAGTCAACTCGGAGCAACTTTGCACAAACCATGCATACGTAACCTTGTGCCATTTCTCATCGTCAGAGTCAAGATCTTTGGCAAGCTCGTGGTCCTCGAGATCCTGGGCTATACCATTGCGTGCCAAATTTGCCCTGAACGCCGAGTAAAAGTCCCAAACATTGATATTCACGGGTGCATCTCGGAAGACCTGGTACAATTTACAAAGCATTGGTCCCATTAGACGCCCAGATACTGAGGCCGGTCCATCCAGCATTTCAGTGACCGCAGGGCTCTGCAAATATTTCTGAGGCTGATCCAATGCTTCTTCAATCACCTTCCGCAGCTTTGGCCTGATGAGGTTAATCATGAGGTTTTCGTAGTTCTCTTCTAGCGTCACGTGTGGCTGCAATTCGGCAAGCTCGCTGAAGCCTCCACTTATGGTGAAAACTTCGTTAAATAGATTGTCAGAAATCTTCATATTCACGTGTGGGTTGTTGTGGAGGAAGTGGGCAACATGCTCTCTGGCCAAGGATGGTTCTTTGCTTAAAGCATCACGAAGAATTAGTACGTGTTCATCGGTGCAGTTCTTCACTGAATCCTTTATCCACTCTGAAAGAAGAAATTGCAAAAACTCTGCCGTTTGCTCTGCAGTAAATTGTCCCACTTTGCGCAACACCTCGTTCATGTATGGCGAGTTGATGAGCTGATTATTGGTTATGAGCTTGTAAATCTGGAATTTCTGCTTGGCAGGGTCAATGTGGTGAATCACATGGACGGCGTTCATCACGCTGTTTTGGTAGGTCTGAAAACGCCGCTGGGCGACATTGAGGAGCAGATGTACCAGGCGGTCGTCGTCGAGAAGACGAAGAATTTCCTCCTTGGTAGCATCTCCCGTTGTGAGCCCATGTGCCAAAACTTCCATGTGCATTTTGAAGGAAGGAAGCCGTCGGAGAGCCTCGTAGTGGAAGTGCTCTGGTCGGAACTCTGGATCTACCATCGATGCGACCGGCAGCAGATAAAAGTGAATCATGTAGGCGAGACGAATCTCGGAAATCAAACTGTCAATCGAGTTATGGGAGTTCTCAAACCTTCCCAAGATGATCAGCGACAACTTGGCATCTAGAAGAAGTGGACTGGCTTCGGTGATTTCGTTCTGCAACAACAAGTCGTCGACAACCTGAAACCCAATCTCAAAGTTATCCTTCGTTTCCATTCGCACGCCGCGAATGAGCGGCCTCAATTTGGGCGCCAATGTCTGGTTTATCCACAGACTCACGTTTCGAGAACTTAGGCCAACTACCACCTTGAGGGGTGCCCGGGAGACATACACACTGAAAAGCTGGAAAAGCTGGTTAATGAGCTCGCCAGAAAACGCGCTCGCATCCTCCATAATCACGACAATCTTGAGTTCATCACCGCATCCTGTGGTGGTCTTGTAGTTGTCGATCCAATCTGCGATAATATCGAAATCGTAGGATATGCGGCCCTCCTGAGAGTCGCCAGCATCCTCAGCATCGGTCTCGTCCTCGTCAGAATCTGGCCCCTGATCTGTGTCTGAGGGATTGCTTGACGAACCACCGTTGTTGCTTGACCTGGATTTTCCGTTTTGGCGATGCTTTTTTGTGCTTCCCTCGTCATTATTCTGGTTTTCAGTGTCCTCATCTCCAGATTCACCATCATTTTCGCGTATAAGCTCCTCGTCAGAGTCCACGTCATTGGCCCCACCGCCAGCTTCACGTTTACCTTCAACCACCTGATTGACAAACTCACGCATAGCCACCTTGACATTGAAACACACCTTGGAATTCATTCTCACAAAATGCACATGGGGCGTACCCGATTCAGCCATGTAGTTGGAGAACTGTTCGAGAATCCTGAGGTTGTTGGCAGTGTTTGTGCTCATGGAAAGAAACGACGTATCAACCTTGTGCACCACTGGCTGCCTGACAAAGTCAAGCAATTGGGCAAAAAGATCGTAGTTGGCGAAATTCAAAATCCAGTCGATGAGTTGGTGTTGACGGCCCCAGATCTGCTGGTAGAGGCGGTAACGGTGCTCTGCATGAGCTGCAGACTCTCCATCAAGACTTCTGAATATGCCATCGCGAAGTTTCTTCCGTTTCCGGGGAGGTAGCACGTAATGTGTCTTTTGGGTATTCGGATCTAGCAGGGCCCGCATGGTGTGCAGGAATTTTTCACCTCCGATAAGAAGTAGGCTGATTTGGCGTGGGGAGTAGACGAATTCTTCTTAGCCTTTCATAATCGTCTGCTGCTTGAATGGCAAGATTCAGATCCTGAGGTTGCCCTTTTGATTCACATCGCTGGCTCGTAAGCTACGCAGACGCTGAAGAGAAAGCTACTACGTCATAAATACCTTTTTACTCACGAGAAGTACAGCAAGTATTCAAAATCATCCTACAATGAAGAGCTGCTGCAAGTATGAGGGATCCAGCAAGCAAAAATGACAATTAGGAACAGCATGCGAGAAGTGATTTTCTGGCACCACGATCAACCAACTGATGAGGATCGTAAGAGGTAATGTCTCGTCAAAAACATAAGGATGACTAAAATGAACATGTTCTTCCGTCTTCTGGCCGGTCCCCATTTTCGAATCCTCGCGCCTAAAGCTCTGACCGCGTCTCGATGGACCGAGGCGCTGTGAGAACCAACTTCCCGCCAACAACTTTAATAATGTCAAAATAAAAGCAAATTAGTAGTCATTACAACTTTAATCCTCTTTCTTATGGGGTTGCAATATGTGGGGCAGATCGACACCGATCCCATGCATGATCATGCATCGCGGAGAAACCCCCCAGAACAGACAATGAAGGCCAAGTCAACTTAGAAACAGGCTACTGGAAGCAAAAAGCTAGATACCAGAAGCTAAAAGGAGGGGTTGCATTTTCCGAAATTCTATCGAAGCGGTCTCCTGACCCCCTAGCGGGGCAGCCATAACACACGCTGTGCATAGCCCGCAACAAATGTGCCAATTTAGGGCCCAGATATAAAAGGCATTCCCCATCGCCTTCGCAAACAGCCCCCGAAACCCTCAACTTTCCAGCCGGCAATTTTTGCCTCGTTGCGGGAAATCACATCTCTTTCCCGATTCAGTAGGCCTGCGTAAAACCCCACCTTCCTCATGTGGACCCGTCACATGTGGGGCAGCCACTAACTCCTTGTTCTTTTTCTCTCCGACATGAACGAAGCGGGAGGGTCGGCCCCAAATCTCCACAGGAGAAAATTAGCCTCAGGCAGCCTGGATCTGGCCCAATCCGTCGTGCTGTCCAATCCGGGGTCGTCACTGTCAAAATCATCACACCCTCGGCGCAAACGAAGAAAGTTCAACATTGCGCCCTTGAATACACCTCTCAGACAACGTGTGCAAACACTAGCATTGATCTGGCATACCATATGCATTCCCGTACTCAGCTGTGTGGCGCTAGCTACCGTGGGGCTCGGACGAACCGCATGGCTCACGTTGGTGTTGCCGTATTTGGTTTGGTTCTACGGATTTGACCTCCACACGCCCACCAACGGCAAGGTGGTCTACCGCGTGCGTGACTGGATGCGCAATCTCATCATCTGGGAGTGGTTTGTGGAGTATTTCCCCATCTCGGTGCACATGACATGTGAGTTGGAACCCACCTTCACGCAGGAGGTGGTGGAGCGCATCGACTCGCCCGACGACGAGGAGGACTTGGTGCTGGAGTACTCGCGGACGTTTGCTGACCGTCTTTTCAAGATGATTGGCTTGAAAAAACGGGTCAACGACGCCGACCACCTGGCGCCCAACGACGACGTCGACGACCTGAAAAGCAACAACAGCAGCAGCAACAGCAGCCTCCGAGAGCTTCCGGACTATCCCGACGGCAACGTTTCGCGAATCGTGCGCAAGGTGCAAACGGGGCCCCGCTACATTTTTGGCTACCATCCCCACGGCGTGATATCCATGGGTGTCATGGGGTTGTTTGCCACCAACGCGCTCCGTAACGAGCCGTTTGAGCCGCCGGCCCGGTTTCTTCTGCCGTTGTTCCACAAGCCCTGCAAAAACAGCCGGCCGTTTCCGGGAATTGGCTACATTTTCCCTCTCACTCTCACCCAGCAGTTCACGGTGCCTCTCTACAGAGACTACATTCTCAGTTTGGGGCTCACGTCGGCCTCCGCCAAGAATATCAAGAGCATCATCAACAACGGCGACAATTCGGTGTGCGTGGTTGTAGGCGGGGCCGAGGAATCTCTCTTGAACGACCGCGTGGGCCGGACCAGAAAGGTGGGGATCGGCTACAAGGGGCCAGTCAGCGATGACGAAACGGACAGCAACAAAAGCAGCGCCGAGGACAACTCGGGTGCACGTGACGGCGGAAACTCCCAATCCGGCCACCACCACGCAGCCGATGCGTCCAAGCAGGAGCCCCGCAAGCAGATTCGCTTGGTGCTTCGCAAGCGCAAGGGGTTTGTCAAGTTGGCCATCGAGTTGGGAAACGTGTCGTTGGTGCCGATTTTTGCTTTTGGCGAGGCTGACATTTATACCCTCAACACGCCCCAGGAGGGCCTGTGGGGGTGGCAGTTCCAGCGGTGGATGAAGAGCACGTTCCAGTTCACCATTCCTTTTTTTTCGGCTCGTGGCGTCTTTGTCTACGACTTTGGGTTCTTGCCGTATCGCACGCCAATCGACATTGTCACCGGTAATCCGATCTACGTTCCGCCTGGACTTCTTCAGAATTCAGAAAAGCTGGGCGACGCTAGTCCCGAGCTGAAGCCGCTCCGAAAACGCCAACCGTCGTTGACCAACTTGCTTTTGGGCACCAAGAAGGCCAAGAAGGCCCGGCCCGCAATTCCGCAGGATATTCTCGACCACTATCATCGCTTGTATGTCGAGGAGCTCAAGCGGGTGTATGAGGACAACAAAGACCGGTTTGGCTACGGGGACGTGGAGTTGATTATCCACGAGTAGCGTGGCTGAATGACACGGAAGATCGGGTATTGGCATCGTGAGGGCGTCGCTTTTTCTTGGGCTGTGTTTGTTTCCATTTTTGGGATATCGCTGATGGACCGAAACGGTAGTTTATGAACTCGATGGCGTATAACTGCACATTGAACTGAATCTACAATGAATGGTGGACACTGGCCAGATTCCATGTAGATGTGACCGTAGTTGCAGGCGGGTTACGGAGCTTTGTTCCCACATCTGCTCCACTAGCATGATGCTAACCATCTTCCCCTCGTCTGAGGCTTTCCCAGGTCGGTCTACACTCTGCGCGGCTCTGATATGTATTGATGATGATAATGATATGATGATAGTGATGACGTAACTGCTTGGCAGCCATCGGTTAATCGTTGTCTCCACAAACATTTAACGCATAACCCTACGGACATTAAGCCCGTACCCATGTGAAACCTTCCCTGTCGTTTGAATAACCTCCTGCAGAGGCGTCTGCATCTGCTCACTTGTCCTTGTTCTCCTTTTTCTTGACCATCTTCCCATCGTAAAGACCCTCCTTCTGGTACTTCCGAGCCTGTCTTAGCAAATCTCTGTCGACCTTACGGCGTCCTCCGCCACTGCTGGTGCTACTGGCAGTAATGGGCTCTGCGTCACGCGCAGGAGGGGCGTTTCTGCGGTGGAACTTGTCGGCCTCCTCGAGCCCCTGCTTGAATTGCTCAAACTCCTCTCTCTTGGTGGCCAATTTGCTCTCAATAGCCAAGACTTTTTGGGTTTCTTTCTCCTCCCAGTCGCGCAAGAAACCAAACCCCGTCAGTTTTCCGAAGGGGGCGTGTCCAAAAAACTTGCCACGAGGGTAAAGTTTTCGGAGGTAGTCGTCATCAATGCGGTCAATGAAGCCACCGGTCTTGAACAATCCGGTGGCGCTCTCTTTGAGGGGATGGTTGTCTGCATGCTCAAAAATCTCAAATGGCCGAGTGGCGCGTGGCTTTTGTGTATCCTCCAGCCCCCCGATTAACGTTTCGGGAATGCTGAAATCGTAGCGGACTCTGACATGAGGTTCGGGGTCCAGAACAGGGGTGTGGCCCGTGTGCCCATCAGAGTTTTCTAGCGCGTGTTGCGGTGGTTTAGGGAGCTCGTCGAAACTGAGGTACTTGACGTTGTGCTTCTTTGCGTCGGACTTGGTCAGCACGTTGCGTTTGATGGGGCTGGATTTGGGATTTGTGGCAGCCTTTTCGTCATTTTTGGGGGACTTGTTCGATGAGTACAAACGGCGGGTTTCCCGTGGAAAAAACCTGGAGACGCTGTGGCGTGCTTGCGCTGGTCTGGCTAAAAACATCAGGTGGAGGCAGTAGAATCCAGTAGGTGACCGCCCTCGCCCTTTGGCGCGCGGTCACGTGACCGTCTCGCCCGGGACTCGCTGATGAAAACCATGGCATGGCGGGAAGAAGCCCGGCAAGAAAATGAAGAGAAGTAAGAAAGTGTGGTGGGTATTGTGTCGTTTCGTTTTTCTACACGGCGACTTCTGAGGTAGTGATTTGATGGTTTGACTGTGATTTCATGGTGAGTCATTGGGATTTTGGCATGAGGACGAGATTTCCCAAGGGCGGACCTTGCCGAGTCCGAAATCGCCGCATCTGCAATTTCGTAGTAGCGACTAATTTTTGGTCAAAACCTAGTCCATCGTTTCGGCACTACCGAGGATCCCATGGTGCGACATAATCGGACGAAAAATCCCGTCCTAGCGTCTTCCGAGACTACCAAACACGGCGCCAGGAATTTGAGGCCCTCATTTTAGTCTGTGCAGGGCCAGCTCTCAAATTTGCGGCCTCTGGCGCCGGGTGCTAGATTTGCAGACGGAAAGTCACGTGCGCGAGCCACACTGGCACCTCCATCTGGCAGCCGGCCCCCAAACGTGAAAAAGACGGCAACAGCGAGGGCTGAAAATTCTCAGATTTCTAATTCTCAGTACCTGATCGCAGTTCCCCGTGTTTTTCCAGCTTTCCCCCCTTCGTCCTCTATTTTCCACCCTCTTCTCAATGCGCATTCTACCCAGGCCCACGTTTCGCCGCTCACCTACTACTTCATCTCCAATGTCGGTGCACAGAGAAAAAGTGACGCTCTCGCAATTGCCACACACGTTCGACAAACCCGTGCCGCTCGCCATCATCGGAGGCACGGGTCTCTACGACTTGCCCAACTTGAAGCCAGTCGCCAGACTCACGGTCTCGACCCCCTGGGGATACCCCAGTGCACCAATTACCATTGCAGAAACCGGAAATGAACAGTACGTGGCGTTTTTGGCGCGCCACGGCGCACACCACGACTTGTTGCCCTCGGATGTGCCGCTGAGAGCCAACATCGCCGCGTTGAAGAAGTTGGGCGTCAAGGCGATCGTGGCGTTTTCGGCGGTGGGCTCGTTGCAGCAGGAAATCCGCCCACGTGACTTTGTGGTTCCCACCCAGATCATCGACAGAACCAAGGGAATCCGGCCCGCGACGTTTTTCGAGAAGGGCTTCGTTGCCCATGCCATGTTTGGCGAGCCTTTCGACGTCAAACTCAACAAGCTCATTTCCGAGGCAGTGCCGGTGGAGGGCTTTTTGGAGCAGCACGACCTGGCTCACGTGCCCAAGCTCCACTCCAAATTCGGCACCAACGGCGGCGACGACCTCACGGTGGTGTGTATGGAAGGGCCCCAGTTTTCCACCCGAGCCGAGTCTAGAATCTACCGCCTGTGGGGTGGCTCTGTGATCAACATGTCTGTTCTTCCCGAGGCGAAGTTGGCTCGCGAGGCCGAAATCGCCTACCAGATGATCTGCATGCTGACAGACTACGATTCGTGGAACGAGTCTGAGGAGCCGGTGACTGTGGAGACGGTGGTGGGAAATTTGAAAGCCAACTCGGCGAACGCCGCCAAACTTGCTGCCCATTTGGTGGATGTTATTCTGGCCGACTTGAAAGACGGCACGCTGGGCATTGCCCTGGACTTGGAGGGCCTGATGAAGTTTGCGGTGTCGACGGCGCCTCAGGGAGTCAAGAAGGAGCTTTTGGAGAAAATGCACTTCTTGTTTCCTGGCTACTGGCCCGTGCACTAGATGCTGTTTTGTCTTAGACGTTAGCCACTTGTATGAGTGCAAGAGCCTTCTGAAATTCAACCTTGGGACGGCGACAGTGATTCGAATATAGATTTTTTGAAAGGTTTCATGCGATTAAAATTCTGATACGTCTTGTGTGGGTAAATGCACTTTTGGGGTAGCAGGGACTGGCGTGGGTGAGGATCTACTTGCCCAACTTTGCCCGGATCTTCAAGATAGAGGAATTGGTGCTGTACTCGAAGCCTGAAAATACTAGCTGTTTAGGACACGCTGTGCGCTTGTGTTCTGGTTTCTTTGTCCAACGGCTGAGTACTCTTCTGGTGCTTCTGGACTGCTAGAGCCACTAATTAACGGGACGAGTTGTCAAGGGTGGCCCAGAGAATTCCACTTGAGGTTACGTCATAAGTGGCTCACAAAATTCACTTTCCGTGAATACTAATCAAATTCTCTGTCGCTCCGGCATGCCACTGAATTCTGCTCACCGCCAGACTCGCCGTTTTCCAAGACTACTGTGCTCCCTTAGCGACATTTCACTTTTTTGAATAACTGGTAAACGGAAAATCCTGGTGCCACAAAGCCAAGCGGTGTTCGAACGTCCCACTTTCTGGGCGCCAATAGCTCTTCGGATCTACTTTGATCTACAGTATTCCATGAAGTCTCTTCTAGAATAGGCGTGGAATCTCCTTTCTGACAATTTCTCAGGCGAACAATTCACGACGAGCATTGCCTCTTTGCAGAGACGTAAACCCCGTTTCGTGGGACTGGTAGCTACTAAAGTGACTCTTTTTTCATTTTCTCAACCGCAAGCCGCGACAATAGGCTCGCTCCGCGCCGAAGATCTACTTCTCGCATTATTCACAATCACGTGAGCAGCGCCTATAGATTGTTTGATTTTTAGTTGAGCGTATCGTCTTGGCGATGTCTCACCTGCGCCGATATCGATAATGTCGGCCAGATCCCGGAGCCGAGTTTTGTGGGGTTGCTTGTGGGGTCGATGTGGTTGTGGGGCTGATCCCACATTCTGGTATGGTTGGACCGCACCATCAGTGGAAAAAAAGCCCATGTGTAGAAGCAGCATAATTCCGCTGAAATTCAGCCCCGGGGCTCGCCAAACCGCTGGACGTTTTCGGCAACTCCGAGGCCAGAAAACAGAACCATCGTGGTTTCGTCTTATTATTTCCAGCTCTGCCATTCTACATTCTTTGAGTTTCTTGGGCTCGCAGCAGATCACTCCCATCCACAAGGGGCAAAAGCTAATTCTCGTTCCGAGCCAAGTGCACGCAAACACCAGCAATGAAAGTGGAGAACCATTGCTGTTTCTACTGGGGCAGTATTGCAGCTTTCGTGGTCAGGACTCCAGAAATTTTCCTTCACCCTCTCCTCTTTTTTTTTCGATTTTTTGCTCTCCTCGCCGCACCTACCCCACGTTCTCCTATCTCGCGTTAACAATGATTGGGCGCCACATGTGGTGCAGAGTTTGGAAAATTCGCTTGTGTGGCGGACAACAGGAATTGCCAGCCTGGCAATGCCTGAAATCGTGAAATCTTGAAATCGAAATCACCAGTGCCCAGCCCCTGCGTTCCCCGAGCATGGTGAAAATCCCCGTTTTCTTCTCCTCATGCTGCCTGATGCGGAAGTATCATAGATAATGCGGAGACGGAAGGCATGCATACAACGGAGTCACTCCGACTCCGACTCCGCTGCGGCCTGCACGCAGGCTCGCTGCGTGCATATGCAGGTTTGCCCTCCGAGCCCCTCTCTGGGCCCCAAGTGGGGCATTATATATACCCGGCACCCGCGTAGGGTGCAAAAAATCAGCACTTTTCAAGTTCGTCACCGTCCGACTTTCAGCGCTACTACTACCGCCGCAGCCCCCTTCCGCCAAGCGTATCCTCTGCCGCCACGTGACCGCCCTTTGCGACGTTAGCTCACTTTATATATTCTTTCTACCCCCCAGCAGCCGCTACCCAAACACACACAAAACACTACAAAATGTCGTTGAGAACCCTCGGCTTGAACTCGACATTGAGCCGCATTTTCACGCGCTCGCAGGCGCCCGCCCGGTCTGTTCAGACGGTGCTCAACTTCAGAAAATTTCCCGAAGAGTCGCTTTCGAAGATCATGACTCGCTGTGACCAGGAAATGGGCGGCCTGTCGACGGTGAATTTTGGCATCGACCCGCAATCAGGAGCTGGCCATTTCCACGGCACGCTCAACTTGGATTTGCCCAAGAACAACCCGGAGATCACCCGTTCGGGCTACGCCATGTTCCGCACCAAGGACCAGAAAGAGCTGTGGCTTTCTGGCGACTCATACTGGGACTGGAGCGAGTACAGCTCGTTGGTGTTGAGAGTCAAGGGCGACCGCAGAAAGTACCTCGTCAACATCCAGGCCAATACCCCTCTCGTGACGGACTTGTTCCAGCACAGGCTCTTCTTGCATCATCCCGGCGAATGGGAGACGGTGGTGATTCCGCTAGACGACTTTGTCATGACCAACTGGGGCGTGATCCAGGACGGCAGCGAGCTCAACAAGTCGGAGGTCAAGACGGTGGGTGTTGGTTTGTTGGACAAGCAGTATGGCCCATATTCGTTGAAGGTGGACTGGATCAAGGTGATGACGGGCGCCGAGGTGGAGCGTGTCAACACCAAGTCGCGTGCTGAGCGTCTTGCCATTGAGCACAATGCCAAGATGAGACACGAGAAGGACATGGAGACGAACATGCCCACGGGCAACGGCGGCCTGGCCCTCAACACCCACAAGTTTGAGGACCCCACCAACAACGTGATTTGAAGACCATGGAATCTAGGAAATAAAAATGATGAAAAAAAACTAATAAATACACAGAGTGGACCGAGAAGAAGCGTAGATTTGCGGCGGCTCCGGGTGCGTGTATTTTTCCCGCGATTTCACCGTGGTAGTGGGCACTGCAGTGTCCTCGATGTGCGCAGAATGAGATCACTGCGACGCAAGAAGGTGACAGGCCTGCAAGCACATGCAGTAGCAAGGGGAGCATCTGATGCGCAATTCGCACGTGACGATTTAGCGATCTCGGCTGCCATTGTGCGGGGAGTGCTTCTCCGCCTCTGTGGTTCCCCTCGTGGGGAACAGAGGCACGGGTGCGCGGCCGGCCCGGAGGCACGGATGTTGGTGCACGGGTCTGGTCCGCGCACGCCGCCCTCTCTTCTTGCAAAATTTTTCGCACTCTGCTCTCCACCTACACCGACTATCAAAAATGGCAAGAGGCCCGTATGTCTAGTGTTCTTTTCGGAGACACCGACAGCTCTACAGAGCAGATTCCACAATCTGCCTCTGACTATATCGCCTTCTTCCTTTTATGGGAAGATGTCAGCCGATCTCCAGCTGCTTGCAGCCCGGATGGGAGCCTTGTCGATAATCGGTGGTGGGAACAAATGAGAGGGGAAATTGGGCAGGTTGAGTGGGGGTGGCAAACCGAATCCGGGCGGCGTCGTCCTGGCGTCACGCTGGGCGGTGTCGGCGTGTTTTGGCTTCCACGCTGACGTTTTTCCGGGCCGCTGGCATCACGGCGTCCGTCTGCGTCACGGTGGCTGGCATTGCGCTGTCCATGGCGTCTGCGTGATGTCCGGCTGCGGTTTGTCCAGTTTTTTTCCGGCGGCCTCCTCGTCCTGTCGAACTCACTCTCCGTTTGTTCTCACCACTGTGTCTTCGTAGCCTTAGCACCCCACTAACCCCAGCAAAAAGCATCTCAAGAGATTGGCAGCTCCATCGCACTGGATGTTGGACAAGTTGTCCGGCACCTACGCCCCCAGACCCTCGGCTGGTCCCCACAAGTTGAGAGAGTCGTTGCCCTTGATTGTGTTCCTCAGAAACAGATTGA
>JAJLRP010000032.1:0-113626 GCA_030567085.1 Hermanozyma ubatubensis | reverse complement strand
GAACCGCTCTTCCGATCTTGCGTTGCGCGTGTCGCTGCCCGCGCTGCCGGTGCTGCGCCGGCTGCTTTCCGACCAGCTCCGCGGCCCGCCGGCGCTGGTGGTGCGCCACCTGCGCGTTTTGTCCGGCGCGCTGGCCACCAACCTCGGCGCCATCTTCGTGGCGCGCCACACGCACAACACGCCGGCGCACCCGGTGACGGCGGACATGGCGCCGGAATTGCGGCCCATCGTCACGTTGTTGAACGCGCAGCGCATGCTGCTGTACGCGCTGGGCGCCATGTGGCTCCTCAGCGCCGACGGCGCCGAGTGGATCGCGGCCGATGCGTCGCTCACCGGCACCGAGTTGTCGATCTTCGCGCCGGGCGCGCTGCTGCCGCGCTACGTCAACATCGTGGACTGCCAGGTGCACGTGACCGCCGGCACCGCCGGGTCCGCCGCTCCCCACGGCACCATCGTGCTTCTCCAGGACTTCGAGGCGCATCTGGCCACGCTCCGGTTTCTGTCGGCCGACGATCTCCGCGGCTGGCTCGCGGCGTTCCAGCTTTCCAAGTTCGAGTACACCATGCTCAACGAGGCGTTCACCGCCGTGATGCTCTCGCTCGTGGGGCCGCGGCTCTCCGACATCTACACGCTTCTTGCGCCGCGCCACCACTTCACGCATTTCGACTGGTGCAACTTGCGCTTGCCGCAGGTGTCGGGCAAGTGGCTCAAGTTGTACATGGCCATCGTGCCCAGCGACAAGAAGAAGCTCGGCCGCGTGGAGTTCTACACCTCCGACAAGATCAACAAGAAGCTGCTTGTCATGTACATCAACGACGTGGACTCCGTGTACAACGTGTACCCCGAGGACCACCACATGATCGACTTCAACCAGATCATGAAGGTGGAGGGCGAGATTTTCGTCAGCAAGAACTACGAGCACTTGTTCTCGCACGAGCTCGGCCTGGGCCCGCTGTCGCCCAAGAAGAGCCGCTCGAGAACGGCGTCGCACACCTCGCTCACCTCGCTTCCCGCCTCGGCGTTTGCCGCGCCGCCCGCCATTGGCCTCTCGCATCTGACGTCGTCCAACTCCATTTCTCGCTCGCGCTCCAACTCCGTCAACTCCACCTCCAACTTCTTCGTCAACGCGCCGCTGCCCGACCCCGAGCACCATGCCTACTTGAAGACCGGGCTGCTGCCGCCGCCCAACGCCGGCCACTTTTTCAAAAAGCAGTCGGCCAGCAACTTCGTCACCACCAATTACTTGTACTTGATGCCCATTGCCCACCCGGGCGTGCTGGCCATCGAGATCATGATCCGCACCTTCATTCCTCTCATCGACGCCTTCAAGCTCTACGGCAGACCTGACCACCTCCTCAGCAACAAGTCGGACCCCAGCTCGATGCTTTTCGGCCTCCCCTCGCTTCCGAGATACCAGTATCTTTCATCCGACGATGCCTACGCCATCACCGCCGCCAACTTCGACACCGCGTTGTTCTACCACTGGAGAGACGCCGACTGGCGGAGAACCTTCAAGGAATTTGTCGAGTGCAAACGCCGCGACGGCGACTACAAGGGCACCGGCAACATCACGGACGTCTACGAAGCGACAGACGCTTCCGATTCCAGCTCGCACGCTGGTCTGTATTTGCTCGACCAGGTGCATTCTCCCCGCGTGGTGTTTCCTCAGGGCTCCTCCCAGGTGATGTCGCCGCCACCGTTGCTTCCATCCAAGCTTCGCGACTCGTACGACGTTCCCCGGGCCTCCACAAGCGCCGACAGTCTTGAGTTGGGCCACCCCATCGACTTGGAGGACCTGCAAAGCTCCAGCATGACGACGATGCATTTCGCAATTCCTCGCGCCACCTCCATGCTGCCGCGGGTTGGGAATGAGGAAATCAAGCGGTCGTTGGAGCCGATTGTCGATTTGCCCACGCCCTTGGACGACCGGCTTCCCAGTAGTGCGGGCTACTTCAGAATTTAGGAGGACGGGGACGAGAAAGAGAATGAGAGAACAGCAGACGCGCGACAATGCGCCACTGGTGCGCCATTGCAGGTAGAGGTTGCTGGATCTGGAAGTCGCTGGATCCGAATCGACTCTGACGCATTCAGTGACCCGTTGCACTACCAGGATTTCAATGCGGGACTCCTCCGAATCACCGGATGGGCCCACTTGTGATGTGGTTGGGGGTGACTCAGGTGACGTGGGTGGTTTATGCAACGCTGAAGGTTCAGGTGACACATGCATGAGAATTTCAGCACCCAGATTGCGGTCTGGACGCACAAGTTGTTTATAGCCTCGCTCGGGCCCCTTGGATCTAGATAGAAATAGCCCACTGTCGCTCTCGCGGTTTCGCTTCGTAAGCCCTCTGGCTCGCCAAAAACCTCGCCAATTCTGGGTGCAACTGACTCTTCTTTTTCTCTCTCTTGCGAGCTAATCATGCTGATAGATAATTTGGCTTCTCGACTTGTCTTTCTCCCTCATGCGCATCACCAATACGAGCTCGGATCCGCGGCCTCGGCCGCCTGGAATGGTACTATTTCTGTATTTGCCTTTTCACTCATGGTTCTGGCCAGCAAACACGCCACTCTGCCATCATCTGACCGCCAGTCACCATGAGTTGCATTGTTTGTTGTCTGCATATGAGCCCTGACGGGGGTTCGGAGAAATGTTTCTGGAAAGCGCCCAGCGGGGGCCGAAAATCGGACCGAGCACAAAACGAAGATTCTGTAGAAATCTGGCCGCAACTTTGACAGTTTGTTGTGCCGCTGACATCGATCAGACGGGGCGTTCCAGCAGCATGGGCGACCCCCCGGAAGTCGGTCGCAAATGCCCCAATTCCGAATCGTCGCCGAGGTCGGTGAGCCCTGAAAACCGACAACGGACTTGTTTACAAATTCAGAGATGCACTTGCCAAGCTGGGCAACACCTACACGTCTGTACCGGACGCGTGGTGCACGCGTGGCGTGTTGTTTATATTGTTGCGCGACGTAAACACCCAGACAGGACGCGAGGGCAGCAGTATAGGGACGAAAAGTGCCGCCAGAGCGGCCCAAGTCGGCTATTCTGGACACTTGTCGAAAATGCTCGCGTCTCTGCGTTTCCATCACCTCCAGAATGGGCCTGTTTGCCCCAATTCCGAGGTCACTGTCTCTTCGCATGCACCGTTGCTGTGGGCTGTATGCAGGCACGCGACCTGAGGGCGCGCGCCAGGTATATAAATCAGGCGTCGCACCCATCACCAGCATTTTTCTCTCCATAGGAAATCAAGACTTCTCCGCCAGGTCTTTGAGGAAAAAAAAAACATTAAGCATAAAACACAACCACGATGTCAATCCAGCAGACCCCCACCAACGGCCTCACTGGCAAAATCTCCACGCTTGAAATGTCGACCATGAAGGGTTCTGCACTCACGGACAGATTGGCCGCCGAGGCTGCTGCCAAAGACAGCACATCGTTGGAGGATCTGATTGTCGGAAAACAGACGGCAATTCCCGAGAAAGACGAGTCCAAAGAAGCCGAGAAATTGTCGCAGGAAATCGAGCAGGCCACCAAGGAACACCACCAGTTCTTGGAAAAGCACCGTGTGCACCGTCACGCGTTGAAGGCACAGGAAAAAGACGAGCCTTTGCTTGTCGAGAACAAGCGCCGTTTTGTGTTGTTCCCCATCAAGTACCACGAGGTGTGGCAGATGTACAAGAAGGCCGAGGCATCTTTCTGGACCGCCGAGGAGATCGACTTGTCCAAGGACATGAACGACTGGAACAACCGGTTGAACGAAAACGAGAGATATTTCATCTCAAGAGTGTTGGCGTTTTTCGCTGCGTCCGACGGCATTGTTAACGAGAACCTTGTGGAGAACTTCAGTGCTGAGGTGCAGATTCCCGAGGCCAAGTGCTTCTACGGCTTCCAGATCATGATGGAAAACATTCACTCCGAGACGTACTCGTTGTTGATCGACACCTACATCAAGGACCCCAAGGAGGCCGACTTCTTGTTCAATGCCATCGAGACCATTCCCTGCATCAAGAAAAAGGCCGACTGGGCCATGCGCTGGATGGCAGACAAGGACGCGTTGTTTGGCGAGAGATTGGTGGCGTTTGCGGCCGTCGAGGGTGTGTTCTTCTCCGGCTCGTTTGCCTCGATTTTCTGGCTCAAGAAGAGAGGTCTCATGCCTGGACTCACGTTCTCGAACGAGTTGATCTGCAGAGACGAGGGCTTGCACACTGATTTCGCATGCTTGTTGTTCTCGCACTTGCAGAACCGTCCCAGCTCCGTCATTGTGGAGAAGATCATCACCGAGGCCGTGGATATCGAGAAGGAGTACTTCACGCACTCGTTGCCTGTGTCGCTTCTTGGTATGAACTCCAAGTTGATGTGCCAGTACGTGGAGTTTGTGGCCGACCGTTTGCTTGTTGCCCTTGGCAACAAGAAGCTTTACAATGCCACCAACCCCTTCGACTTCATGGAGAACATCTCGTTGGCAGGAAAGACCAACTTCTTCGAGAAGCGTGTGTCGGACTACCAAAAGGCTGGCGTGATGGCCAAGCACAACGAAGCGGCATCTGCAGGCGATGCGTTTGCGTTTGACGAGGACTTTTAAGGTGTTCTTGTGGTTTGCATGGCGTGCATCTGGAATGCGCCGTAATGGATGGGAATGTATTAGAATGAACGGAAAAGAAAAATATGGTGCGTAGATAGTCGAGGGCGTGTGCTGGAGGGTTGAGGGTGCTGTTGCGGTGGAGTATTTCCGATCCATTGGTCTTTCCTAGTCCAGTATCCGCCAACCAACTCAGCATCCGTCTTCGGTTCTTGCCGCCACAGTAAATCGGCCAATATTTGAGCGTCGTCTCTGACTGAAAAGTGATAAGGACCAAAATTGCTCCAAGCGCCAAACTTTCTCTCCCCCCATACTCCATCGCCGGCCTCATCTCGACCTGCACACAACTCCACCATGGCCAAAGGCAAGAACAAGACCAGCGACGACCACAAATCGCGGGCCCGGACGTCAAACGGGCACAAATCCAAGCAACACCATGCTAGACACGAGCGCCAGGAGCAGGCGCACACCGGAACCAAAGCCGACTTCCCTGTCAAACTCGCCATGTGGGACTTCGACCATTGCGACCCAAAACGCTGCTCTGGCAAAAAGCTAGAGCGGCTCGGATACATCACCAACTTGAGAGTGGGCCAGAAGTTTCAGGGTGTGGTGGTTTCTCCCAACGGCAAGGGTTTCGTGTGTCCCGACGACAAGAGCATCGTCGAGGAAAACGGAGCAGCCGTGGTGGAATGCTCATGGGCACGACTCGACGAAGTGCCGTTTTCGAAAATCGGAGGTCGCCATGAGCGACTTCTTCCCTATTTGGTAGCTGCCAACACCGTCAACTATGGCCGGCCATGGAAACTCAACTGCGTGGAAGCTTTGGCGGCGTGCTTTGCAATCGTGGGCCACAACGACTGGGCCCTTGCGCTCTTGGAGAATTTCTCCTGGGGACCGACGTTTTTGGAAATCAACGAGGAGCTCATTGCCCTCTACCAACAATGCACGGACTCGGAATCGGTGGAGCAGGCTCAAAACGAGTGGATGGCCAAGTTGGAGGACGAGGTCCGGCAGCGGAAGGAGAACCGGGGCGATATCTGGAAAACAGGCAACATGAACCGAAAGAACGGGTCGCTTTCCGATGACGATGAAGAAGATGGAGATGAGGACGACAACGAAGAAAGTGAAGATGATGGCGACGTAGAGGAGGAGGAGGAGGAGTACGACAACTTGGGCAATCTCATCACCAAGAGCAGAATTTCCAAGGCCGAAAATGGAGAAGCAGAAAGCGAAGAGAGCACCGGTGATGAAGAGTCGGAGTGGGAGTACGATACGCTAGGGAATCGCGTACTGAAGATCGCGTTGGAGGCATAGTGGTGTTTCAATGGCAGGTGCATCTTACTGATCGAGGGAGATCGGGCCGGGTTTCTAGTGTGAACGATGGTCTGGAAGCGACGATTTATCTGATCGGAACGATTATTCGACCGCTATATCTTGAAATACTGCTTTGCTGCCTCATCCAAATGAACGCAAGATGTTTCGTAATCTTGCAAACTGGGACTTGTTGCTTTTCCTGGTCCCGAATGCCATTCTCGATACATGTTGTGCTTTGCGGGACTTGTGACCTAATACCGTGCGTTTCATCCCCAGCAAACTATCTAACGTTTCCTAGCAGCCCTGTCCCCATTTCGGTTTCACTTACAGGAACCTCTGCTGTTGACCAGCGGCGAACCTTAGAGCAACACCTCACCACGGCACTGATGCATTTCAAAGGGAATTTCGGGTGGAAAAAATGTACTTTTGCAATTATCCAGAAGCAATTTCTGTCGATCTAATGCAGAATTTCGGTGACAGACACCGCCACCTCACTGAAAAACCTGGCCTAGACACCACCAATGTCCACACAAGATAATGCAACAAAAACACTTCGTACCCAATTTGGGAATATTCCCTTTTTCTCATCTCTCCTGCTCCGCAATGATGGCGTGCAAACAATGAAAAACCTACACGATCACTCATTGTCTGCCTCCAACTTCCCCAGATTCGCGCATTTTGCTCAATGTCATGAGAAACTTGCCGCTTCTCCACAACCCCCTCCTAAATGCTATATTCAATAGCCCGAATCCACAGAAATCTCCACTTCGTGCTGTAATCGCCGATCTTGCTAGGAACCACACAGACTATACCCTCCTTGTGCCGCCAGCAACGGCCTTGCACCAAAATTACCAAGACGCCTGTTACAAAAATGAGGACTTTGTGAAATCACACATTGTTAAAACCAATGCCGCCATCCAGGCAACCACTACCCCTGTCGCAAAAGCCCAGCTGCTAGTTTACTCCACTATGAGCGGAAAGCAAGTACTCATCAAAACCGGGCTCGTGATGACGGGGAAAGGCTTCAAAGAAAGTAAGCGTGTACACATTGTGGGAGTTGCATACTTCAATGTCTTTTGTGACTATTTTCCAAAAGGTGCCAAAGTCATGCTTTTATACATAGAAAGCACTTTGACCGAGAAAGTCGTGGATGCTGCCCCCAGCGTTCGGGTTGAGGTACCCGAGAATCCAGCTCCCCTGACTATAACACTAGAAGAACTTCTCCGAAATTACCCGGTTTTGTCGCGGGCATTTTCGGACAAGTTCTACTTGCTTTTCCACCACAATAACCCGAAGCATCAGCGGCTCCGAATCAAGCAAAATGTGCCCCTTGACGACATCCTTGCAGAATTTAAGGGCGTCGTAGCCGAAGCATTTGCCATTGTCCAGAATGGAGTCTCTGCCGATACGCCAGAGGGTGAACGTATCTACAACTTGCTACATTCGCTTTCTCTGCGGTACGCGCTCATGGATTTAAACAAGCTTATACACGAATATGTCGAGCTTCGACTTTACGATCGAGTATGGTCACTCTTGGTGTACCAGTTCCAATCTGGAGACTCCAAGGATGCGAACACCGTCCTCACTACGCAACTCTACCACAATTACCTGTGTTTGTCAATAAACCAACTTGATCTTCCGATGACGGAACCGTGGCACGTCAATTTGCTTTGCAAACGAGTTGCTGATGCTATAGATGTATTTTCTCGTCTTGGAGACAGCGGAATATGCAATCAGCGGCAAAAATTGCGGCTTGTGAAAGATGCCGTGTCTATTTTGACTGAGGGAAGTCTGCTGGAATTTTCTGGCACTGACATGGTCGTCGATGCAGATACACTCATCGGGTTGTTGATCATGGTGGTGGTGCATTCTAAAGTTGCCCATCTTGAGGCTCATTTGCACTACATTCGCAACTACGGGCCAAAAGAAGACAACGAATTGATGGGCTACTTGAGCTACATTCTCAGCAATCTTGATGCGGTGATCTTCCACCTCGCAGATTCTCATCACGAGGAGATGCTTGAGTACTCACGGCAAAACTACAAATTCTGGCTTGCCATACAGGATAGAGACACGGAGACGTTAAAAAAGATGCTTCTCGAAACCCAGGAAAAGTATCAAGGTGCCGAAGTGCCAACAGCTCATTTCTTGCACTCGAGGAATATCCACGGCGAATCGTGTCTTGGATTCGCAGTCAAGGCCAAGGATTTTTCCAATTTTCGGCTTTTGTTAGAGACCACGCAATTGTGGATATCATTAGAAGACATTCTTTTTGAACGAAATACATCAAACAATCAGAACATGTTGATGGTGGCGCTTTCGGTGGAAGCGCACGAGATTGCGCTTGAAATTATTGAGATGTTGCTTGAAAGTGCCACTCTTGAAGAACAGAAGCTCTACTTTAATTCCAGGGATATAAACGGTCGCACAGTGGGCCACTATCTCTCATACAACTTAGAAGCGTTAGCAAGGATTGGTTCTATCATTGACTGGGACATTCAGGACAATGCTTCGCATACGCCTCTTTTCAGCATGTGTCGATGCTACGACCATGCGGATTACGAGGCCCTCATTTCTACAGCATTCGAGTGTTTTCGTCAGTCTTCCAACTACGACAGCACTTTTGCAAAACACACCGACCGGCTTGGCAACACACTTTTGCATGCTCTCTTAAGGGCATTTCCACAGTCAGGGCTTCTTAATGAGAAAGAACTTGTCAACATCAATCAGGCAAATTCAAAGAACCTTACTCCAATTGAAGTATATGTTCGTTATGGACGGATCGAGAATCTCAGGCATGTGCTCGCGGATAAACGTCTCATCTATGATTTCGAGGATGACAAAAATTTCTACAACTTGCTTGATTATTATAGTTTCTCTGCGAGTAAGGCTGCGCTCAACCCGTCGGATTCTTTCAAGCAAATACACTCAGCGGTCGTCCAGTCATACTTCTCGCAGAAGTTTCCGCATCATGCCAGTATCGAGATTGGGGTTATCAATTCTAGGTATGATAGTGTGGGCAACGACTGGATTATCAACACCATGGTTCGCGCAGAACGCACCGTAGTTCGCTACATTGCGTTGGACAAGGTGCGCCAACTCGTCAAAGTGCAAAAGGTCTCTGTACCGGTGGGTTTTTTCCTTTCACCAGAAAGGTTTTGGGTCAACTTCCCCAAGGGCAAACTTACTGTGCCCATGTATTCGAAATTCCGAGCCAACAGATTGCTTGAACATCTCACAATGTACTTCGCTCTGATGAACTACGTGCTGGATACAGCCAAGACGACTTTTCGTCAACTCTTTTCTCAGTGCAAGGAAGACTTCAACCTGATGCTACTGTTAATGAAAGATGCCAATTCGCGCCTCGAGTCAGAAAAGAATCGTTACGGCGACGTGCGTCTCAAAAGCCAGCAGATCAAAGAGATTGAGACGTTTTTGGTTTTTTCCCAAGAAGCCATTCAAAATTACGGTCGTAAGATCTCCATTTTGCACAAGCTAGTGGCAGTCGCTGGTGTCAAACAGGGTGATTTCAGGTATGTCAGCGACCAATTTCTTGCCCATCTAGAGGACAAGGCATTAACCGGGCCCGCAACATTAGAGTTGCGTCTCATCGACACCTCGTACTCAAAACTCGGCGACTACATCGTATGGCTTCTGATGTGTGTAGACGAGCTACTTGATGGATGCAAGAAATTGGCAGATAAACTTGCCAAATGGACATCGTTGTACGCACATGTGAAGGACATAAACTCCAAAATGCTACATTTCGAAGAACAGGTCGTGAAAAAGCCAGAATCTGCAGGTTCGGAAGACGGTTCACTTTCTCGAAGATCCACGTTTTCTCTCGAAGGCGCTACAATAGAGGAAGAGGAGAATTCGGGCCTGTTTTTCAATTTTGCATTCGACAACAAGTCTCTGAAGTACAAAAGGCTACTACTTGAGAAATCCGAGCAGGTTGCGGCCCTCATGGCCCTCAATGTGGAAATCAAGATGCACCACGAAGCGATAGCGCTGGAGACATCGCACTTTTTTACATTTCGAGGCGGATTTGTGAATTTTGCCATAAAGCAGTTTGTCTCGGGCCACATTGTGCTGCTTCGTCATCGTCATTACGAGCTTCAGAGGGTTCTCTTGAATATCCGCAAGATCAATGGAACGACTGCAACAACAGTGGGCAGTGACGAGGAAGAATGATGAATGGTTGCATATTTTCATCAATTCTCTGATCTACTCGAACCCATGTGAATCACGTTCAGCCGGCGGTTAGTTTATGTATCAAATGACACGAACACAGTCTACGCGAGCTGAACCAGAAGGAATCAAGCGCTGCGCAAAAAACGAACAATTACACAACTGGCCGCTGCCAGGCTCAACTTTGGCGTTCCATTGTGGGCAATTTATGAGAGCCAGATCAGCCCGCCAGCATTGGCTACTTTTGCTGCCGGATTTCGGCGCCACTAGTTGGACCTTAGCAAACAATTCTTCCTGCCGGCTCAATTACCAGACTTCCACATGTTCGCCATCCAAAGATTTGTCCCGATCTGGTTTTGCCTCTCCGCCCGAACCTTCTGGAACACCCGTGCACCACCTCCATATAATTAGCGCGACCCGCCAGGTCGCCTCCACCCTCAATGTCTGTCACCCACAAAGATTTGGCGCAGGCCGTTATCCAGTTCTTGAAGAACAGCGTCGCCGACAAAACGGTAAATGAGGAATTTGCCGAGTCTATTGATGTGGCCATCGACTGCATAGGCGATGCCTTCGAGGTGGACAAAGACGGTAGTGTCACAGCTTTTGGAGGCAAGACGCTTCTTGAGTTCGTGAACTCCAGTACCACCAGTTCAGCCTCTGCGGCTCCTGTGGACAAGGCTGCTGCCGTGGCCGCCGTTAGCCCAGAAACCAAGGAAAAGGCAGACGCATTGAAAGCAGAAGGTAACAAGGCCATGGCTGCCAAGGACTTCGCCACTGCCATTGCGAAGTACACAGAGGCCATTCTGTTGGACCCCCTGAATGTGGTGTATCTTTCAAACCGTGCGGCGGCCCACTCCTCTGCCTCTAAACACGACTTGGCAGTGGAGGATGCCACCGCAGCGATTGCGTTGGACCCCAGTTTCTCCAAGGCGTACTCCCGTTTGGGATTGGCGCAGTATGCGTTGGGCAACGCCAAGGCCTCGATGGAGGCGTACAAAAAGGGCATGGACGTCGAAGGTGCTGCTCCCAGTGACGCCATGAAGAGAGGCTTCGAGACGGCCAAGAAGCGCGTCGAGGAGGAGCTCGAGTCGCTGATAGCCACCCCTGAGGATACGACTGACCGCAGTGCAGGCGCCAGTGCAGGTGCCGGTGCAGGTGCCGGTGCCGGTGGAATGCCTGATTTGGCGTCAATGTTCGGCGGCGGTGCTGGTGGCATGCCTTCGCTTGGTGATATGATGAACAACCCGCAGGTAATGCAGGCAGCGCAGAACTTGATGCTGGATCCCAACGCCATGCTGAACTTGATGAACAACCCCATGCTTCGCCAGATGGCCGAGAACTTTGGCGGAGAGGGCGGTTTGGACAATTTGATGAGCAACCCTATGCTCCAGAACATGGCGCGCCAGTTTATGGGCGGCCAGAACGGGCAGAACGGACAGAACCCATCAAACTAGCGCGTTCCCCATAGAGATCAGTGGTGAGCCACGGTAGAGATGTGGTGAAGGATAGTCAAGATAAATTACGAGGTTAATGTATAAGACGGAAAGATGCTGTGGTATTCGAATCACGTAGTCTGCGGAAGCAACTAGAATGTATCGTCTTTCATTTGCACCGCACGCGGCTTCCGGTTCTGGATTTTTGTGCGCAAGCTCCAGGTCCGAGAAACGTCTCAACCAACCAATACAACTGCTTAAGTCCCTCAACTCAGAGATTCCGCAAAAATCTTGGAAAATCCCATCCTCTCGCTGCGGAAGCAACTAGCTGCAAATTCCTCTTTCGGCCGCATCCTCCATCACTTGACCCTGTGGTATCTGCACTCCCTGTGTTTACCTCAGTTACGGTGAAAAGAGCTTCAACGACCAGAGCTACACCATAGGTTTTTCAAAACTGCACCAGTTCTGGCCCTAAAGAAATTTTGCAACTTTCTCAAATCGTATGGACACAACCCGGCTGTCGTCTATCAGTGTGGCGGTACGCGTCCGTCCATTCACACCATCAGAACAAGCCAAACTCGTGCAACCTCCCCCACAACTATTTCACGGAGATGGTACGTTTACCGGCCAAAATGCAACACAGCAGCGTCACCAACCACGTGGTCTTCGCAAGATTGTCGACGTCGTGGACGACAAAATGCTAATATTTGATCCACCGGAAACGAATCCGCTAAATTCCATGGATAGACGAGCATTTAAGACCACAAAACATCGCATCCGAGATAGTCGTTTTGTTTTTGACCATCTCTTTGACGAGCATACGACACAGCAGGACGTGTTCGACACCACCACCAGGCCACTTCTTGATTCGGTGCTTGACGGCTTTAACGCCACCGTTTTTGCCTACGGTGCCACGGGCTGCGGAAAAACACACACAATCCTGGGCTCTATTGAACAGCCCGGCGTTATTTTCTTGACCATGGAGCAGCTCTACCAAAAAATCGACCTTCTAGCGGACACCAAACATGTGAATGTCACCGTTCTGTTTCTCGAGATCTACAACGAGACTATCCGTGATCTTCTTTGTCCAGAGACGCCTCCCAATAAACTCATAATCCGCGAAGATTCCAGTAAGCGCATTGCCGTGGCAAATCTTCGTACCCGTACCCCCAAAAACGTCCACGAGGTCATGGACATCATCACGGCTGGCAACATGAACAGGACGCTGTCGCCCACAGAGGCCAACGTGGCATCTTCTCGCTCGCATGCTGTACTTCAGATCAACATCACCAGTCGCGACCGTACGGCAAGTTTGAACGAAGAACATACCTACGCTACATTGCTGATCATCGACCTTGCAGGCAGTGAGCGGGCAGCAGCAACACGGAACCGAGGTGCCCGCCTTGCAGAGGGCGCCAACATCAACAAGTCGCTTCTTGCGCTTGGTAACTGCATCAATGCCCTATGTGACCCCCGCCGGCGTAACCACGTGCCGTACAGGAACTCGAAACTTACACGTTTGTTGCAATTTTCGCTTGGCGGCAATTGCAAAACTGTGATGATCGTGTGCATTTCACCGCTGTCACAACACTATGACGAAACACTCAACACACTCAAATACGCCGACAGGGCCAAGGAAATCAAAACCAAGCTCGTACGTAACAGACACAACCTTGACCGCCATGTTGGGTCGTATCTCAAAATGATTACCGAGCAGAAACAAGAAATTGACGATTTGCGTAGCCGCGAGGCTCGCGTGATAGCGACAGCACAAGAACGAGCAAAATGCGCCCAACTCCAGTGCTTGAGCGCAATTCGAACCGAAATACTGTCGATGGGCGCGGCAATTGAGCGCCAGAGCCATGAGAAGTGGCGCAAGTACTTCCTTCTTGCTAAGCGAAAATTGTTGCTAGTGCATTTCAACGCTGTGAGCGTTTTTCTTGAACAGGTACAACAGAAGCGCTCGCCATTCTCGAAATCGTCCAACATACTTGTTCAGGCCGAGCAGCTCCAGGCGAAGGCTAACGACCAAATTGTTGAACTAGAGCGACAGTATGATGAGCCCTCAGAACTCGATATGATAACTGACGGGTCCGTGAGCTTTACTCTTAACAAACTAAAGGAATTGGACGGATGGTCTGACAGCCACAAAGACATCTACTTGCAGTTGGTTGAATTAGTCAAGAGCAGGCTAGATCGAGACATAATGGTCAATTCATCGGTGCTCTTCGACTACCTTTTGGACGAGTGTTCTGACTACGACTACCACGCCGTTGGACTCGGAAAAATAGCCCAATTGGCAGTGGAGCCCGCGTCAGATCTCCGAGACTACTCGCAGGCATTGAGCGATGTGGCCGAAGTGATTGAACTGCTAAATAATTCAGATTACGACGCGGAACTTGAGACTTTGACCACCCGATTCATGAGAGCAAAGATGGCTTCTGCATCCGAATTGGCAGCTCCTGTTACAACTAAACGGCCCACTTCACCAGCTCGAGTAACGCGGCCGATGAAAACGCTGAGGACTGCCGAAACAAGCTTGAATTTTGAAAGCGATGTCAGCATCGACGACTCCGCCATTCACCCCAAAAGTGAGATTGCAGGCAACTCGCCTATGAATGGTAGAGCCCCCATTTCAATGCTTGAGCAGCTTCTGACGGTAGCCCTGCCTCCTCCGGTAGCAACGCCGACGTCAGCGTTTCGCCCAGAATCTCGCCGCAAATTAGTCTTCGAGGGTGCTAGCAAGGTTGTTGCCGAGTAAGCCACTCCCTGGTAGTCGAGCGTCAAAACTGTGCTGTGTATTAGAGCTATGGGAAATTTATGAGGTTTGACGGAAAATGGAAACGTATCATCTACGAATGCCGATGTTGAAATCCACACACCTCTTGGTATGGCGTGCTTACATTGAACACAGATTTAACTTTCATCAAGAACTTTGCATTCACGTTACATATGTATTCATTCAAATAATCAGTAGTCGTTACCACCTCTGCCAGATGAGCCGTACGAGTCGGTGTTGCCAGAACCGTACGAGTCGTCACCGCCTCTGCCAGAAGAACCGTACGAGTCGTCACCGCCTCTGCCAGAAGAACCGTAAGAGTCGGTGTTGCCAGAGCCGTACGAGTTGTCACCACCTCTGCCAGAAGATCCGTAAGAGTCGGTGTTCCCGGAGCCTGAGCCGTAGGAGTCACCGCCTCTGCCAGATGAACCGTACGAGTCGGTGTTACCAGAGCCGTACGAGTTGTCACCGCCTCTGCCAGAAGATCCGTACGAGTCGGTGTTGCCAGATCCGTACGAGTCACCACCTCTACCGGAAGAACCGTAAGAGTCGGTGTTGCCAGAGCCGTACGAGTTGTCACCGCCT
The DNA here is from genome assembly GCA_030567085.1 of Hermanozyma ubatubensis. Taxonomy (NCBI): domain Eukaryota; kingdom Fungi; phylum Ascomycota; class Pichiomycetes; order Serinales; family Metschnikowiaceae; genus Hermanozyma; species Hermanozyma ubatubensis. The sequence goes on along the minus strand of JAJLRP010000032.1, from coordinate 98,744 downwards.
CTACCAGAAGATCCGTACGAGTCGGTGTTACCAGATCCGTACGAGTCACCACCTCTACCGGAAGAACCGTAAGAGTCAGAGTTACCCGAACCGTAAGAATCGGAATTTCCAGAACCGTATGAGTTATCGTTGTCCTTGCCGAGGGCAGACTTTACTTTGTCACCAATCTTTCCGAAGGTGGATCTGTTGTTGTTGTCGTCGTCGTTGTAGGACATTTTTGAGTTTGTCTTAAGGCTGTGGCCCAATTGAGGGGAATTGAGCCCAATTTATAGCCTCCTCCCCGTGGACCTCCACGTTGTGCGGTGTGGTTCCCCGGACTGCATGTGACGAATTGAGGAGTCGATGACAGAATATACGTACACCGTGCAGGTACTGTAACTCAACGTGCATTTCCACTGCAGCAACTTTGAAAATCAGAGTTGTGACGGCATGTCCAACAAGCGGGTGACGAAGTCAATTGCCCCTCGGAGACTCAACCTTCCAAGGGTGGTGCACGAGCTTAATAGTCATTGTTGATGGCGCAACTTTCCAAGCCTCATACAATAGTTTGGCTTGCTGAGGGGAAAGATGCCTTGCCAAAAGAAACTTTCACGGTCTTTATTGGTACCTTGCAGGAGCAACATGTCGTGCATGAACGAAGCTTCCGCGTCGAAGGCCTGACCGCGCAAGGCTTAGTTTTCTGAAACGTGGAAATGCCTGTATGAGAACGCTATGTTCGTGGGCGAACAAAATTCGGGTCGTTGCGCTCACTCAGCACGGCACGCATGATTCGCTGCAGGCACGTCGTAAGAAAAAGGAAACGTATGCCTTGACGTCTTGATTCCACGCCTGGGCCTGTATTTTGGCATTGGGGCCTACATGATGACGCACTCCTTTTTCTCTGCGGCTGACAAGGCAGGCTCACGTGCTTTCCTTTTTGCGAGGTTCTTTGTGAGTTGGGCGGCAACTTGCGTGTCTTTCAAGCGAGAAATTGCCTTCTCCTCTCCGTTCTCGGCAGCAGCCTTATACCAGGTTTGAGCCTCTGCCACGTTGACCAAACAACCGATGCCTTTATCGTAGAACGTAGCCACCGCATACTGGGCCTTAGCCAAGCCACTCTTGGCTGCGCGAAGGGCCCACTCAAAAGCTTCTTGTTCATCCTTAGGGAGGAACGGGTCCGCACCAACAAGATACCATGCGCACATTGCTAACATGGATTCTGGATGGCCACCGAGCGCGGCCTTCGTATAGTAGTGAATCAGTAGGTTGGCGTCTTGGTGCACGATTTCGCCAAGTTCATAGTGGCGGCCCAAGATAGCCAGTGCCTCAACATGACCTAACGCCGCAGCCTGCGCGTAGAGTTCAAGCGCGTACTGCTGGTCTTGTATAAGAATATCAAGGAAACCAGTGTAGTAGATTTTACCAAGCTCATACGGAGCAGCGGCGGTAAGCTCCGTCGCCACGTTCAGTGCGCGCTCCAACCACTTGATGCCAAGTTTTTTGGTGGTGATGTTGTCAGGCATCCCCATGCGTGAATAGAAGGAGTAGACACCGAGCTTGTACATGGCGGCAGGGTGGTTCTTGGATGCGGCTGACCGCAAAAACTCCACATCTTTGCGGGCATCGCGGCCAGTGCCGAGTCCCTCTTCGTAGCAGAGGGCCGTGCGGAACGCCAGCTCCACGTGACCGTGTTTTGCAGCCGCCAAAAACAAAGAGAACGCTTCTTTGTGATCGACTTTGCCAAAGGCACCGGATGAGTAGGCGTCACCAAGTAGGTATTGAGCCTCCACGTATCCCTTGTCGGAAAGTTTTTTTAGGTACACCTGGGCTTCCTTGAGGAGCCCCTTTTTAAAGTGAGAGTTGTCAGTGGGTAATGGGCCCCCATCGGGGAGTAGCGACGAGCCACTCTGCAGTTTGCGATGGCTATTTTTAGATTCGTTCAACGCCAACGACGAGCTAGACTCAGAATTGCCCGCCGACTGTGAAGGCGGTGTTGCGTTGCCCGAGGTGGACGCGGAGAAGTCGTCCAAGAGCAACGCGGTCTGCAACATGTACTGTGCGTATTGGAACAACACCGCTGGGTCGTCTGATTTTTTCGCATTCTTGCGGTAGAGCTCTATAGTTTTCATGCGCGGCATGAGGTGATGCGCCAGCGACAGGCCCAAGTGTTGCTGAAGCACCAGCTGTGTCAAATCAAACGTCGAGCCATCACGGCTACCATGAACGGCAGGCGTAGCCACATTTCCGTATACGTTGAGGTCAGAGCGCAGGCGTGTATGGCCGGTTCCGAGGTTCAAGTTCGTAATCGACGAGTTGGGCGACTCTGACGGAGTACGGCGAGGCGAGACCACTTGCTTCTTCGGTACCGGGGACCCGATATCCGAGGGAGGGCCGGAGGTGTGTCCCGAGGGAGAGGTGATGGTGGCGCCGAAGCGCGGACTTTGAAGTGCGAACCCTGCCTTGTTGGGGTTGTTGTCATTCTGCGCACGAGTAGGGATCTCGTCGATTTCGGTCAACGGGTATGGCACCGCAGTCGGTCCCGCTTTTTGCCGATATGGATGGGTCAGCATGGGGGAAATTTAAGAGGCTGAATAATTTATATTGATGAGGGGAAACCGGGGAATTGTTTTAGGTCCACAAACACGTCTTGAGGAGAGTGTCTTTCTTGAAAACGGGACGTTTGTTGATTCCAAGCACTGGCAGCCACGCAGGAGTCGTTATGTTTGGGAACGAATTGGAAACCAGAAAATGTACTGGTGCAATGCAAATGCAAATTCTGTTTTAATGAAAAGGTCGCTGAGTCTTGGTATGGATTCGCCGGTGGGGCGGGGCCTTTTATTCTTGCCGAAAGTTGTTTGAAGCAGAATCTGGAAGAAGCCTGGCGCGCGCCCAGACAAATCGCGTTCATCCTGATCCACAGAGATATATATAGAAACGAGAGCGAAAACATGCAATGCCGAAAATATCGGGATTGCCAAGAAAACCAGAGTACGTCATTCAAGATCCGCCAGAAATAAAAGTAGAGAGAGGTTTTGGAACTCGCTGACGTCGGTTATAAAACATCCACAGATTCGGCCCAGGCCACAGGTTTCGCGCTATTGCAGCAGCTGCATGGATAGAGCGTAGCGATATGCAGTACAATATTAGATCGCACTTCCCAGTTCCCTTCCCACCACAGGTACCACATCGAAACTAACTAGATTTTTCTAATGGTCAGTTTGTCTACGCTCAGCATCCATGGGTCCGACGACCTCCATCGAGCCCTGGACGTAATTCCACCCATAAACGTCTCCACCACCTTCAAGTACGAGTTGGACCCTCTGAAACTCAAGATTCCGAGTCCTGACGACGCGCCTGCGTTTGTATACTCGCGTTTGAGCCACCCAACTGGTGAATTGGTAGAGGAGACCGTTGGAAAAATCACAGACTCATATGCGGTGGTGTATTCATCCGGGCTTGGAGCCTTCCACGCAGCGATGACTCACCTTAGCCCCAAGAAGCTTTTTATTGGTCTTGGATATCATGGATGCCATGGAGTTGCTGACATTTTGACCCGCAATTACGGGCTTAAGCAATTGACGCTTTCCGAGGAAGATTTGAAGCAGTTGGCTCCCGGCGACGTGGTGCACGTCGAAACACCAGTGAACCCCGATTCGGGCTGCCTTGACATTGAGTATTACGCCAAATTGGCGCATGCTAAAGGTGCGAAGTTGATGGTGGACTCCACGTTTGCGCCCCTTCAGGACCCATTTGAGTTCGGTGCTGACCTCGTGATGCACTCGGCTACAAAGTACTTTGGGGGCCACTCTGATCTTCTCTCTGGTCTTCTCTTGACCAAAGACGCCGCGGTGAAAAAGGCCTTGTACGAAGACAGAATCTATCTTGGCACTAATATTGGAAATCTCGAGGCTTCCCTCTTGCTCAGAAGTCTCAAGACATTCGAGTTGAGAGTTCGCCAGCAAAGCGCCTCTGCAACCAAATTGGTGCAGTTCTTGGTGGCAAACCAGAAAAGTCTTCCTAAATTAAAGAAAGTATTCCATTCCTCTTTGCAGGGCGACGCTTTTGTTGAAAGACAATTGAAGGGCGAACATTCGCCCACGTTTGCAATCGATTTGGAGTCTGCAGAAGTGGCCAAGGCACTTCCTTCAAAGCTTAAATATTTCTTCCATGCCACGTCGCTTGGTGGTGCGGAGAGTTTGATAGAGTGGAGAGTTTTGTCCGATCCCACCGCCAAGCCCTCCTTGGTAAGAATCAGTGTGGGACTAGAGGATGTGGACGACTTAATTGAGGACATTGGTGCTGCGTTGAAGTAAGCACGGCGACCGCGTGACATGAGCTGCTTCTGTCAGGCAAATACCAACTGGGAAAAGCTTGCATGACTACATTTTAGAGGGTGGCTTCGTTCCACTAGTCGTCCAAAAGCTACTTCAGTTTCACTCACTCGGTTAAATTTGTCTAGCGTACACTGGTCTGGGTGCGTGACATCCCAGAACCTTATATTTTACACATTAAAGTTAGTTGCCGTAGCCTGTTGGTAGAAGTCGCGCCGAGGAAGTCGAATCTTGACGTAGAACGAGCCCGTTGAGTCGCGGAACGAGGTCACTGTGCCCGGGGGCGCCGGCGCCTTGTAGTCGGAGTTTTTGATCTGAGTGCGGTTCACAATTAACTCGTTGTAGCCGTAGATTTCAGGAACCCCGAGCTCGATGCCACCCGGCAACACCGACGATGGAACAGGGGTGCGGAAGTTCTTGGGGTTGTCGGAGAGATCGGGAATAGTGGACTTGGCACGTCCAGAATGGAGTGCGCTTCTCCTAGACGCGGTTCCGCGTCCACCAGATCCAAACGAGTTGGGCCCGTTCTCGTTGTAGCTGAAATTCTCGCTGTTGGTGTGGCGCCGACGCCGGCGCGACTCGCGCTCCATCTCTTTGTCATACTTCTCAGCCTCTGACTGCGCGAGCTGGACAATTGACGGCGAGAAGTCATTGATGATGGCGGGATTGCGAAGTGTGCTGACAAAGTCCTCGACCCCGGCCTCCGAGTTGTAGGCGCGGAGCGCCGGAAGAAGATTGGCTCGGATTTCGTCCTCGCGTATTGCGCTGCCGTCGAAGGCATAACCCACCATGTAGAGTGCCTTGTGGTACAACAGCGTCTGCTCGCGGATTTCAAACGCGATAGTGGTGGTGAACTCTCCGGGAAGCCCCATCTCGTCGCAGAGAATGGTGGCGAATTCCTCGGGGTCTGTTTCGCTGTAGTTAAGGATGTCCCACTCAAATTGGTCTTTGAACTGCTTGTTGTTGCAGACCATGTCGATTTTGATGGGCACACGAAGCTCACCCATCACTTGGTCAGGGAGTGAGCGGAACTCTTTGATCTGTTCGGCGATGGCTGCCATGACGGCGTGGTGACTCTGGTCGGGTATGAACTTGTAGTCCTCCACCAACGTTTTGACGAAAAGCTCGAGCGGATACAGCGGGTCCGCGGCATCCCAAACAAACGTGTCTCGGAGCTTGAAGCGGTCGCGCTCCAGATCAAAATCCAAGCGCACAGGCACAAGCTGCTTGCGCAGCTGCAGCCGAATCTGCGCACTGATCTGCTTGTCGGTGTACGGAAGGTCGGGCACCTTGGTGAACAGCTTGTTCTGGTGTGGAAGCACCACCTGCGTGGCGGTGTTGGAAATGCCGTTGCCATAGCCCTGGTATCCTTCGCCCCATATGCTATTGTTAAACTGGTTTTTTGCGGAGGCAGAGATGGCGCTCATGCGCAACTGCTTGATGCCAGCATAGGTTTTCATGTCACGAGCCATGCGCTCAAGCAAGCCGCGAGTGCGGTGAGTCTGGATAGCCAGGCGGCGTAGATACAGCTCGTCCTTTTTGATGAGCTCCTCGTAGGTGGCGGTGTCCCACGTGACCGGCTTGCCGTCTGCCCGGAGCTTGTCGGACCATTCGTGGGTGCTCAGAAGCGGCCGCAAGGACACGCGCTGCACGGCGTCCGGTGTGAATCCGGGCGGGATGCTGACGGCTTCCTTGGCGGGCTGCGGTGCCTGCTGCGCCTCGGCCGCAGCTCCTCCCGGGAAGATTGCGCCAACAGCTCGCGTGGCACCAACCTGTTCAGCAAGGGCGTGAGGACCGCGGGCTGCGCCGGCGGCGGCCGCCGCCACGACTGCCGCCGCACCTGCCGGCCCCGCACTTAGCATTGCGCCATCCGCCGGGCCCTGCGCCATCGCCAGCGTGCCTACGCCGCCAGAACTCACGGGAACACCACGACCTCCCACCGGCACCCCTCCGACGGGCAGCATGTACGCGCCAGGGTTTCCGGAGGCACTGGTGCCGAGAGCACGTGCGTAGCCTTGGCCCTGCGCCACCGCAGACACGGAGGACGACGCTGCCCCTGCGGGGCCCGTCAGGCTGACGCCAACGCGCTGGCCGTGGCCCACCGAGCCACCAGGCCCAAACGCAGTGCCGCCACCGCGCATACCCTGATCGGGTAGTGCCCCTATTCTGTTTTTGAGACCTCCCAACGCCAGCGGCGGTGCCCCCACCATGTTCTGTGCCATGGCCATATTCTGATTAAGACTCAGCGTGAAGTTGCTGGCGCCCCCGGAAGAGGCACCCATGGGCGCCTGTGCACGCCCCATCATTGCCGGATTCATCATTTGAACCTGCTGCGGCGGCACCATCGAGTTGCCGCCCTGTTGCAACATTTGTTGACGCTGGTAGTACTGGCGAAGGATGTTTTGGAATTGCGGCTGGTTTTTGAGCTCCTGGAGTTGCTGCGGCAGAAGATTCTGGAACTGCGGCGGGAGCATGGCTCTGTCTGGCGCGAGCCGTTGTCGTTGACTCTGGGGGTTGTCGTTGTAGTTCATGGTGAGCGGCTGTGCAGGACTAGGCCGCTCTAAACAGAGGGCAGAACGGTTTGAGAGCCCGCCTGATGGTCTGCGTTGGTGGGGTCAAATTAGGCCGCAATTTGTGTTTGCACGCCTTTAGTTTGCCGAGGTGATTGCGACGTTGGGGATTTAGATCTGGACCCTGACTGTGGCGTCTTGGCTCTTCTGGCACGCGCTGGTTGTTAGGGAAAAAGAGTGCTTGGGATAAAAAAGTCGGGCGACGCATAGACACATTTGAGCGATATAGTGGCGTTTTCCTTATGTTGAATTTGCATCCCGGAATGGGTGGCACGGCGCTACTATTTGCACCTCTCTTCAACGCCGAAACTTAGTCGCCCAATTGAAAGACCTTTGGACTCTCCAACAGCAGACGAGTCAATATGCTCTTAATGCTCGGCTCAAAACTGCAATCATCAATGAAGCTTGTATTGGAAGGTACCGGCCAATCCTGCCAGTGGCACAACAACCACCATGTGTTGATCGACGCTCAGAATGCTTAAATCATTAGTTGCAGTAGTAATGAGCCCCGTGTTGTTTTCGTAATCGCCGTGGACATCTTGAGCCCTTCACTTCAACTGTCTCACCTCCGTCTGCTCCACCAGTCACTGCTGAACAATTTGACCTTGGTGCGGTTTGACCCATGACGATAAGCTTCACGAATAAAAATTGCCGTATCCTTTAAATGCCACCGTGCGTGTCGCCACTATAAGCATTAGACCTGGTCAAAGCACTTGGGCAGTCTACAAAAGCCACAGCCAGCAAAAACACCGATCAACCGAAATGAAACCAAGCCATTTTATCAAAATCGCGACATTTGGTGTTTTTTAAATCCTGTGTTTTATCTGCGGCTCCTCACCCGCGTCTGGCTCTGTGAATCTCCCGCCTTCACCTCTGTGAACTACACCACAATGAAAGATCTGCCTTGCTTGCAGCCATCGCTTGTCACCGGCTTCTGTGCCATTCGCTTTGCAACTTCAGATGCAAAAACATTTGCAAATTATTTACGAATTGCGATGGGTTTCACGGAAGTGGCCCACCGGGGCCTCGAAACTGACTCTCCTCTTCTTGCTTCCCATGTGCTACGCAACGCCCATGTGGTGTTTGAAATTGTAAACACCTTGAGCTCCAAAAGATGCTCGCCGCTGCCAATTCCAGAAATCCTCGCTGCCTTTGATGGCCTTGACACTGCCAGTCATATGGCGCTCACTGCTTCAACCTTCCTGGATGTGCTCGAGATCTGCAAAATTCTGGAAACAGAAAAACTACACAGAATTGCAAGGGACGCAATTGTGGCCGAACATGTGGATTCATTTGTTCACAAGCACGGGTTCGGCATCTACGACGTGGTATTCCGAGTCAGCGATTGTGACCAGGCATTCTGGCAGGCGGTTCGTGGAGGTGCAATTCAAGTCGACCTTCCCAGAGAATATTCGCTTGAACAGGGAGAAAGTATCAAAATTGCCTGCGTTCGTATTCCTAAAACGGATATCCTTCATACCATTGTCGAATCGCAGACTCATGAATGGTGTCTCCCTGGGTACAAAACCACCGTCGCCGATACTCCTGCTCCACGAACCTTCATTGGCCAGGTAGATCACTGTGTTCAGAATTACTCATGGAACGAGATGCTTCCAGTAGCCAAGTTCTACAATTCTGCGTTTGGGTTTCACAAATACTGGTCGGTGGACGAAAGTGACGTCAGCACAGGCAACTCGGCTCTTCGTCTGATTGTCATGGCCAGTCACAATGCAGAAGTGAAAATTCCAATCAATGAGCCTGCAGAAAGTCTCTACATGGGCCAAATTGAAGAATTCTATTTGTACTTCAATGGCCCGGGTGTGCAGCATGTAGCTCTCACATCTCATGATATCTTGGAAACAGTGCAATTCATGAGGCTGCGAAACATTGAGTTCAACGAAATCTCCAATGAATATTATGAAAATCTCATGCATCGGCTTGCCCTCAAAAACATCACGTTGATTGAAGATTTTGCCATGCTCAGAAAGAACCATATACTCTGTGATTTTGACCCACTGTCTACCTTCATGCGTCACGACGGCAGCATTGGGTGCAACTACATCCTTCAGATTTTCACCAAGCCTTTCCATGACAGGCCAACCTTTTTTTTAGAGATCATTCAGAGGTACAACCACAATGGGTTTGGAAAAGGCACTTTCAAAGGTTTGTTTGAGTCAATAGAGCTTGAGCAGAAGAATCGGGGAACGTTGGTAAAGCGGAATCTCTGCGGAAGCTAATCGTAATTGCGAGAAGTTTAGATAATAAAAAAATGCAAGCAGCATTGAATTCGCCAAATGTCTGTACCCGGAGGCAAAAAAATAAAAAGCAGAAATACAACTCCATGAAATTCTTAAACAAGCCGGTGTAGTGCTAGCTGTTCGATACACTTTTCAAAGTTTCCAGGATATCAATTACAAGCAGAAATTCAATGATGTCAAGAATGCTTGGGTTCCCTCTCGTTAACTAAAGGATCAGATGTTTTCGAACTGGTGAAGACTTCACATTCTTCTAATACGACGGATTTTTAATCGGTCTAAGAGCAGCATATCGAAAACCTGCGGAGCTATTCTGTTTAGAACGGAATCTCCGTTGCTTTCGATCAACGAAAATGCAGTAGAGCTCCCTTCCCGAATAACGCAGGTGTTCTCAGCAAGACTCGCGAATTGTTACCATTAAGACTCTTGTTCTGGCTTCCAGTTTCCCATGCCATTTACAGTTTCTCGCCCCTTAGCTCATGAAATCAAAGATCGTCTTCATGTCAACATAACGGCGGCCACAATCCTTCAAGTAATTGTTCACAACGGCACGATATTCTTCAAATATGGGCCTATTCTGCTCGGCCAAAGCTTTGACTTGGCCGTCATTCAATTTCTCTTCAGAATCCAAGTCTATAGGACGAAGTTTCGTTTCTTTAGCCTTGTCGACATCGAAAATCGCATCGAAGTAGAGAAGCTGATTATACAATGCTTTGTCGCTGTATTTGTAGCGGATGATTCCCTTACAGCCATGAGCCTTTCCAGAGGCTCCGATACAACGCTTCCCGTATACAGAAATCTGACGTGTCTTAATTCCACATGCAGCGTCATCGCAAACAAGCCACCCGGCATAGTAGAGGGCCAAATGCTTTCTTATAGCATACTCAAGCTGCGCTGCAACTTTAATCGGTGCAAATGTGTAATCACATTTCGAGCACGTGATTCCGTTGAAAGTGACTTTATAGTGTTTTGAGAAGACAATTCCACCAAAGCGAAATTTCTCCCCGCACTTGCACTGGAGGGCAAAATATGACGCTTGTCTAAAACGCTCAGCATCGGAGATATTTGACTCGAGTGGCGCAACGTCCACCTCTTCATTTCTGAGTCGCATCTGGTATTTTCTCGTATCAAGCCCCAATGAACTCACAACCCTCATCATGTCAACGCCTTCAATTCTACCCATGAGTCGCTCGATAGGTGCATGAATCTGCTTTTCGAGGTAGAAGTCAAAATCAGGCTTGAACTCTGACCTTTTAGGCAAAACCTCCTGAATAGCTCTTGCCCGGTCAGCAGGGGTACTTGCTTCCTCCGATTCATTGGCAATTACCACGTATGTTATGACGGTGCCAGCCTTTATCACCTTACCTTGAGACCGCAATCTGAGCGCAACTTGCACTGGAGGCATTGTTTTTCCGTGTGGGTATGTAGTAGGGTCTTTAGAAAGTCGAGTATTAATGGAGTACTTGTCGACGGGAAGCTCGTTGTTGCGCACCTTGCTTGACATATCCTCGAGATAAGTGTAGATCTCAGAAAGAGCAGATTCAGGATCTTTATCCGAAAGCAAAAGCTCCAAAACAACCGTAGATATCTCTTTAGATAATGGACAATACTCTCTGCGCCGCATATCAAGGCCCTTCACCTCGAGCGCCGCAACCTCCTTTCCAGTTTTCCGATCAATAGAGACATTCATCGCTGCATACTTCTTTTTGGCATGAAGCAAAAGCCTTTTGAACACATTGTCTGTGTCTATTTCAAGCAACTTGTACCTCTCGTTGACCTGAACCTTGAATTCTTCCCCGATTTTGATTGCCTCTTGTAGTGAGTTAACACCAGTATCAATCATCACGGAATCTGTATCACCGTACACGACGCGGAGACCAATCGATTCTGCCAACTGACGCGTGTCCATTAAAATTTCTCGACCCTTGTTGGTAACCAACATTGCCAAAGGCTTCGCATAGAAACGAGAGTTGACGTATCCCAAGCATCCATACATCGAGTTTGCAGTCAATTTAAGTGCTTGCTGCTTGATATCGTACTGAGCCTTCTCCGATGTGGAGATTTTGGGGTCTTTCAAAAGCTTTTTGACTTCTCTTCTTCTGGAGACCAACGTGTTGAGCAACCGGGGAAGAACACCCATCTCGGAGTCTCTCTCTGGAATGGTGGGAAGATCGCGTTCCTCATCATGGGTAACATTGTAGGCGTCACGTTCAACGGTTGTAAAACAGATGTTGTATTCCTGGATGATGGATGGGTACAACGAATTGAAATCCATAACAAGAATGTAATTCTTGTGAAGCCCTTTCTCGGGCTCGAACACAAGTCCTCCCTGATACTTTGGTTTTTTGTTTGAAGTGACAGTGGTAGCATCATCCTCAAAGGACTCGAGTTTCGCCTCCTGTTGATGATTTGTGTTCTTATGGTACTTGTCCTCTTTGTCGGGCACGATGTAGTTATTCTTTTTGAATTCGTGCAAAAGAATATACTCATTTCGACCAGCTCTGGTTCCTGAAAGGGTATGTGACCACGCGTTACCGGCAAGATTGGTGAGCTGTTTAGAAAGCGACAATATTTGGATTGCAAAAGCAATTTGAGTTGTTATCAACGCCTGTGTGACATTCTCCTTGACAGGAATCAAGAACATCGACGCGTCCTCCATGTACTTCGGGTCAGCAAAGTTAACCTCCATTGCCGCATGTGTCTTCAGGCAAACAACCTGGAACATTTCAGGCAAATCCCAAGACTGACATTTGGGCGTCAAGGATTGACCAAGTTCATTGGCGATGTCGCACAATAGACGGCCCTGGAAAATCTCTCTAATCAACAAGTTGTTGTTAAAACCGTTTCCCTTCCCAAACTTCTCGGGCCACGCTTTACGGTTTCTCCTTCCCATTGCGGACCACGTAGCTACCTTCAAGTCGTGCATCCGGTGGACCAAAACATCGAGAGCGACATTTTCGAGTCGATGGCCAACCAAAACATCAGGATCAGCGGTTTTCACCAACGCAGCTAGACACGCCAACATCAGCGCTTCGGAGGGAAGTGTTTTGAGGTTAATTTTGCTCTTTTGTGCAAGTGTTTGAAGTCCCGGAGCGAAGCCCATGCCATTAACAGGCCTTACCAATGTCACAATTTCATTTGGAGGAATTGATTCGTCAACAGCGGAGTCTTGTGGCACATTTCTATACGTTGCAAGCGAAATGCATACAGCTTCCTGCTTGTTCGTTTTACTGTTGAGCATGGTCTGGACAGAAAGGGACGACATTGTTAAGGGAGGCGAAGCTGGTGGATTTGAAATAGGTGTAACACATGAGGCGCTCGGTACAGCCACTTCAACTTGGCAATGCGTTGCATTTTTGATAGCAGAGAAGTCAGCATTTTTGATTTCAAGCCAGCATGGCCCCATCACATTCTGCTGCATGACGAATGATTCCAAGATGTTGGCATTGGTGCCGAAGACACGACAAAAGGTTTCACCCTCGAGATCTGAGGGCATCACCAAGTGCCGATTTTTCGTGGTCTTGAATGGAAGAAGCACTTTTAAGTATTCGGTCTCTTTTGGAACATCCGGGAGTTCGAAGGCATACTTCTTTGTCTCGGCCTTAGCTTTGATGCTTTCAAGCCCGTAACTCTGCATGAGAATCGGGGTGATTTCTTCGTGCACGCTCATTGCATTGACAGGCTCATCAGTAGGCTCTCCATCAACATGGCGTACTTTACGAGGAAGCACATAAAGTTCACGCGCCATACCATTGATTTGAACCACACCAGAAACAAAGTTGCCCTCTTTTGTCACGACTTTTCCAAAAAGAAGAAGGCTCAGGTCAGCTTCAGCGTAATCGAGCCAAAACATCCGGAACAGATCACCCAGCAGCACATCTTGCAGCTCGATCTTCTCCGTGTGTGACACAGCGGCATATGAGTTCTCTTTTTGTGGCAAATCCGCCGCTTTTACCGCTGTGAGATTGACTTTTTGGGTTCTCACTGGAGCCAGAGCACGCGGGCGTCTTCTCACCACTACGTCATCGTCAGATTCCGAGTCAGAGTTGGAGGTTTGCTTCTGGCTATTTTTGTCCTCTACATCTGGGATTGGCGCTTGGCCACTGGCAATGGTCTCGGAAGACACGCTTTCGCCGTCATCCAAGTCCATTGCATCTGTGGAGGTGTCCTCAATGTCGACTTCGATCTCCTTTTTTACCACCTGCTTGACAGCCGGTTTTCTCTTTGTTGTCGTTGTAAATGAAAACTGCAGGGCTTTTGAAGGTTTTGCCCGAGATGTTGAACTCGCAAAGGCGCCGCGTGCATTCTCGGTTTTGATCTTTTTAAGTGGGACTTCAAAGTCGTCCAAGATGTCATCGATGCTGGCCAGTGGAATTTGCTTGACTTCTGTTTTGGGAATAGTCGCCTTATCGGGCGCAAAGAAACTGGAAATAGCGGCCGTTTTGCTTACTTTTGCAACCTTCTTAGGTTTCCGTTTCGAGGTCTTGTCCTCCTCATCCTCAGAGTAGTATTCTGGGCGATTCAGATCGTCCCATTCGTCAACACCATTGTCGACATATCCTTCACCGTTGTCATCCACAATGAAGTCATCGTTCATGAGTTGTTTTCGTTTGTGCTCTCTGTAAGTGACTTCGTCGACCTCATCGTAGATGTTGGTTTCTTCTTCATCTGAGAGATCGGCGTGACGGCCACTTTCACGTGCTGCTCGAAGACGAGCGAATTTGTCTGGTTTATTTCTCATCAAGTGCTTTGTACAGATATACTGAAGGGCGATGTTAGTGGGGCTGATATGGGGTTAGAGTAGTAGACGCGTGAAATCGCGTCGCGCGTTGTGATGCGTATCGAGGCACTCAGTGAAATCACAAGGGGAGCAAAAAAAATTCTGGAAGAAAATAATTCGGTTGAGATACTGACAATCGGAGTAGAGATTTTCGTACTTATATCGCGATGTCTGGAGCCGCTAACAAGAATGGAGCGGTGACCCTCACGTTGGAATTCCACCACACTCCAGGACATCAAACGCTTATTCGGAATTCTGAGGAAAAATCTGTTCCAAACCTTTTGAAAACGTAGTATGAAGGAACAGAAGTATATTCTGATTTACGTGGAGTATCGATGCTCGAAATCATCAAAGCCATTTCAACAGAGCAGTACGGACTTTGAATCTATAGCAATAGCCTTAGTCACTTCCGAACAGAAGCGAGAAATATCGTACAAGACTCGCCACAATGGAATATTACTTGAATTGTGGAAGTCTGCATATCTCGACCAAAACACTTCTACTGGCAGCATTACCTCCAATGACGGAGAAGCGTATAGTGAGAAAGATCTTGCCGAAACATGCCGAAACATCTGGTAATTTCCAATTCACGTTAGTTTTTCGCCATGCTTATCGCTTGATGTCATGTTTATCTTTCCCTGTACGGTTAATCAACCTCGACTGGATGCAGTCCGTTCAGCTACTGTCATGTCGTTTGCCAACTACGACCTCGAAGCCCAGCGTGCCAGTCCGCAAAAAAGTCCTGCATTCCCTTCCAAATTGGGGACCTCGCTCGCCAAATTATCGGACCAAATCCAGGAGTTCGGTCTGCTGGTTCAGACCTTCAACTCTCAAAGACAGAGACTCGGTTCCCGTGGCGACAGCCAGCAACTCAGAGATAGAACAGACAAACTTCAAAAGGAAATAGCCGAATTAGGACATGCAATAAGCGATTTGCTAGCCCAAGCCGAACAGGCTTCAGGTGCCGACCAGCCTCGAGAACTGTTTCAAATCAACCATTTGGGTGATCAATTTCAGCACCTACGGGCGCAATTCACAGAGGCAGAACAACACTATATCACCCGCAAGAATGCTGTGAAATTTGTGGATGAGAAAACTCCGCTAGTGGACCGCGCTAGTCCCCAACAAGGGCTTCTTCAACGGCAAACTCAGATTGGGGTTGATGAGGCAGAATTACAATTCCACACGCTCATGACTCAGGAACGAGAGCAGGAAATTGAGCGAGTAGCTCACGGTGTGCAGGAAGTGAACGCCATTTTTAAGGACTTGAACACTTTGGTTACACAGCAAGGCGAGCAGATTGATGCAGTGGAGGACAATATCACGCAGGTGGCGGGGAACACGGCCGATGCTTCTCGGGAGTTGAAAACTGCACACGAGCTGCAAAAGCGCCGCACAAAGTGCTCGTTGGTGATGTTGGTGGCATTGGTGGTGATAATCTTGGTTATTTTGCTTGCAGCGCAGTGATCGAATTGGTGCCTTCAGGCTGAACAGTTAATGATAGTGATTTCAGGACATGAATTGTCTCCAAGTACAGTTTAGTTGCTGAATTCTTCTCTGACTTGAGTTCTTGTGGCTACGTTAAGCTTCGACGATCGGTGGTCAAGGGTCTGGGCCCTGTCTCTGCCGCACTCATCGTTGTCGCCTCGCAATCTTCTTTGCCTTGGGTGATGCTGAGGATATGGCTCCAGCACAATATTTGAGTATCGTGAAAACAGCACTCGACTTCTCCGTGTTTGCAATTTTGACGATGCCCCTATCGTGACTCACATAAATCACCGTTTATTAGTCAGCCTTTTGCGCGTTCGCTTGGGATTCTGCAGCACCTCGACCTAATTAGCCTATCAAGTTTTTATAGCAATTAATTCACAGACACTGCTTTATCGTTTCAATTGAGCCTGACAGTTCTGGATTCTCTCAATTCCGGCTGCTTATCGCCCTGCACATACTGCTCCATTGATGCCATTATCTCGACGATTAGGCCAACACGAGAATTTCTTCCGGTCAAGAAAGCGATGTGGATTTTACAGGAATTTTGCCACGGTAGCGACCTACTCGTTCCTGCTTGCAGATCTACCTTTGATCTTCGCGGCCCTTAGGAAGACATTTCTCGACCACCCAGTGTTGGCATGTAACGTATTTTTGGATGGCCCCAACGCAATCATGAGGTCAATTGCTAGCATAAAGTTGAAAGACATTCTCTGCCGGTACTCCGATGCCGAGTTTGCTGACTTTTCAGCAGATCAGAGGGAGCAACTTTTCGACGTTCTCTGCTGCCAACAGGAATACGAGCTTTACGTGGAAAAGCCACTTTTCAAGCTTTTTCAGGTCGGCAACTACTCCTTGGCTGCCTCGTTTGACCATACTATAGCTGACGGTATTGTTGCCTCGGCTATCCATGAGATCCTTTTGGAAAATTTGGCGTGGGCGAGAGGCACCAGCCACACAGAAGTCCCAATAGATTTAGAATCTGTGTTATTTCAAGAGGAAGATTTGAGTCTAGTTGCTGGTGCATTGCCTCCACCTATTGATGGCGTAATGGAAGACCCAAGTCTTGACCTTGCTAAAGGGAATCAAAATCACTATTCAAAGATAGTACCTGAAACTCCTAGATGGCCCGGCTTTCCCCCACAGAAATACTACTCCGTGGCTTTCAAGTCGTTTAATATTCCGCCTGTAAGTGTCAATTCTTTGTTGGCAGTCTGCAAGAGCAAAGGCGTCACGCTCACTTCGTACTTTGCTGTTGCGCAAGCGTATGCATTTCGGGGTATTTTCGGAGACTACCATCATCTGTCGACTCTGGTGGCAGTGACCTTGCGCCGCTTCTTCGACACGATTGATATTTCCGGGTGTTCCCCTGGCGGCAAGATTCTTGGGAACTCGGCACATATGGGAATCGCAGAAAAATTCAATCCACTATTTGAAATTCTGTGGGACCGTGTTCGAATCATGGACTCCCATTTACGGGCTACGGTTGCCAATCGTAGGCTCTTGCATCCGATGTATGCTTTTTTCAAAAAAGCGGACATGACAAGCGACAATACAGAGTTATTTTTCCCGCTTTTAGAAAACAAAATCAAAGGCGATTCTACCAAAATCTCCAACTTGGGTCTAGTGGGTGTCAAGGAATTCTTGGTCGGCGACGAAGTCTGGAAACTCGAAGACATGGTCTTTTTTCAAGACATAGCGCCAGCAGCGAGCGATTTCATGATCAACATGGTGACAACGAGATCGGGCGGTATGAATGTCGTGACGTCTTACATGGGGCCAGCACGTGTCAAATCGGGCGGGTTGAAGAACAACACGACTGAGCCCGGAGATCCACTAAACACTTCCAGCCCAACTCCTCGGTCCAAAATTGACACCTCTTTTGTTGACCCGCTCGTTGTCGAAGATGCTCTAGCCAGGCTCAAGAATCAGTTGCTATGTGCAGGTAATTAAACACCTACACCTAACCCGGTCCATACTATCGCCTTTAGCCCTGGCTCCACGTTCAGCTGTTAGCTCTCAATTTCAACTTAATTACTTTAAAAGACGCCTTCTGATAAGAGTCGGGCTTCAGACTAGGCACGCATTGAGCATCCTCTAAAGAAAGCCATCCATATCCAGTATAGTGGCGTCTGCATCGCCTGTATAAGCTAAAATCAGATATAAAAGGTGCTGATTTTTGAAGCTCACTAACTCAGTCAGTTCATGGAAAATTCTGAACCTCTACGCCTGCCGACAGGCGAGTGGCTACACCAGAGTGAAATCAGAACGGTGCAACGATTCGATGCATTCACTACCATCGACTGGATGGACGATGAGCTTGCCGAACATCGGCAGCGGCTCCAGAAAAAGCAGCTGTCTGCGTCTGCGCGTGATCTGTTTCTCTATCTGACTCTAACGTGGCTCGTGCTAGCCGCCATGGGAGCAGCCATTGGCACCATCGCTGCGCTGCTCAATGTTATTACTGCATGGCTAGCATCGCTACGCTTGGGAATGTGCAAGTCCGACTTCTATCTCAGTCGCAGCTTTTGCTGCTGGGATCAAAGCGAGAAATGCGACAATTGGACAACGTGGCTGAAGAGCAGCGTGCTCAACTTCTTTGTGTACGTTGCCTGGCTGTGTATTTTTGCCTGGTGTGCGGCGACGCTCGTTAAACGTTACGCCCCGCTGGCTTCAGGATCGGGCATTTCCGAGATCAAGTGCATTGTTCTGGGATTCACGGTGCCGGGATTTCTAGGGTGGCTGACTCTCGCAATCAAGGGTCTAGGGCTTCCACTTGCGATTGCCTCCGGGCTTTCGCTCGGCAAAGAGGGTCCTTCTGTTCACTATGCAGCTTGCGTGGGAAACTGCATCGCTAGCATTTTCAACCGGTATAAACTGCTGGCGCTGAAATCCCGCGAGTTTTTAACGGCCACTTCTGCTGCCGGTGTTGCAGTTGCGTTTGGCCTGCCCACGGGAGGGGTGCTTTTTGCCATGGAAGAGATATCGCAGGTTTTCCAGCTTCTGACGTTGTGGAAGTCATATGTCTGCGCGTTGATTGGGGTTGTTACACTCGCAGCGTTTAATCCATTCAGAACAGGTCAGCTCGTGCTTTTTGAGGTTTCCTATGATACGTCGTGGCATTACTTCGAGCTTCCCTTTTATGCTCTCCTAGGCGTTTTCGGAGGTGTGTATGGTATTGTTGTCTCTCGCCTTAACAAGCGCGTGGCGGGGTTCAGAAAGAAGTACTTGGCCGACTACGCCATTCTGGAGGTAATGTTTCTCTCCCTTGTGTGCTCGCTGGTGTCTTACTTTAACCAGTTTCTTCGGCTTGACATGACGGAGGTGATGCAGGAATTATTCTCCGAGTGTCTGGACAAGTCTGAGTCGGCAATTTGCAGATCCGAGCCAACCTTTCTGTTGATCTTCTCGCTTGCAGCAGCAACGATTCTCCGCTCGTTTCTCACCATCATCACATATGGCTGCAAAGTACCAGCAGGAATCTTCGTGCCATCCATGGCAGCAGGCGCTACCTTCGGAAAGATAGTAGGCTTATTAGTTGAGAAACTAGCTGCCAACCCAGAGCTGCTGATGTTTGTTACATGTTCTCCAGACAAGCCGTGCGTGATCTCTGGGACTTATGCTCTCATTGGGGCAGGCGCTGCTCTTAGTGGAATCACACATCTCACGCTAACCGCTGCTGTTATCATGTTTGAGCTTACAGGTGCAGTTCGTTACATCATTCCCACCATGATTGCGGTGGCTGTGACAAAAGCCATAAACGATCGCTGGGGGTCAGGAGGAATTGCCGACCAAATGATTGAATTTAACGGCCTCCCATTTATAGACGCCAAAGAAGCCCATGTGTTTGATACCACCGTTGCGGCTGCTATGTCCCCGCTGACAGTGGTATTTACTATGAACGCTGCGGTGAAGGTGGAGAAAGTTCGAGAGATGCTTAAAGAGTTTCCGTACCGGGGATATCCGCTAGTAAAGAGTGCCCAGAGTCCTGTACTTGTGGGATACATCGTACGTGCAGATCTCCAGGCGGAATTGCAGAGCGCTGACGGCCGGGCAGACATCTCATTTGCCTCAGGTACGGACTCGCTCAATTTATCATCCATAGTCAGGCCGTTACCTCTCGTCGTTGATGTTTTCACACCACTCGAATATCTTTTGGACGTTTTTGTGAGGCTAGGTCCACGGCATGTGATGGTTGAAAAGGACGGTGTCCTTGTGGGCACAATCACGAGAAAGGACATTATACGCTTCGAGCGAACGGTACACGAACTTCATCTGCCATATCACGATGACGGCTGGGACGCCTATGTTTGGGGAAGATTCCAGAAGGCCCGCCAGATCTACGATAGGATCAGGGCCAACATTAGTGTGCGCTAACTATGCCATGTAACATTGCTGGCAGGTATTTGGCAGTAGGCACAAGCTCAAGTGAGACAAAGGATGCGATGGATATATAACAAAGACAGTGGAATGATAAGTGGCGAAGCATCTGTAATCTTTAGTAGCTCGCTGAAATAGACACACCATCTCAATGAATTTGCGGTAGTTTTCTTTTGCTGTCCTTTAGAGTACCTTCAAAAAGTAAACTACGGATCTCGAAAATGTATAGTCTGAGTTGGTTCGTTCACCCAATGCTGTTTTCAATTAACTATGTATCAGTCTATCATGGCCTCCATTTGCCTGTCTCTTGGAAATTTCCATACAATGTCCGGAAGTACACTCTCGCGTCGGAATCCAAAACCTCGCCCACCAAATGCAATTCTGCACGAGACACGAGGCTGAAAACGGCATTCAACCCAGGCTGAAGTGCTTCGGTTACTTCTGCAGAGAAGCGATGGTTCAACTGCAAGTAGACATATTGAACCAAAAACATGTGTGCGTGCTTTCTGAGTGCTTTCTTGTAGAGCGTCGCCTGAGAAGTCAACAGGTCTTTCATCTTTTCCAGACGTGGCTCGCATAAATTGGACAAAAGACGCGAAAATTTCTGCGCTCCTTCCTTCTTATTCTCCATTTTACTTGTTGATGTCAATGGCTCCATCAATCTGTTCACCACCGCAACCACAAGGTGGTATCGCGACGAAAACCTGAACCTGTGATAGAGCACCAAGAATGACAAGAACTGAATTGTTGCTTCGAAAATGCTATTATCAACTGTATTAGTGGATAGCTTCCCGATCTTGCCGCAAAAGGCAAGAAGCACTTCTGTGGCATACTGGGAAAAGATCCAAACGTGTGTTGTTGCCATATCAGCGAGAACAGATATAAGCGAATAATGCTGAGGAATAATAGCCACGGAACTTGCTCCGGAAACAGCTCTGGCAAACAACCTTGGTGCACGATCGCAATCCTTGCGCAATAAAGGAAAGATGGCAGCGGTTGCATCAATGAGAGGGCCAATGAAAGAGCCAGGCGCTTTGCGCAAAGATGAATTCACGTAAACCAATGCATCTGCCAAAATTTCCTTGTCCAATCTGGAAAGGTACGACCTCAAAACAGACAAGTCGATTGCCACCTGTTGCTGACTCAACGCCACGAATAAAGAGAGTACAAAAAGTGCACTTTTAATATCCCCGTCTTTTACACTGCACACCAACGCAAACATCTTCGCCTTAGAGGTGTCGGAAATGCACCGGGTACCCATTTCTTTGAAAATGGAATTAGTGCCAACCTGAGCACCAAGAGCGGGGATTTCTGCAAGCGACAGGATCATCGTGTCGAGATTAGAGTCACTCAATTCTTTCATCGTCACCGCGACGAACTTTCTTGTCAATTCCTTTACCTCGTTGGCATACTGCCTTGGAGGATTCCGGAGAACCACTAATGCCATTGTCCAATCAGGCAGCGAGGGCAAACCAAGACCAGTCAGAAGCTCAGAAAGTATGTTTTCGGCATATCCTTTCGAAGATGAGTTTCGGAATTGCCGTAAATGCTCTTTCCACACAAGCTCGAAAATGGAGTATGCGTATGGCGAGTCAACAGACACACAGGCGCCGATAAACCGGCGCATTAGCGCTGAGTCCTTTTCCAAACCGCTAGTGAGTCGAGGCTCAGAGAGCACGTGGTATAGGGCATCTTTGGCTGTTGGACTTTCGGGGTCAGCTATGACATTCTCAACAATAGAGTCAAAGAAGCCGGTAAAGTATTTATGGAACACAACAGGCGGCATTAACTTGAAGAGCTCATAGGTTCCATCCCAAGGATGTTCCTTGAGGTATTTCAGAAGTGAGTGCAAAACGTTCCGAAGTTCGAATACCACGACATGGAAATCGGAGAAGAACGAGACGATATCGTGCCGAGGCACTTCAGAAAAGACCCTAGCATGTAGTTGGGGGAGCATTTCTGGTACCTCGTTCATAAGAACAATCCATCTCCTAAGAAAATGCAAGAGTTTAGTGGTATGCATGGATTTGATGGCATGGCCGATGACTTGGGCGTCAAATCCAATGAGTTGAATCTCCATAGCCCGCATCGAAATTATGTCATCGTTTTTTGTTATGGCGTCTGTTCTGAGCTCACCGTACATGCACAGCACAAGAAAGTCCTCGCGGGCAGTTAATTTTAGACTCAGGAGTAGGCCATGACATGCACTTTGCTTAGTCAGAGAGCATAGAAGCAAGCCGCTAACAATAAGGAAACGGGAAGAAGGCGAAGATTTGGGATCAGCCAAAATCTTCGAGATCTGGTTGGCAGAAAGTTCATCCACGAGTGGTGCAAGTAATTGAAAGGCTTCATCAGAGGCATAAGCGGTCAGAATCGTCACAGCAGCTGGATACACAAGACAGACAAATGTCCCAAAGTCACGAGCTTTAACAAACCCTGCCGCAACGTGTTGTATAAGATCCACCAACACCGCCAGATCACGTGAATTGCATCTCCGAATGACAGATTCCCATGTCAGCGACACCAATACTGTATCTAGTCTAAACAAAAGACTGACGAGCAGCCAGTTGACGTTATTCTTGGCGATTTCGGTGTCGTAGAGAGCCTGGAAAAACGACGGCGAAAGAACCCTGTTGATCTTAGCCATGATACGCAATAACGGCTCGGAAAGAGTCGGGTGATGCTTTGATATCGAAGAGAATGTGTCCTCACATGCCTGAATGTCGGTGGCAGCTAGTCTGGCCATCACCAACGAAAAGAGATGCTGGACTTCCAACTCTCCCGACTTTGCGATAGTCATGTCAAAATTAGGCGCAGAATATGTCACATGCAGATCGAATAGAAGCATATCAAGAAGCTCCAGTACTTGTGACTTGAGGCTGTCACCGACATTCTCATTAGTAGCAACTCTTAGTGCCGCTGGAATGAGGAACTCAAACACCCGGGCAGTGCTCTTCTTGGCGGGCTTATATGCTAGTGCTAAGCGGGGAAGACTGAATAGGTGGAGAACGAATTTTCCCCAGGTGCTGATGTCGCGCTCCAGCGGGCCGCTGGAGTTTTGAGGAAACATGGTAAGAAACAGTGTCACAAGACCCACGGCAGCATATTCTTCCACCTGAATGTATGTATCCTGAGAGAGGAGAATAGCAGTGTTGAGACACTGCGCCATAAGCTCGCAATCTGACGATTTAGCGACGTGGTCGAAGACGGAAGTAAGAACCTGCACCAATTTCAACCGCCTCAATGTTCTGGTTCTGAACTCGATGTCAGCATCAGAGCTTCCAAGAGCAGACCACGTCTCGGCAAGTAATGCCCAGATTTCGGCGCAGCACTTCCATCTCCGAAACTTTCCACTGTCGTTGATTCGATCGCATAGAAGCTCCAATACGAAGTGTGCAGGTTTGGGAAGATACACATTGATGCTTTTGTGCAATATCTGTTTGCAGATTGAGGCCACAGAGCCAGGCTCTGCGTTTTTGTCTCGGAGTTGCCGTGTAAGCTGCTCGGCACTAGGCATGAGATGGGGCACTTATGCAGGATGCGATGGTGGTGAAGTAGGAACAGCACTGGATTTCAGAAAAACGACGGCATGGGCCGTGCTGTCGCAATCCAAGATTTGAGCTCGGTACTTTGGAGATGCGTATTTGCGGTTATCTACGCTCGCGTGTTTGGCGCTTTTTCTGCCTGAGTAAGATTAGCCTACTGCCGCCTAAATGATCTTCAAGCTGGCTAGCCAATTTCTCAGTATAATCGCCGAATTCCCTGATTTGGAAAACCTAACAAGTTCATCGCATCCTGAGTCTATCAGACTGATGCCCTTGCCGCCCTCGAACTTCCCACTCTACACTGTCGATATTTCATTACGTTTGTATTATGCTACTAAATCAACAAGGTCTCGATCTTGTCCTTGATGGAAAAGATCTGGTTCTTGATGCTGGATCCATCGTTGGAAGTCACAGAAGCAGCAATCACAGGACGGGAAACTCCGCAAGCTCTACCAAGGGCAGCCTTAGAGGGAACAAAAACGTAGGGCACGTTCTTGTCCTCGCACAAAAGAGGCAAGTGCAACAAAATCTCAATGGGCTCAGTGTCAGCAGCCATGATAATGAACTCAGAGATACCTCTGTTCAAGGTTTTGGTGGCCTCGTTGGCACCTTTCTTGAGCTGACGAAGGTTCTGCGACTGCTGCACGACGTCAAGAATCTGCTGAGTGAGACCAGTGTCAGCGAGAGGAAAAGCTTTGGGGTTGGACATTTTGTTTGACTTAAGTGGGGGGATTTGGGATGTTTTAGGCTCCTTGCAAATAGCTCACCGTGGGGTGGAGGTGAGATTTTTGCGCGCGATGAGAGCGATGGCGTGGTGCACGGGTGCAACTTCTGTGCACGCGGAGGTACGGGTGCCGTCTCTTGCTATCGTCACGTGATTCAGGTCACTTGTCTGTCCTGCATACGCCCCAGGGATTTCCCGAGCAAAAAATTACCCTTCGTCGCCAGTCTCACTTCCACGCTTTTTGCTGAGTGCACCTCCCCCTCCATCAATCACATTCTCGAGTTCCATGTCTGACTTGTGGTATGTATCTTCTCCCAATTGGGCCAATCTATGGATCCGGGGCCCGCTGTCCAATTGAATTCTGGAGGCGTTCGCCACGCCCACCATGATAGGAGATTGAGACTCAACAACACGGGCAAAACTTGCCGGATAAGCTTGATAAATGCTTGACGGCTAAAGCAATGCAAATCAGAGATGGTAAAAGTTTCAATTCTCCACTACGGATGTATCTGCGCCTCCTGCTTGTCTCCCGGATTCTCCAGCCTCGAAAACGCTTATCATCATCATACTAACTTCCTCTCAGCCCAGTATACGCTCCCTTTTTCGGCGCCATTGGCTGCACGGCCGCTATCGTGTTCACCTGCTTCGGTGCCTCTTACGGAACCGCTAAGTCGGGTGTCGGTGTGTGTGTTTCCTGTGTGTTGAGACCCGACTTGTTGTTCAAGAACATTGTCCCCGTTGTCTTGGCCGGTATTATCGCCATTTACGGTCTTGTGGTGGCCGTGTTGGTGTCTGACTCTTTAGAGCAGAAGCAGCCTCTTTACACTGGTTTCATCCAGTTGGGTGCTGGTTTGTCGGTCGGTTTGTCGGGACTTGCCGCCGGCTTCGCCATTGGCATTGTGGGTGACGCTGGTGTCAGAGGCACCACGCAGCAGCCCCGTTTGTTTGTCGGTATGCTTTTGATTTTGATCTTCGCCGAAGTCTTGGGTTTGTATGGTTTGATTGTGGCCTTGTTGTTGAACTCCAAGACCACCGGTGCCACCTGTTAAAGACTGCGCAATGAGAAACTCTGAGCGGGAACTACCACCGCTGTTCTGCTCTTTCATTTCTGCTGCTCCCACGGTCGCCTGCGTCGTGTAGAAAAAGAATCAAAAGTTTTGAAAATTTGTAGAAAATATTCGAGCTGGGAAGGATTGAGGTTACCTACGTGCTTGTTAGTAGATCGGGCTCCAATGAGTACAAATTATTGCTTTATTTTCGGTGGCGGTCAGTTTCCTTATCTTGAAGCTGAGTGATCGATATGTTGAAGAGCAACAACTGGTGAAAGATTCCAGTCGTGAACTGATTGATTCTCGTCTGAGTATCCACATTTCGCCAGCTTCGTTGGAGCGGTTTGAAGCGATATTCAACGGTATCCGAGAGAGCCATGAGATAACGGGAACACATCTGCATTTTTCTCGTCCTAGCTCGAATCGACATAGACCCTTGCTATCCTCATCATGATCTTCTCACGTAGCGTGAGCAAAAGCTCTTCTAGAGTGGGCGGAATTTTCTCTCCTTTCCTGGTAATCACATTTCTCCAGTCCTTCTCCGATTCTGGAACATTATCAACGGCGAACGAGTACAATTTTTCTGACTCGTCGTCAACTGCTTTGAAAGCGTCAATGAGCTCGATCATGACAATCAAGTCTGGAAGCTGAATTCTGGAATCTTCCAATACAGGCAAGAATTGTGCAAGTAACAACGGCACAAACTTGCGCGGCATATGCTTGAAACGTAGTAGATGAAACAACCGCAGCAAATCTTTTCCCAAATCCAGTCCGTCGGACTCGAAATATTCTGAGAGAACAGCATAAGGTGAGATGCACTGCCTCACCACTGGATTGACCTTGAACAGAGGGTCCACCTTGTTCTTTATGATGTTCTCCAAAAGCTCGTCCGGCACTGGTGAACTGTTGAGTAAACAGTCCTGGAAAAGGAGGTCCCACGATATGTGGTGTACAGTTCTCATGGCCTGCGCCGATGATTCTGACCCTGGCGCATCATCGTAGCAGCTCGCCAACATGTTAAGCGCCTCGTAAATATGGCCCTCCTCAAGTGATTTCTCACCTTGTTTCATGTATAGAAGTTTAACAGTCTCTGTCAAATTGAGCTTGGTACAGAGCGTAAGAGCCCATTCAAGGTCATCGTTTGTGAAAGCCTCATAATGTGGAATGAAGTCTGCGATAACTTTCCGAGCACTGCTGTCCTCCACAATTGGATAAAGAAGAAGGCCCGTGCCTACTGGCACGAGCAGGTTGACATGCAAGCATTCGTACGCATGACGTGTGAGAAGATAGGTTGAAACAAGTCGAGAAGAATTCTCCAGCACCTCCGAATAGTAATCCTGGAAGCAACCCTTGAGCTCTAGAAGCCTGCTAACATAAGCAGCAGTGGGAGGGTCATATCTGTCAATAGAAAGCACAACCTTCAAGTATTTGGCTCGGAGAATGTCAGCAAACGCCTTTTCCACCTCCAGCGACGCGTCAAGGCCCTTTTCAGAAGTCGCCAAAGCAAAATAATCGCCATATACAGAGGAGTCATCACGAACTTGGAATAGGGCTAACGCACCAAAAAGCTCATACCATGATGATGCAAACTCGCTCGTTGTCTTGGGAAGACCGCTCATCATATTGAGAAGTCGATGAATCAGCGACCCTATCAGCACATATTCAGGACTCAACAGGCCAAGGTCACTTTTCAAGGAATCGCGGAACTCGCAGACGGTGAATTTCCACTCAGCAAACTGTCCATTGGCTGCCATGCCGGTGTAGCTGCCGATAACGGTGATCAAATCCTCAATTTCGCCGTGCAATTTCGGGCAACCATCAGCGAGCTCCTCATATTTAGAAGTCCTGAGCGACAGCACCGCCTGTTCAAACATACCCCTCATAATCAATTTCGGAAGGTACTTGTCCCAGAAACCCTCGTGCTTGTAAGGCTTGGGTGCCAAGTACATCACCTGCTCTATGAACTCGTTGTCAGGCTGAGGATCGTAGCGATTTATCCAGTGGGCAAACAATTCCGGTCTTTGAGATTCAACCAGACAGAACTTTGCCGCCCGTAAACACTCCAAAAGCAGCACAAGGTCGTCATATCCAGCGCCGTCCTCGTTCAGCACGTGATCCCGGGTCAGCTCGACAAATTCAGTGAAAGAATCTAAAATTTTTAGAAAACCGTCGTCGATTCTTGCCTCCTTGTATACTGCCTCACTGTTGGCCCCCAAGTTGGTCCCGGCAGATACAACACCAATAGGTTCGAATTCAGTCTCATCGACACCAGTAACATTGTCTGCAGCCAATGACTCCACTACCTTGTAGAGTTTAGTTATGTACTTGTACTGTGCTCGTGAAAATTCATCGTCGTTTTGTGTGGACTGCTTGTATTCTGCCTCGTCAAACTGAAACTCAATGTTGCGACTTCCTTGAAGCCATTCCTGGAGCAGCGGATAATTGCGGTCTTTGGGCCGATAAGGCGGCAGAAGAGATAGTGACTCCGTCTGTGACAGCGTCACCGACACGTCGTCGGGGATTTCAAGCTGCTCGATCTGGTCAAACATGGTGTAGCTGGCACGTATACAGGAGAGATGGAGTTCGAATGTCGCCGAGCAAACATGTGGATGATGCAAAATTAAACAGGTCTCCAGGCTTATTGAATAAAGAGACATCTTATTTATGGTTTGCTACCAGCTATAATACGACGGGCCGCCGGTCCCGCCGCATCTCTAGACACGGTGAACCGCATTTGGACTGCAACTTCGAACGACAAAAAGCGACCTTCTTCTTCGAGTTCTCTCCGTAATTGTGAACCTCCGTCTAGCACTCTTCTGCGCGCTAGTCCAAACTTGCGGACAGGTTTGTAGATTCGATCCCAAGAATATCCAATTCTTTCTCCCCTACCTTCATTCCCCGAACCTGGATCAAATTCTCCAGATGATAGCTGTTTCCCTGGCTAAAAACCAACAATGAGCCGTCAAACAAGCCAGCAACAAATGATAGTGGCTTCTCAGTCAATAAAGCTAGAGACGTCACCTTGCTTCCCACATTGCAAGCTAAGACCTGCCTGAAACCATTGGGCGTCTGTTTCCTTGCGCCGATGTTTCCTAATTCGTCACCGTATACGAAAAGTTTGGCAGAATCTATCCCTAACATCAGGGCGACGTATTTAGGCTGATATGCAAGCTGGCAACTCATTAGATTTCCGTCTCTCCATATCTGAATCCCCTTCAATCCAAAAAATTTCTCTTCGTCGAGGAATGCAATGCAAGAAGCGAGTCCTCTCAGCTTGGTCATCCTCAGTCTTTGCACGTTGAACTTAATTGGGTCATCATCTTTGAAGTCCTCATACCCCACCTCGACAGTCTGCACATCCTGGCCGTAAAAGTACATGCGAAGAAGATTTCCCGAACATCGAACGGCGCTGCCCATACGTAAGCCGGGAATCATTGGAATTTGGAGAAGCACTTTGCTTAAATCGTCTAAAGAAAGTATCAGAACGCCGCCGTTTCCTTTAAAGCTTTCCACTGTAAGGAATGTTTTTCCGTTTACCCCGAACGTTCCAAAGTAGTAGCTTCCGCATGGAAACTCCTTTGGCTTCAGATTGATCAGCTCATACACTTTAATCGAGTTCTGAGGCGTGCAATCAGCGTTGGGAGTCCCTGCAACAAGTGCTATGATTCCCTCGACTGCAGCTTCAACTTTAATCACAGGTGCTGGGAATTCAATGAAATTTTGACGTCTCTGATCATGAACAATATTGACAATCAGAATCCTTAAGTCGTCGGTGAATATTGCAACACGAATAAATTCTAGCTGGTCTTGGGACTTTGCTTCAATATTCATCACAGCAAATGATATAATCTTGCAACTGCTAACCTCATAGACCTGCTCGAGGCTGAAACCGCTCCCGTCATAGTGGACAACATAGATTCCGCCGAAGTCTGAGACGAAAAGATGAGAACGAAACCTTTCAACAGTACAACCACCAGGACTAGAGAAAAATGATCTCTTAGTGCTGATTTCCCCAGCCCGCATATTGATATGAGCGGCAACAACTTGACCGTCCGCCGTGGCGCATACGAAACGGACAGAATTCGGGAAAGCAATTACCTCACTTGATGTATGTCCCTCCACCTCCAAGTCTCCAATCGTAGAAAAACTTTCACCGTCGGTACCATGAAGTAACTGACCATCCCAAGTAACTGCGAAGCAAGATCCTTCCACCAGTACTGAGGAAGATAGCGGGGATTCGAGTTTCCAGGAATCAGCAAAACTCTTGGGCTTCTCAAGAGCATAGTCAGACGCTTTCACATTCAATTCGAAATTGTCAGAGAGGGTTAGCAACTTTCCCCGACCTTCCAAATTTTCAATCCAGAGTTCATTGTCTCCAACAAGATGAGCAGCCACTGCGCCCTCATCTGTCACACTGGCTTTGACGTAACTATTCCACTTGAGCCCCGGTAGCATTTCGAGCATTCCATGGCCAGGGCCGCCTCGAGCAATCAAAAGTTGTGGTACAAGGTTTCTGATGACCAGAATGTGCTGAATGGGAGGTGTAGCTTTCCCCACTAGCAATGGGTCAATCTCACCGGATTTAAGAATCCTAAAAAGCCCGTTCGTCCCCGATTTCAGAGAAGCATAAAACACATTTCCTCTTATATGGGCGAGCGAAGTGGCCCATACTTTTTTCCGAACTGAGAGGAAGTGGAAACCCTGAATAAGAATTGCCTTCAGTGCAAGAACTTTGGTTTGCACGGCAATGATCGCGGCATCGCCATCTTCAGTGACCGCTAATACTCTCGCAAGAGCATCATCGGAGTATATTGTTGTGACAGCCTTGATTGCCTTTCCCAGCAGAGTCCAATTAGGCCAGCTGATGGGTAGAGTCACCAAGCCCTCCTTGAGCACCACTGCCGGGTTGACCTTATCGTCAAGCTCCACAGTTTGGCCTGGCGATAAAAAATAAAGATGAGTTGGGCTGACTACAACAACTCCATTTGTTAGTGCCGCCATTCTCGTGGGCCGATCCTGGAAGGAATATGAAGATTTGATGTCACTGGAATCAAATTCTGCTGCCTCTCTGTGAGATTTCTCAGCAAATAACAATAAGCGATGGCTCCAGTCGTAGTCCAGTCCAAGAACGAGGACGTGCTTATTGACAGGCAACATGTCCAAAACAGTCAAATTTCGAAGCTCGATTGTGCAGCTGGAGTCTGGAAGATTGTACGAATCTGTAAAGACTTGAACGAAGCCTTCTATGCGCGAGAGTGCTAGTCGACCATACTTCGATTCGTACGCTAAAAATGGCGATCGGGCAGAGGGGAAAAACCCATAATTTGTAAGCTTTATCGTTCTCTTCAAATGGAGTGGGTAGCTGAGGATAAGAATTTTATCCTCCATAAGTATTCCCAACTTTTTCTCCATAGCACACAAATGTAGGATCGGTTGTTCTAGCTGGATTGCCTGGACGGGTTTGAGAAGGTCAGCTTCTTGGGGAGTGAATTCTCGACAAGTCACGACAGTGTCCGATGCTGTGTAAACGTACTGGCGAGATTCTATAATAAGAGTAGCACAGAATTGCTCGCCTGAGGCTTTCACTATTGACGTTACGTTGAACATAGACCCCGTTGACAGCGACTGCCCAATTGGCGTGGCATGTTCCGCATTGGAGTTTCCCATTCACGAGCAAAATGTGGGATGATGTTTATCAATTCCGTATTCAATGGGCCAGCTGCGTGGAAGATGCTACCTCCAGCAGCGACGATTGCAACACGAAGATTGTCAGGTCCGTGATTGATATTCAATGTTTGTGTGCAGGATGGGGATGGGAAAGGTGGGGATGGCATGTCAAATCACGACGTACGACCAGTGATATTCGAAGTGCAATTTTAACCCTACGGATATCTTTATTGATCTGGTGGGAGTTTCTTGCCAAGTTTTTGCTTTACCTTTCGTCTTCACGACTTGCACTGGACTCTGCATTCTTTACATTAAGTGGTAATTTCTCCTTCTAATATACTTACTCTCTACGATGTACCCTGTTTAGTTGCTAGATTGAAAGCTCTGATTTGTTTTGGCTTTTTCGTTGAATTTGGAAATGTTTCAAGCGCAGTATTTAGAGTTTTTCCGCTCACTCGCGCATTTGCAGCCATTCCAGAACGCACTACTTTCTTTCCCAAAATTTTCTAAGCAAGCCTCCTAGAAGAACGCAGACAGATTTATTCCTGCTTCTGCCGAGAGGTTAGAACCTCGCTCCTTGATTGTCGCTACACCGCCCCCTTCTGGTTGTTGCCACGTGAAACCTTTCACGTGAAACCTATCACGTGGGTGAGTACGCAGACCTCCTGTGGCAGGTGATCTCCAAGCTTGTGCTAGCAACTGCCAACGCCAATTGGGACGAAAGTAAGGGCCGTGACTTGTACTTATCGCTCTGAAAAATGTCCTCGCCGAAACTGCTGTGGCGCATTCTTGATCTCCTAAAGTCGCAGGCCCTGCCGAAACCCCTGCGATCCACATCGGCAACTGATCTTCACAAGGCAGGACCACATTCAACAGAGAATATTGTCACATGTGTATGCTGTGGCCACATTCTAAGCTGCCCTGACGCCGCAACTCGGTTCCACTGCCTGCAATGCCGCACTACAACCGTCATTGGCCCGGCATTGGAATCAACGACATTGCCGCCTCTCCTGTACGAGGGTGTGAAGGCTCAGGTTGACAGATGCCTCCTGGGATTACCAGCCACCAATTCGCATGATTTGCATGAGAGGTTGAGGCCACTTTCAGAATACCTCCTCGCGGCCTTCGGGAGTATGGCGTGCTTGAATGCATCTTTCAGGATTCGCAAGCGAAGTCGCAGGGCACATTATTCAACCAGCAATACCGATATTCCAGCGATTCGGAGAACATGGGATCTTTTGGCGCTGCTTCCCTCAAAACGGCCCCTATTCTGTGCCTTGACAGGTGCCCGAAATTGCCTTCGAAGGCTTCCATCTGCAATAACTGATGATCCCAAAAACTCCTACTTCCTTTTGGTGTTCCTTGAGGCTCCGTTCTACTCTCGTGCTTTGTCGCACTCTGACAGGAAACCCAACATGCCTCCTTTGTCCATGCAAGAAGTTCCTGAGATACAGGCTCTCAGTTACGATATTCTTCGGCGCTTGCTTGGAGTATTGTCTCAAACTGAACGCACCAGTGCTGGTAATTATTTTGCTCTGTGGTTTTCTCAGCTTTCCACAGAGGAATTCACTGCCAAAATTACATTGATCAACCTTTACATTACCTTTCACCTCAAAAAGCATTTTCTTTTTGCAAACAATCCCGAGTTGGCACGGCGGGGCAGCGCAGGCGCTGGCCCTCGCCCAGAGGAGGAGGCTATGCAAGAGGCCAATGGCATTCGACGCTCGAGGTCCCTTGCACAAGAGGAGTTCTTTCAATACTCCTATCTTAAAGATGAAGTTGAGGAGTTGGCAAGTCTGAACCAGTGGCCTGTAATTCCTTCTTCTCGAAAGTCAAAAAAGATTCTGAACTCAAAGATTAGAATCCACCAATATTCGGGTAATTATCATCTCAAGACTGCAGCAGGAGCTCTTGGTCTATTTTTGAAAGCTAATTTCATTCGAGGGAGTAATGTCAAGCTTCCTGTACATGCATTCTACAACTCTCTTGTTGACTATGTGAACATCAAGCTAGATTTCGACCTGTGGCAGTCCCGCAAAAAGACCCCTTCATCTATAACGGATGATATGCCTGCACTTCAAACAGTAATCGACTATGTCCATGGGAATTCGGCCTTTTTAGATGTGCTGCCCCATGGATCGTCATTTTACTTCTGCCAGTATCCCTTCCTTATCTCATTGGGTGGGAAAATAGCAGTTCTAGAGTATGAAGCTCGCCGGCAAATGGAACGAAAAGCAGAAGAAGCATTTATAAATTCACTCAATCGCCGTGTGGCGCTTGATGTCTACTTCAAAGTCAAGATCCGAAGAGACCACATCGCTCAAGACTCTCTCAGATGCATTCAACTCAATCCCGGAAATCTCAAAAAGAGTTTACGGGTTGAGTTCATTAATGAACCAGGTGTAGATGCCGGGGGCCTTAAGAAAGAATGGTTCTTGCTTTTAACACGTACCCTCTTCAGCCCAAACGCAGGCATGGTGTATGAATTGGAGGACTCCCACTATCTTTGGTTCAACATGGTTCCTATGGAAAACTTCGAAATGTACTACCTATTTGGGGCAGTGCTTGGGTTAGCCATTTATAACTCCACAATTTTGGATTTAAAGTTCCCACTTGCTATGTACAAAATTCTATTAGGAGTTCCTGTGGGACTTGGCGACTATCAAGAAATGAATCCAGTCGCCGCAATCAATTTATTCAAGTTGAGGGGATATACCGAGTCTGAATTGGATGCTCTTGAACTCACATTTGAAATTACATTTAGCGATCCGTTTGGAAGAGTTCATCACAGAGAACTCACCAAAGGCGGCGCAAATATTGTGGTTACAACAGAGAACAGAGAACAGTTCATTGATGCCTACGCTCAGTTCTTCTTAGTCGAAGGCATGAGCAAACAGATTACAGCTTACAAGGCCGGATTTCTGAGTGTGGTAGACGGAAATGCTTTCTCGCTCTTCTCTCCTGAAGAGATTCAGTTAATGCTTTGCGGGTCGGATGAGAATAAATTTGACCCCGACATTTTGAGGTCGGTTACTCACTACAGCGGCTGGCCCACCAACGACTCGGCAAAAGAGAGTCCAGTTGTGGTTTGGCTCTGGGAGTACCTTTCCGGACTATCCAATGTTCAGCGAAAGAAATTCCTACTTTTCGTCACCGGTTCTGATCGCGTGCCAGCGACTGGCATTCAAAATCTCTCTCTTAAGATTACTCGCATTGGCGGTGATTCCGAGCGCTTGCCCACTGCACACACATGCTTTAATCAACTAGCATTATATGAGTACAGCAGCAGAGATAAACTCCAGGATAAACTCACCAAGGCAGTGAATATGCTGGCAGGCTTTGGCATTAAGTAATCTGAATACCCCACGTGACCAAAGTCACGTGCGCAACAAAGGCATTCGGAATCTTTGTGTCGCTCAAGAATTGATATTGCACTGTAGAATCATCTAGGTAACTGTTGCTGAAGTGGGCAACTTTCTGAGTTTGTGGTCGCTTGTGCTCTCATGGGCATATTCCTGTATACACCAGTCACAGCCAATGAACGAAGTGCGATTTTCTCGCGAAAAATCACCTCAAGACAGGTATATCCATTAGCTACAACCACACAACAATGTCGCTTGCCTTGAGAACTTCGAGACTTGGCTTGGGAGTCACTAGACGTATGTCGCAGTCGACCAAGTTGCTCTCTGCCTACCAGCAGCCCGACTTCTCGTCCTACCTCAACAACAGAACCGAATCCAGCAACAAGAACTTCACTTACTTCATGGTTGGGTCGATGGGTCTTTTGTCTGCCGCTGGTGCCAAGTCTACCGTGGAGTCGTTTTTGTCCTCCATGTCTGCCTCCGCTGATGTGTTGGCTATGGCTAAGGTTGAGGTTAAGTTGGGTGCTATCCCAGAGGGTAACAACGTCATTGTGAAATGGCAGGGAAAGCCCGTCTTCATCAGACACAGAACGCTGGACGAGATTGACGAGGCCAACAACATTGATGTCTCTAAATTGCGTGATCCCCAGACCGACGATGACCGTGTCAAGAAGCCTGAGTGGTTGGTGATGTTGGGTATCTGCACTCACTTGGGATGTGTCCCCATTGGAGAGGCCGGTGACTTCGGTGGATGGTTCTGCCCTTGTCACGGTTCCCATTACGACATTTCCGGTAGAATCAGAAAGGGACCCGCTCCTTTGAACTTGGAGATTCCTGAGTATGAGTTCAGCGACGATGCCACTTTGTTGATTGGTTAAACCCCACTTTTTTACATAACGGGGGCGCCCATTAGACGTGATTAACAGCTGCATGAGGATGTAATCAATACATTACTGTATCAATCAGGAAACGCGTAGATCTTGTGGAATGCGATTCCAGATGGGGTGTTCTGAATGGCGGATAGTGTCAAGGTTCAAAGCTCTGAGGTGCTTCTTGTCAGCGTCTGTGAGCGACGGGCTGTCGACCAGACGAAGTACCAGAGCCCCAATGTTATGTGGTACGTTTTTGGGAAGGTAGGATGGAAAATGGCGAAGACGATAGAATAGACTCCAGTGGAAAACACAGGCTCTTGGCAAAATTCGAGGACTGCCATAATTGGGAAACCACCGGGTGAACCACACTCCGTTTGAGTCTTCTTCTCTCGTCTCGAAAGGAAGTAGCTCAACTACCCACCAAAAGAGCGTCCACAATACATCCCGTTTGCTGCGCGGCTCGTTGGAATGCTGCTCACAAGGAAATTGCAATTGGTCGTGATCCGCAGAAAACAAAGCCTTGCGAGCAGAGTGACCCCGATCGTATTCACGAAGTCTTTGCAGGTTGAACTGAACTCCTAGGGCAATAGCTTCTGCAATAAGCCACCGTAATACAATATCTGATAGCCTAACACCTTCTTGATCCTCGCAATGGCCACCGCCTATATCCCCATGATCGCCCGGAAACCACATTTCGACGATGTCGGTAGATTTCCCACCTGCGTGGCCAGTCATATATCGAAGTGCTCTCCGCAACCACGACTGACGCACATTGTAAGCATTGCCATCTGGAACAAACAACATGGGCCGGAATTTGCTTCTTCGCTCGTCAATGCTGACAGCATGGCGTACGTGGTCTACAACGGAGCTCCTCACCAGACAGGGAAAGTTGTGATCGGCAAGAATGCCCACAGAGTTTACCGTGTCGCAGACACCGACGAAATGAATCCTGACGTTATTATGGCAAAAAGTCAACTTGAATTCGCCAGCGAGCACTGCCCGTCGGTGAGGCCGGAGCGGCTGGCCCTGGAGTTCCCATCCAGCATACAAAGCCCATGCTTGGGGAACCATCTCCTCTAGACCACGACGGAGTAGTCCCACCTTCTCAATCATTCCTGCTAGTACTCTGGCTGTTAGTGATCCACGGGAATGCCCAATGAGAGCGATTTTGGGGTGTTTTCTATTCGGGGCTGACGAGAAGTGATGCATCAAAAATATGTAGGCGGCCAAAACATGGGACCGCAAAGAAAATCCAAACGCCATATCAAAGGCTTCCGAGCAGCTGCGCAAGCACGCTGTGAGCACTGAATCTTGTTCGTACCACATTCGGCCATTGAACCCTGTCCCCACTCCCGGCTGGTAATAACAGGGCTGGTTCTTGTCTAAGAGAGAGTAGAAAAGTAGAACATTGGTAGGAGAGCCCTTACCGAAGGAGCTAGCTGTTCCATCGAAACAGAGAATTACGTTCATGGAGCCCCTAGATTTTTTTTGATTTGGAATTGGCTATAGAAAGAAAAAGTGATAGTTTTGGGTGGGGTGGTTGCGAATGGGTGCGAAAAAGTGGAACCGGTGAGGCGCCAAACAAAGCCTGAATATTCATTGAAAGAGTACAGAAAAAAAAAATTTCTCTACTCGTTCTTGGCAGGAGCAATGATTAAAAGAGAAAGATATACGGACCGCCTGGCGTATCTACTTCAACGTATTCGGCGATTCGTTTCGTCACGAACAAAAGGGAGTCGAGTCACTCAAAATCGCTTGAAGCCGAAGAGGTTCTAGGCAGCAGCTTCGGATCTACAGTAGCCTATAAGGAGTTTGATTCCCAAATTGGATCGCTCAGCACCACTCTCCATCAAGAGAACCTCAATCTACACTTGAGCTACGGCTTATTTGACCCCAAAGTCTCGTATTCCTTTATTCCGGTATGAAGTCAGTGCTCGACCACGCGGCTACTGTCCGATCTGGTTTGCAATCAAAAGTTCAGCGGGCGGTAGCCGTACTCCTGTTTGGTGCCCATATCTTGCTCATACTGCCGTCCCTGGTACGCGGTGTTTCCGGGTTGGTACGAAGTGTTTACTGGCTGATATGCAGGCTCTGCCCGCTGCATCATCGGCGGAGCTCGAGGATATTGCTGCTGCTGATAAACCTGGGGTGGCTCGACGTACCGATCACGGTGGGCACGTCTACAACAGCAGCAGCAGATGGCTTCCAAACACGACAAGCCCATACAGCAGCAGCCAATCACCATGGAGAGGATCCAGAGAGCAAAAAGCCCCGCGAGCACAATGCCCACTATGGCCACGATTTTGCATGTCTTGTTGTCCATGCATGTGTCCCAGCTTTTGAACGACTGGGCGGTGGATTTCACGTTGGATTCAAGGTCCCTCGCAAAAACGTTTGCGGTCTTATAACACAAATACATTGTAGTGGTAAAGAGTTGTGGTTCTGTTGTGTCTTTTGGCACAGAAGGAGGTCGATGGTGGTGTTGATGGCAGGTGATCAGCAACGACGGGGAAAGGTCTGGGTAGTTTCAGGTGGGAATGCTTCTGAAGTAGCGATTGTGGCCAGGATCGGAATTTTCTAGCAGGAGTGAAGCGTCTCGAAGAAAACTCGGCCGTTGTTCGCAAAAGAGGTCAGATGGAAGTTTCGGCTATCGGGCACTGTCCCACATTTATAAGGATGGGGAACGCTCAGCGCGCGGCGTAACGCGGTCCAATGCCTGCACACACCACCCAGCCACGGCGTGATATACTGCGGCGAAGGCACTGCGGGAACCAGCTCAAGTATGCATGGATAATTTGAGCGAAATTCGGTTGCGCCGATGAACCTTCAGATTGGCAAATATCTGACGTTGACAACAACTTGTCCCCGCTGGTCTTCCAGACGCCAGTACAAAGCAGCGCTGCGTCTTCGGACATTTCGATAGCTGGCGGCTGTGGCGCAGTTTTCGAACCTGAAAAGAGATCGGTGAGGGCGATCGGTGGTTAAACGGAAGTTGAGATATTTGGGGCCAAGCGATGGTCTGCTCTAAAAATAACCCCATCGATTAGTGCATGCACACCAGGCAGCGCGCGTCATCTTGGCTGTGCCCCACCTTCCGGAGAATCGCGAGGCGGACTTTGTTTCGGAGGTGACTGAGACTGCAACGAGCATAGCCGAATGCTGCCAAATTTAACTTGACAGCGACTTAAAATGAAGGCAAGTCGATGTGGCAGTAGTAAAAAATCGATGACGGATTGCTATGGTGCCAGGCTGGTGCTGTCGAGGCCCGAGCCGCTTCCAAATAGCCTGAAGACCAAAGCTCTGAAAACACCCAACTGGCGATTGCAAAGGACGTACATCTATCAAGTTCAAAACAAGCCGAGGATGAATCCGAAGTCGCCAATCGAAAACTTTCCACACCGTAACCGCCACGCCGAAACCGCCAAAGCCATCAATCCGCCACTCGCTCATTTGACGGACGCAAGCAATTCCGCAAGCGTGCTGCGGCACGCCCAGTAGGGCAAATGCTGGCCCAGCCCCATGACTAGCGACTTGCGTTCCACCTCCACATGGACGGATTTCCCCTCCAAACTTCGAAGCCGAGCACCATGGCCAGCAAGATCGTTGATGAGCTCTTCGATTTCGGCCACGCCGAAAAACTTGCTGACGTCGTCGTTGTGGATTTCCGCAGCGACAGACTCGCTGGTGCCGAGAACCATCCGCACTGGCCGCACCTTGACCGTCCGCATGAAAGGCTTGATAAACACGTCCAGCGGCACCAGCACCACCGCACAATGCGTGCGAAATCTGGACCCCTCGTCAACAGTGTGACACGGTGTTCTACAGAGGGCGAGAAAGTCGCACGGAGATACCATAAACGCCGCCTGGGAAACGAGAAGCTGGGGCGTGGTAACGGACGACGGGCCACGAGCAGCGTCGTTGGAAGGCGCTGCGCGAGGCGGCGGATTCCCTGCAGAATACGTGGCGGCTGCAACTGCGCTGTTTTTTGCACCAGCCGCCGCCGTTTGGGCAGGTTTTGGCGCCGCCATTTCCGCTACCGCCTGCGACGAAATTTGGCGAAACGTCACCTGCGGACCCGTGACGCGGCGCTTGGGCACGTGCGCCTGTGTCAACAAATCGTCGTGCTCACGGTGGCGCAGCGGCGGCGGCACAGAGCGCATGGGCTCCGCCATGAACTTCTCGATGGGAAGCAGCTGCTTCAAACTCCAGTACAACGGCGGCAGCACGTGCCGACAGTACCGGCGCATGAACTTGGAAATGTCCTTCTCCTCAAAATACGCGGCGTGTGTCGGGCTGTCTAGTGCCTGTCGTGTGTACGCGGTGATCTTGCCGAGGAATCCTTCGATGCAGCCGCGGTAGGACTTGACCAAGAAATTGACGTAGCACACAATGCCCTCGGACGCCACGACGCATTTTTGTGTGTCACGGTAGTCGTATTTTTGCTGAACACGTGGCGAAAACTTGGCTAGCTGCTTCCACGCCGCGTCCGCCGTGTCGCTACGCACACTGATGGTGAAGATCTGAGATCGCGGCACCTTGTAGGCGCCCACCGTGAAGTCCGTGGGTACAGAAGCCGGCACGGAATCTTTGTAGAAGGCGCTGTCAAACACGCTGGTGAAGTCTGTCACGAGTAGGAAGCCAAACAGCCACGTGGGCGGTTTCAACACCGCGAGAACAACTACCGGAAGCGTCACCCAGATTCGGTGAGCAGAGAGCATGTCCATAGGCGGGAGGCTGGCGAGAGACTCGCACTTGACCTCTTTATTGCCAGACATGGCAATTGCAGAGCGTGACACTGAGAAAAGTGCAGTGTGGAAAGTAGAACGAGGTGGTGCTGGAGGTGCGAGTTGTAGGCCGCGCCAAATGTGGGGGAGGGGGACGAGGAAGGGCGATGAAGGACGATGGCCATCGCGTTGATATAAAAAACAAGTAGCAGTTTCGCAACTTTCCACAGGGAATTTTCCGCCCTGGAGACAGAAATACTGTGCCGCCGCCTCTGGCGCTGCTCTTGATGTCGTCACGTGCGTGCATCCGGAGGAGATGGGCGATGGGGCACTCCAGACCATCAAGATGGCTTGGCAAATTGCAGCGCAATGAGGAGGCCGATTCCTTTCAAACCGCTATAGCTTGGTCCCTGCACACAGCTCCTGTCCCCCCAACTGTCCCCTCTCATCGTCCTCGAGTGTTCAGCCTCGTGTCCTGCACCATGAAGAGTACGTCAAAATCGCCGACCCTTCCCCCACCGCCGCCACGACTAACCTCCAGAAAAGGGACCCAGAATTTCGCGCTCGGTGCTTGAGAAAGCTGGCCAGGCGCCACAAGACGACACTCCGGCCGACCCGCTAGAAGAAGGCGCAGACTTCGAAGAATCTGGCGACAGATGGCACAGTCTGGACTTGCCCAAGGCGCTTCGTTTCTACCAGAAAGCCTACGGAAGCTATCGCGAGGCTGCGCAGTCTCAAAATCCGGAAATTGCCGCCGATGCCCTCTACAATGCGCTGCGGCTTTTGTTCCATGTTTACCTCAACTTCACCAAGGGCGAGGGCTTGGATTTGCAGCAGATGGGGATCGAGCCTGGCTTTTCCGAGGCCTCGGTAGTGCAGGAGATCCTGTTTATTGTCCATTTTCACCGCATGGCGCTTCAGACGGTGGCACCTTCCCGCGATCTCCAGTTCAACGCGGCCCTGGTGATGGCAGAGGCCATTGAGGCCAGCGGTGGCAGCGAGGGTGAGGCCGCCGACTGGAAAACTGTGGCCGAGCTTTTTGCTGCCGCTGCTGGGCTCTTGGGCCCGCTTTTTGGTCTCCAGATGCAGGATGTGGAAAGACATGTCCGGGAACAGACGCCGGAATCAGCCTCGGCGGACGAGAAACTGGCGCTGGATGCTGTTTATGCCGTCCTAGATACCGCCACCGCGGCGTTTGCGCTCTCGCTGACTCTCCTAGAGAGCGTCGCAGATACCGACTTTGCGCAGGCTGAAATCATCGCTACCGAGTTCTTGCGGAGCATATTGCCGCCGGCAGAGGAGATTGTGGCGGCAATTTTGCGTGGCGAGATTGGTGGTGCATTTTCAAAGAACAACGGCCATGATATACAGCCTGCCATTGCCGACTTTCATGTGGCCGTGACGCTGTTCCAGGCGCTTGCAAGTAACAACGTGCACACGGTTCGGGAAGTCTGGAAGAACGAAAAACTCCCTGATCTGGCACCTGTTCATATGGCGGCACTGGACTCAATGGAGTCTATTCTTACGCGGCTCAATTTAAACACTGCCCCCAGCGATCTGGTGGATTATTGGGATGGATTGAGCCACATGGCTGCTCATTTAAGCCGAGCGCATCAAATTTTAAACGAGCAATACCAGGCAGTCAAGAAGAAGCTGGACCCGGGCCCGGGAACCGGGGACTTGATTGCCCAGTTGGGAAAGCTCTACATGGCTCGTGCCGACGTGAGCCTTCAGCAAGCACGGCTCACGCTATCAGCTGCAGAAAAATCCCGTGACGTGCTACTCAAGAATTGCCGGACGTTCTTAACTAATGCGGAAATCGTGGTTCAAGCAAAAGGTGGAATACGCGAGAAGGTCACGGAACGAGCGAAGCGCCAGAGTGTATTGGCCGAAGTTCAAGTTCGTAAAGAGGTGTTGGAGGGACTAC
Source organism: Hermanozyma ubatubensis (assembly GCA_030567085.1). Classification (NCBI taxonomy): domain Eukaryota; kingdom Fungi; phylum Ascomycota; class Pichiomycetes; order Serinales; family Metschnikowiaceae; genus Hermanozyma; species Hermanozyma ubatubensis. The sequence continues at coordinate 57,091 of JAJLRP010000032.1, read as the reverse complement.
CTTCCGGTCAGGCAAAGAACACCATCGCGGGTCTTTGGTATTACCAGCCGTAAGTAACCCTGCACCACCGTTTATGTATCCCAGCAGGACGGAATTTTTTTTCGCCAAATGCTTTTTTTTAGCACAAAGGAGTAATCCCTAGTAATTGTAAGTGCAAGGTAACTCGCATGCTAGACGGTTGACATTGGTGGATGTTTTATGGGTAACGATTTGATGTCTGCCATCCAGCTACTGAACAGATTGGTCGGCAGCCTTCTGGGCATGTAGCTTTTTGTTTCGACTATCGTTTCGGTTACCCCCTTGCTATCAAATCCTCCGCGTTACCATTCTATGTCGTTGACTGTTATCGTCATCGCCTTATCTATAAGACAACCAGATATTGCCATTTATTCTTGGTGGCCTTAACTTAATAACAGACCACCCCATGCGAGCCCTATAATAAGTCAAATTCTATTGCGTTCCTACTGCTCGCCGTGCTCATCATATCGTATCTTTATTAATTATCTAAACATTCCAGCCTTGCCGGCAAGGCAACCGGTTTGGGCAAGGCAACATTACCTGTCCATTTCCCCATAGTTAAAGTCCTCGTATCCTCCTAAATGACCGGGACTTCGGTGGTGTTTCCAAAAATATCGCCGGGGTATTCCTCGGCTTCTGGGCTGCACACGGAGGCTCTGTTTACAACGGAACTCTCAATAAATAGCATGTCAAGCAGATTCGTGCGCAGATTCTGGACCACGATATTCAAGACGTTGAGTTTCAACGAATATAGAAGGATGGTTACAAATCTCATTCCATAGTTTGGTGTAGTAGAAAGTGGCGAGCACGTGCAGGCAGGTGGGGGGATGAGGGATAAGTACGGTTGATGACAATTTTTGAGTCGCCGGATTTAGACACATTTTGCGATTCTTCGAATTAATCACACAGCCTTATGTAATTTCCAGTATTCTCATTGAAGTTTTGGCTTCTGGCTGAAATTTGTGGGGTAATTTCAGCCTGATCTCCACTGGCGGCACTCGCTAGGAGGTACGGATGTTATTAGGAATGACTAATGGAATCAGCGAATACTATCTGCCAAATTCGTCATTTGTTTAAATTCTACGAACTTGTTTCTCAAGCTTACAGAATAGAAAATTTTCCAGGAAGCATTTTAAAGAGGCTCTATCCTTAAGTATTCACCGTAGTGTAGCATTGCCCGCAACAACTGGGAAGCATCTGCAAGGAAGGTCTGCAAGTGCAGGAGGTTGAAAAGTTAGCATTGATACTCCTGCAAAAGAGAAAGAGAGCAGACACTCCAAAATTATCCATTCTATGTACACTAGCCCACGATCTTGTCGAACGCAGGAATCAAGGACTGAGCCAACGCAAACGAGAACACCAACTTGGGGCCTGTGGTCAACAATTTGGGCGTCAAGCCCTTGAAGAAAGAGGTAATTCCCTCGTTTTTCACCATCTTACGCAAGATCGTGAATCCCGACTCTGGGTTGTCGAAGTTCTTGTTCTGGATTCTGGTCTTGATGACATCAAGTGGTGCCGACACGATCAACGAGGCAGACGCTCCGAAAATGGACGTCACGAAATTCTGCGTCCATGTTGCTGCAGAGTAGTCAGTCAATCCAAAAATGTACTCTTTGGCAAACGAGTTACCTCCGAAAAGAGCAAAAGATCCGGGAGCGTTTCTGGCGGCGGTCCAGCCCCAGCCTCTGTAAAGACCAAAGCCCTCATCTGCCAAAATTTTCAAAAATCCTCTTCCCTTGAACGATTCAGGGTTAGTCTGACGCTTGATCTTGAGCACATCAAGGGGCAACAAAACAACCTCACCAATTCCGATAAGCGAACCCGCGGTAGCAGAAAGAAGAGCCTTTCCGGTTTTGGGGCCAAAAAGGGACTCGTAGGAGTCCTTGAAGTTCAGCGTCAAGTACTCGTTGGCAAAGGGCTGGCCTCCATATTTGTACACTCTTTGCAAGATCTTGTAACAGGCGGCATATCCCAAACCTGGAAACAACGTGAAAAGTCTCAGGCCGAGAGCCTTTTGCGCATGCTCTCTGAAAATCACCGAGTTTAATTGACTAAGATTGGAGACCTTGGTCTGGTTCGACATGAGTCTCTTGGAGATGGTGTCGACCGGGTGGAAGACAGCGATTTCACAGATTCCAGCAGATGCGGACCCGAGAACCCTGGCGGTACCCGATTGCTTTTTGTCTGTTGGGGGCGACATTACGTAGAAATAAAAAAGTGGCCGGGTTTGGTGTTGGCGAGAGTGAGGGAGTAAGTCGAAATGCAATTTCAAGTGAGTCGGAAAATTTTTGATACCGCGGCTAGGGCGGCCACCTGCCCAAAGGGGATATGGGCAGATGAGATGAGCAGCACCGGCAATGAAAGGAGTGCAAAAAAAGAGCGGGAGTGAAGCAAAAAGTGTAATTTGCGTTTTGCTCTCTGCAAGAGGCGTCTTGTGTCAGGTTCGATGGGAACTGGGTAGTCCTAAAGTAGATCTAAAGGCAACTCGTGAAATTGGGTATTCGATAAAAATTCGTCTTATGGATTTTTCCGAACTCAAGAAAATGCAGAATACCGAATTGTCCATTTGCAAACGTGATGTGCCGCCGAGAACAATGTGTGCCTACTGTACAAAAGTGTGGAGCAAAAGTGTGGAGAAGCTGGGGCCATTAGAACCGCAGAGATCAAGTTGGTTGCCGGACTAACATACGCGGATGTATTGCTCTTCTTTTTTTCTCTATTCATCGGTGATCTTTGGCGCTTGTTCTTCCCCTGTCTTCATTGTCTGTCGTCTTTGTTCTTTTCTCTCTCTCTACTAATTTTCATGGGTGCTCTGCAATTGGCGAAGCCACAGATTGCAATCCCAAATTAAAAGGAACCTAAGGCAATCTTAATCTCACCTATTTGTCTGAAAACTCCACTTCGTCCCTCCATCTCAGTCTAACTTCTCAAACACCTTCGTCCTACATACAATCACTTCTCTGATCCTACCATCGACATGTATCTGAGCATAGGCGAAGATTATGCGGCATCACTCAAAGAACTCACATTCAATCTGCGCCCCATAATAGAAACGCTAACCACCATTGCCAAAGAAAATAAGCAAGATGCCCAAGGTATCGTCGAAGCCATCTCAAACAGAGTCTACAAATGTATTCCCGAACAGAAGCTCTTTGCAATGTACCTTCTTGACTCCATATGCAAAACGGTAGGCAGCCCATATCGCGGGCTCTTTAGTGCTGAAATATTCAAGTTGTTTTCCCATGTTTATTTGCTTGTTGGCGACAGCACCCGCAGTCGACTCGTGAAGATGTTCGACTTGTGGCGAACCACCAAAGTGGAAGGCGAGTCGATTTTCGACGACGGAGAAATGACAAAAATTGGCCAATTTCTTTCTCAGGCAGGGCGCAGCGAGCCACCGTCGTTGTCACCTTCCTCTCTCGTTAGCAATATCGACGCCTTGTTGCCTGTATTGCAGCGCAAGGCTGCTACTGACGCAAGCTATCCGCCTAAGATTGCTGCGTTGGGAGAGTTGAGAATATTATTACAGAGCCAGCAGCTCAACCCGCACGACTTGGCGGGAATCCGCGATAAGTTGGTGAGCATGAAAGAACAGGAGCTCTTGACACCTTCTCCGCTGGCGCCTACTACGCCCAAAACTCCACTTTCACAAATTTCCACACCTGCTCCTACTCCTATGGCTGAGCCCGCAAAAGCAGAGCTACTTTTCGCTAATTTGATTGCGCTGGGAATGGTCAAAATGGACCAGTCTCTCAAGCCTGGATCGAAACCGGAATACGAGCTTGTACTTCCCCGCGTGAAATATACACCCGGTGCAGGTGGCGCTCCGTCCATGACATCGTTGGAGCAGCTATTAGTAGAGGCTAATGTGGGGACCAAATCGCAGTACGAGCAAATCAAGTTCAAGGAGCTCGTGAAGGTTTCACGGAGTCTTTCCGGAAGCGGAGAAAATAACACCGATTTAGCTGCGAGTTTGCAGAAGTTTATTTCCAAACCGAGCCTTGATTTGGCTACTGTGCAATTGTTGTACGAAACCAAGTCACTGAAATGCTCTCAATGTGGAAAGAGATTTGACAGCGACGACCGTGGCGCCACGCGAAAAAGAGCTCATTTGGATTGGCATTTCAGAATCAATAAGAAAATGGCAAACCTTAAAAACGTGCAGTCTCGGTTGTGGTATCTTGACCTGCTCGAATGGGTCCACTTCAGGGAAGACGCACTTCTTGAGTTCGGAGATACTACGAAAAAGGAAACCCCTCCCTCTAATGCAGGCACTACAGTTGCAAAAGCCACATATGTCGTGATTCCTGCTGACGAAACTAATATGGATAACATTTGCATCATCTGCAGGGAAGAGGTCAAGCCTACCTTCAGTTCCAAAATTGACGAGTGGATCTGGGACAATTGCGTGTATGCTTCCGGGACAAAGTCAGGGCGCAAGATTGTGCACCTGACATGCTTGCTGGAGACTAGCAGAAAGCACTCGGCGGAAGACCAATTAAATGGGCGTGTCAAGAGGGAGAGAGTATGAGAGCCTCTGACTTAGAAATTGTGGCACAGGTTGACAATTTGATTTCAGGAAGAGATGATTAGCAACTGCTACGAGGATATAAAGAATGAAACGGAAAATCGGGACTTAATGTGTAGGAAGTAATTAACTTTATATGTGTGGTTGAAGCCACTCATCTGTAGGTGAACAAAAATGTCCAAGTTTACCATCTACATAACTCTGCTTGGGATGCTGCTATGCTCGGATAGGCTATGTACAACTACTTCTGGCCCAAGCACTTCAAGATGTCAGTCCAGACGGTGGCAGGCTTCTGCGAGGCATCAATGCCGGACCAGATGCCGTTCTTGCGATAGTAGTCCACAATAGGCTCAGTCTGCTTGTGGTAAGTGACCAATCTCTTCTTCAACGCATCCTCGTTGTCATCAGATCTCTGCACCAAAGGCTCGCCAGTGATGTCGTCGGTCATCTCCTTCTTGGGAGGGTTGAACAACTTGTGATAAGATCTTCCGGAAGAAGGGTGCACCAATCTGCCGGTGATTCTGGCGACCAACAACTCGTCGTCAATCTTCAACTCAACTGCCTTCTGCAAGGGAGACTTTCTGTCGGTCAACATGGAGTCCAACTTCTCGGCCTGGGGAATGGTTCTGGGGAAACCGTCCAAAATAAAGCCGTTCTTGCACTCGGCATTGTTCTCCAACTCGGACTTGATCATGTTGACCATGATCTCGTCAGACACAAGACCACCTTGGTCCATGATCTTCTTGGCCTCCACACCCAATTTGGTCTTGGCAGCAACTTGGGCACGCAACATGTCTCCGGTTGCCAAGTGGCAAGCACAGAACTTTTCCTTCAAGTTGGGAGCCTGGGTACCTTTACCAGCACCTGGGGGACCGATCAACACCATTCTGATGGACTTGGGGACATCAGGCACGATACCAGCCTTCTTCTCGAGGGTCTGGATTCTGTCGTGCAACTTGTTAATGACGTTTTTCAATTCTTCCACGGACATGGCGGGCGGGCAGGAAAAACTTTGTTGGTGGGTGTTGGTGTAAGTTTATTGGCACTTGTTGAGTGGGCGGTGGACGACCCGGCCGCGCACACTGTGCAGAACTAACCCGGCGTTAGGCCGGACGGATGGTCACGTGACTGAGTCCAGCCCCACACGGCGAACGACTGATCTTGGCGTAACACTGAACAACCTTAATGCATTGGAATGAGGTTAAGAATTCTTAAAGCGCAAATTTATGCGGAAATATATGGCTAAGTTGCAGTCAACGTTCATGAGATGTTCATTAATGTGGACGGCTGGTGGGCGTTAAAACATTGTCAGTCAATTCCCAAATATGTTGCCGAAAACACTACGCGGAATTTGTAGCAAACCGCGGATTATGGCGCATTTTTGTATTGCAACCTTGAATAGGCTGCAAATTTGGGCGCTGGTATATAAGGAGGGGCCCGCGCCATGACAGGAAGCACCGCAGTTTCGTCGTTCACTAATTCAGGCGTGGGCGCATTAACAATCATTTGCAGTTCCAAATGGCTTCTAAATTGAGCTTGGGTGCACATGGAATGGTGCCGAAGTCTTGATTTAACCGGGACAAACCCGAGCAGTTTTTCGTCAGCGGCAGCTGTGTTTTGCTTGGCTGTTACTGAGCTAAAGAGTATAAACTCCTGAATCGTTGAGATAGCCCCTGGGACATTCCTAATGATGTCACGTGCAGCGTTTCATCACCTCTTCCCTCGGCCACGAAGCGCGGGGGAATTTCACTCACATGCACACCCCCACTATGTTTATATGAGAAGGCTAATGTGCGGTTCACTCAGTTGAAGACGCCACTTTTCTCCTGAAAAATGATATCCCTCAGGTCGCTTATCATTCTCCTCCGGTTGCCTAGCGACCTCTTCATGGTTGTGCTCCGCTACTACCTTTTGGGCGGCCTCAAGTTTCGCAAGTACAACAAGTCCATCGTCAATGCCTTAAAATTGCGGTTGTTCCGCGCGTGTCTTTCGGTTGACATCAAAGATTGCAAGTGGCTCGGGCCATACAGCAATGCTTTTCTTATCAATCGTATGATCCCACTTGTGAACCGTCCTCTAGTGTCAGACTTACCTGGCTACGGCACGAAGTTCGACGCCAACTCCTTGTGGATCGCAAAATCGGCAGATAGAAAGTCCCTGGATCCTGTGATTATCTACGCTCATGGCGGCGGCTATTTCATCCAGACCATGCCTTCTCAAATCCAAGGACTTGTGGCCATGTACCGTTTGCTCGACCCCGAGAAGCAGCGCAAGACGAGTGTGTTGTTTTTGGACTACAAGCTTGTCTCAAAGGGCCACCCATTTCCCACTCAAATAAACCAGCTTCACGAAACCTACCTGAAGCTAGTGGAGGAGGGCAATTCGAACATTGTGTTGATGGGAGATTCGGCAGGAGGTCACCTTGCGGTGGCGTACACTCAATTCCTCAAGCAGTTAACACCGGCGCCAAGCAAGGTTGTGTACCCCCGGCAATTAGTTTTGGTTAGCCCCTGGGTGAAGTTGAATCCTTTGCCTGCGGATTTGGCAGCAGGCAAGTCTTGGAAGGACAATGAGCATTACGATATGATCCACCACTCGAAGTTTGCCAATTTCAGTGATATGTGCCTTATTGTCGGCGTTGAGAACCCATTTTCCTTAGTTGTGTCCCCCGGTGGGAAGCAACCCGCGGATCGCTCAGACTGGAGCGACATTCCGACTTTCTCTGATCCCAACTACAGTGTCTTCATCGTTGCTGGCGAGGATGAGTCATTCCGTGATGATATTGTCCAGTGGGCGCATTATTCACTAGGCTTGCCTTGGCACGAGAAAGTGAAGTATGGCAATCTGCACGAGGTGTTCGAAAAAGAGCATTACGAATTCTCTCGCCGTAAAGTCAAGGGCCAGGCCAATTTGACAGCCTATATAGAGCCTCTTGGTGTGCATGATTCGACCTTCTTCTTCGAGAACACCATCTGCTATAAAATAGCCAGCAACTTGAAGAAGAGTTTGCCCAATAATGTCGAAGATTTCAGTGACGAGACTTATTTTGGAATCACCCGGATTGTACGTTTCCTTAACGAAACCTTGTGAGCGGTGGAGCTGAGGTGAGTTTTACCGACGCCTAGTGTTTGCAAGACGTTGTAGAAATGCACACTGACCATTCAATATGATACTCCACGCGAGACCATTATGTAGACTGCAAAAAGTGAACTCGGCGTGAACGGGCTTAAACTTTTTATCTGATAAACCTCGGAAACGCTAAATCTGCTTTGAATCGATAGCATCTTCTGGGGAAAGTATTATGCTTCTCTCCTTGCTTGCCATTCACGGCCACACCTAATACCATAAGTTGCCTCATATAGTCAGCTCGAACACTGCCTGTTGTTTGATAATGAATGTTGTTTATTAATGAATTGATCGCTATCATAGAGTGGCCTTCCTAGTACTGGAAGGTGTGGATCTCAGGCACGTGCTCCACCTTGACCAAGGGCCTGTACTCGGGCCTCCACATTTGCGACTGAACCCAGTCCAAACACTCGTTGAAGTCACGTGGAACCTCCACATGCCCACCGTCGGGCTTCTCTTCGCTCTCCACTCTGGCGGTTCCTTCCTTCAAGGACTGCAAAATGAAGGCTGTAGCCACGCTGGCAGACACTTCTGTGATCTCCTCCAAGGGAGGAAGAAGGCCATTCTTGGGGTTGTCCATCTTGGGGGAAAGAGACGCCAACTGGTCAACGGCAGCGGAAATCATGGTATCGGTGATGGTGGTACAACGCGAGAGCACGGCCCCAAGGCCAATTCCGGGGAACGTGAAGCAGTTGTTGTTTTCGGAAATGGCATAGCCGTCCACGGGCTTGAAGGGAGATCCGGTCGCGATGAGCGCATTGTTGTCGGTCCATTTCATCAAATCGATGGGCACCGCCTCATGAAGACGAGTAGGGTTGGAAAGAGGGAACACAATGGGCTGGCTGTTGTGCTTGTACATCTCCTTGACAATCTCCTCGGTGAATGCACCCGCCTGAGTGGAAGTGCCCACCAAAACCGTGGGCTGCACGTGCTTGACAGCCTCCAAAAGCGACTTGGTGTCAATGTCCTTCCAGAGCTCGTCCTTGGCAGCGTACTGCTTCTGGATATCCGAAACGTCTTCGTGAGAACGCAAAATGACGCCTCTTCTGTCCATGATCGTGATTTTCGCTCTGGCGTCTTCGACCGATGCACCGTGCAGCACCATGTGGTTGACGATCTGGTCTGCAACACCCATACCTGCAGAGCCAGCCCCGTAAATGAGCACCTTCAGGTCCAAAAGGTCTCTGTTGGAAAACTTGAGCGCCGCTGCCATCGACGCCATCACCACGGCACCGGTACCTTGAATGTCGTCATTGAACGAGGGCAACTGGCCTCTGTAGCTCTGCAAGAGCGTTCTGGCCGTTGTCACGCCAAAGTCCTCCCAGTGGAGAACCGCCGAGGGGAACCGTTTCTTGACGGCCTGGATGAAGTTGTCCACGAAATCAAAGTACTTGTCGCCCCGCACGCGGTCGAACTTGTTGCCCATGTAGAGCTCGTCGTGCTGCAACTCTTTGTTGTTCGTGCCAGCATCGAGAACAACGGGAAGTGTCCGGCCCGGGTGAATTCCACCACAAAGGGTCATGAGGCCCAATTTCGCACTGGCAATTCTCACACCGCCCACACCTTGATCGCCAATTCCGAGAATACCCTCACCATCAGACACGACGATGTAGTCGATGTCCTTGTCTTCACCATATGGCGCCAATCTCTCGTCGATGGTGTCAGGCTCAGCCACCGAAAGGAAACATCCCTCGGGTTTGCGGAACCGTCTAGAGTAGGCCGCGATGGCGTCACCCTCGGTGGGAGTGTAGATGATGGGCAACATCTCGCGGATGTTACGTCTCACCAACTCGTAGTAGAGCACCTTGTTCTGGGCCCTCATAGACACGCAGAAATCGTTCTTGGCCAATGGTGTTTGGAGGTAGCTGAACTGGGCATAGGCACGCTCGACCTGCTCGTCAAGCGAGTTTACTCTCAGAGGCAAAAGGCCCAGAAGCCCAAACGCCTTGCGTTCTTCTTCGGTGAACGCAGAACCCTTGTTGAAGATCGGCGAGTTCAACAATTGGAATCCCTGCAAATCGCACTCTATGGGGCCCTCTATGGATAGACGAGTGGTCTTGGGCTTCAAAGACGCAATGGCAGCTTTCACACCCACAGGCGTTTTGATGGTGTGGGTGTGGACTGAGGCGCCGGTGTTGTCCGAATTCTTGTATCTGATGTTGTTGAGAATGTGGGGCATGGTACGGCCAAAAGAGGCCAGCTGGCCACGGGTCCTTGATATACAAAGCAGCATTGCTGAAAAGAAGAGTGGTTGTGAATTTTTCAACTTCCTCGTTGGATGGGGGGAGTGAATATTACGAGAGGGGGGAACAAACCGGGTGTGCAGCCCGCGACTTCCGGGGGCACCAGGTGTCGACTTCCGAGGACAAGCGCTTCAGCCGCCAGCCGGTCGTGCCCGTGCGGCCCGGCGCACCTAACCCGGCCGTGTTTTCCGCCCGTCTGTGGGTAACATGTCGCCTGGCAGCTCTGCTCGTCGAGAATCGCCTGTGACCCCCTTCTGATCCGCTGCGGCACTCCGTGCCCCGCTCTCCCCACTTACGGAAAAACACGGGACTGCGATGGCATCGCCTACGCTATATACAGTACCTGTCAAACTCCAGAGCGCGGTTTGGGTTCATGAGCTGGAAATGCATTAGAGTTGCGCCCAACAGTGTGGAACTTAGAGAAGCGCATCTAGGGTGAAGTTCCTGTCCGTGCCAAACCACCCCCGAAATACCGATTTCCTGTATATAGTTGTCTTCGTCACTACAAAGTGGGGTGCTTCCATTGCAGCACAACGCCGCAGTAAATTTTTTCTACGTGGCGGCCCCAACTGAAGGAATCGTTTCCGATCTCGGGTCGTGTGCCGACACAGCCGGCTTATTTCGGACTCGTTTCAGCCGCACCTTTTGATCGTGCAGAACTCATTTCACATTGACAAATCGAGAAGGTGAAAATCACAGCGATGCAAAGGATAATGATGACGTCGCCGATCATCTTTTTGACAGCAATTTAAGTTATGAGCCGTAGAGAGATATGTGGGCTTTTCGTGATTTGACACAAGGTTGCGAGCGGTGTGCCACAGCCTCGCTGCTAATTCTGGACTCCCGAACGCTGATAAGCAATGGCCTGAGTTCGAAAATATGGAGGATGGCCATTCTTGATAAAGGAGTTTGCCCCGGTACCAGCACAAGTAAAACGTCCCAATGGCTTCAAATCCGAGTATTCGGGTCAAGTTTGCTCCCAGAAATCTTTCGCTGACGATGGAATCGGTTTGGGAGCTTTGGTCATTTCACCTATGACTTCAGCGAAGAGGTGGGCCACATCCGAGGGCTAGCTCCGAGTGCACCGTTGCACCGTTGCATTTGACAGCAATATGACCACGTGCTGCAAACTACCTTGGAAACGTAATCTTAGTCATTTTATTCCACCAAAGCCTCTCTTCACTAACATTGGCAATTTGCTTGTCCTCTGGCCTTGTTTTTGAGAGTCTTGCTGCTCGTTGAATGCGTTCAAATCACTGTGCAAATCAAGAACGCAGAGCTAGCCAAGTTAGCCCATAATGACTTATATGCATCTGGAAATGTGTCATCGACGCAATAGTTCGCAGCCTTGTCCGTGAGGCTCCATAAGGCACCATTTGAGCGCTTCTAACGCCAGCCCGGTCGGCCCTTCACGTCATGCATTCGATGCATAACTGAACTTTGCATTTTGCCTGTGACGATAGTTTTCAGTCACCGTGTTATACGAGCACCAGACTCCCTGCACGCCGACATACCGGCATGCTTCATGTCGTCATAGTGATGCTGTTGATCGCTAGATGGTTCAACCACACTTTTGCAGCACCGCATTCTAGTCATCAAAAACGAGGTTTTGGTTGGCGAATTCTACCGCTGAATCTTCGGCTTCCTCGTCACTCTCGTCGTCTTCCTCACTCAGCGATTCTTTCATGCTCTTTCTGGAGACGTTACGCTGAGGTCGGACATGGGGAGTATCGGGCTGCACTAATTCCAATGTGGGCTCTTTCGTCTTCTTCTTCTTCTTCTTTGCGTCGCTACCTGCATTCTCACATTCCCGTTTTGGGGGCCTGCCCCTGCCGTCTCCTCTTATTCTCTTTTGCACTTCAGGAACAAAGCAGCTTGTGCGGCCACCGATGGTCTCAAAGTCCACAGTGTAACCCTCAACCGTCTTTTTCCTGGTTTTTCTGCCCTTGCTCCACCGGTAGAGCATAAGCCAGTTCTCTGGGAATTTGTGAGCGTCGCCTTCCACCTTCACACTGTACTCCATGATATAAATAATCAGTTCATAGAGCTGCTTAATAACGTCACTGTTCGGATCTTCAATCTTCAGGCTGAGCACCTCGCCCGGGTGAATTCGGGCGTGGTATAGAATTTCGTCGCTAACCCAGTTACCGATTCCTGCAAACTGGTCCTGATCCAAAAGAAGCAGCTTGATTGGTTTCTTCTTCCGGAAAATGAGGCTTCTGAATTCTTCAAGCAGCAACCGCGGCCTCCCGTGATGATCTGGATCGGGGTCTCCAAACACGAATTCATAATTTGTGGGAGGGATCGAGGTTTTCGAATAATCGGGGCCAAGAACATTAAGAGGTGCAGTCTCCATCAATCCCTCGTCCGTTGCAACCTTGGGATCGTCCAAAAACCTCACACGTCCAAGTCGCCGCGGATCACTAAACGCGAAATCCAAAGTCCTGGTACCTGTCTGATCTTCAAAAACTAACTCGAATTTAGTGAACTTAGGTGGCCAATCGGTGTTGTTGTCAGTCTTTCCAGGTTTTCCAGTTGTCAATATCTTCTCAGTGTGCTCAACCCCAGTATTAAGGTCGATCTCAATGTCTTTCTCTACCTTCACCACTGTTGGATCGTGAATAGCGAATTCTTTAGCAATTTCGCTGTCGCCATTGCCAAACAGCGCCTCCTCTTTATTAGAAACACCTTGCTCTGTCTTGCCATTAGCAAAATACGTCTTGTCGCCGCCGTTTTCCATCATTATGAGATGCAGCTCGATACCCCGGAGTTTGATCATTCCGGTCATTCCGAAGTGCATCAACATTACAAGAGGACCCTCGGGTTTCCGAAAGCGGATCCAGAAATACTTCCCATGCCTCCCTACTTTGGTGACGGTTCCGTTCTGAAGTTTCTGGCTGATCTCAGCCAATTTGGCTTCCTGATTCTCAGCAGCCTTAACTTCTGGAAATAGCAATGCATCAAGACTGAGCTTCACGTCCTTGACATTCAATCCGATTATGTTCCTTCTAAGAAGGGCGCATACGTGCGCAACCTTGGGTTAGTGGTGATGTTCGGAGCAATGGGCGACTTGGGATGGATCCGTACCTCTGCTACTTCGGGCATATGCGAGACTTTGGTAATTCAGTGAATTCGAAATACTCAGAAGTCTGCTGGGTCTGGAGCAATGGGGAGACAACTTCCTGCAATCGCTGAGTAATGTGGAGAAGCAAGATGCACGGGTGGGAGAGACTGGGGGAAGACTGACGACGGAGCATGCCAGTGGAGGCTAATGTGGATTCACACCTCTCTAACTCCGCGCATTTCTTTTCCTCTCAGATATTTTGTTCGTATGCTCTCTGAGTCCACGACTTTAAGAACGAGCTCTTGGATGCGAAAAGTGACCTACTTGTGATTCAAAATGCGTACTACCCTTATGAAATAGATAATGCTTTTTTTATTTTCAACAAATTTTTCTACCCAGGAGCATACGGGCTCATGAAGAGACCCCGAACAATTCGGAAACTTCGCATAGTCCAGCATCTTCTCTTACCCCACGAATCCTGCTTCCCGGAAATCTCAGCATAGCGAGATCTCGACAGGAAGCGAAATGAGGAGCAAAAGCAAGACGATAAGTGGTTTCTTTCCTATTTCTCTCCAGATTAGGCTTCGAAGCGTTCTGATAGCTCAATCTGCTCAAAGTTGGGCCGGGTCCCCATTTCGGAATAGAAGGTGCACATGAATCTTCGAGCCGGCTACAAGAACTGCCCAAAACTCAGAAATCTGGTAAAAGGATGAAAATTGCCCTGCGGCCGTTTTACAGAATTCACATCCCAACGCTCTAGATCGATGCTTATCAAGTTAGCCTCCGTGTTCCTGCACACCTAATACACCATGAATCGCCTCTTTGGAACCAAAAGCAACGTCCCCAAGCCCACGCTAAACGACGCCATCAATGGTATTGACGAGCGGGTGGGTCTGCTTGACGTGAAGCTCTCTAAGATAAATGCCGAGTTTGCCACCTACCAGCAGAAAATTAGCCGCATGAGAGACGGACCTGGCAAACTGGCGCTCAAACAAAAGGCGCTTCGTCTTCTTCGACAGAGAAAGCAGATTGAGGCTCAAAAAGACCAGCTTGAGAACCAGCTGTGGAATATGACCCAGGCGGCTATGACCACCGATAACTTAAAGAACACAATGGTCACAATGGACGCCATGAAGCTGACAAACAAGGCATTGAAGGCGCAATATGGCAAGATCGATATCGATAAGATAGAACTGCTCCAAGATGAGATGCTTGATTTAATTGATAAGCTGAACGAGCTCCAGGAACTGCTCCTGATGAGCTATGATGCACCGGGCGAAATCTCCGAGTCCGAATTGGACGCCGAGTTGGATGCGTTGGGTGAGGAGATGGATTATGAGGCCGAATTTGGCAGTCTGACGGTGCCGTCGTATTTGAAAGAGTCGCTGGGAGAAATGCCCACATTTATTGACGAGCCTGAGGAAGCGGAGAAAGTGGCAAGCTGAGAAAGCCGCTATTTTACCACAACAACGCTTATAGCCTACTTCTCAGGGATGTTGAAGCAGCTATATTGGGGCGTATTGTATAGCTTACGCAGCTAATTGGAGTGAGGAGGCGCTTTGCCGGCCCACTTTGGTACTCTGCCATAGAGTAGAGTGCACTCTGTAAATGGGCCAATTTACGGAGCGAAAAGTCGTTGCCGCTTTTGTTTCGTGCTGAACTCACCATATCAGCCACATCATAGACGTCAAAGCGTCTCTTGCTATGCCAAACGGTATTTCTTTGGGATGCTCGACCGTACACTAGACTAGGGTGGTGGACAGGTGCAAAAATGGGCTGGAGGTACAGCGAGTCATTATACCATTGGTGAGTACCTGCTCCACGTCTAATTCTGGTTCGGGCCTCGTCCAAGCTGCGGTGAATCCGGCGGCGAAATTTCTGAAAACGAGAGAGTTGAGGCAGAAGTGGTGTAAAGAGCTCGAGCGGCTTCGGCGTTCTAAATTTGGCAAGCGGGTTGGGAAAGAAGCGACGCATGTTGAGAAAAGAATGATGTTGGTGGCAGAGTATTCAAGGGGGATCGTGTCACGCTCTCTGAAGTGCGCCTGGAGCCGACCATTCGGATACCAAATTGGGACAGACGTGCGGAGTTGAAGCGAGCAGAACATATACATTTCAAAGCGAACAGAAAAATGAAACTGCTGCAGATGAATGTAGTTGGGTTAATTCACCATTTGAGACAGCTAACCGCCCTTGTTTTATTTCAAGGTGCCCTCCTTGTTCTCTAGGTTTGTAAGAGTCGTAGCTTCAAACAGACATCAAGTAGCGAACAGCACATAATACAGCTACAAAGTTCAAATAAGCAGAAAGCCAATTAATAATCCTTGGAAATCAGGAGTCTGCAATATCTGAGAAGCCGGAATGGCTCCGAGAGAAAGTGTACAGCATTCGAACGAGTCAATACTTTGGAAATCAGCAGTGAATTTGTCCACTTATCAGCAATTTATCAACTGGGTCTATTTTTGAACAAAGTAGCCGTGGAAGCTTCAAATGCTGTTGGTTCCTGTGGAAAGCCAGAGCCACGGAACCCTCTCACGCCTTACCATGTCGACACAGACGCAAGCCATGGAGTGAAACTAAATCTGGGCCATGTTCTCCGACTGAGTTTCTACTCGTCTGATATGTGACCAAATGTTTTGGCTTTAATTTTAGTACGTTCTACGTTCTTCCATGTTCCAATGCCACTAGATTTACAATATAATGTTCTTCCTATGTATTTCTATTTCGGATACTACCAATGAACGGAAAGAAAAATGATAACAGCTTATTATGGACGAGCAAGCAGATGGTCACCCGGTGACCTTGAAGGTGCAATGTGCTATGGGAAGCAGCAGTAACCTGCTGGAGACTCTAAACTCCACGGCCTATCGCTCATAACCTGATTTCCAGGCCTGATTTATAGCTTTTCTGTCTAGTATTGCTGTTGCCTGCGTTGCCAGAATCCCCACAACCGGGAAGTCGTTGCACACCTCCACCAAAGGCAACTCTTCGCTTCAAGAGAATAAAAGACGCCTCGGCGAACGTGCAGTTACATACTCCAAATAAGAAGAGTCGGTTTTGAGAAAGAATGCCCAGCACACTATCGAAAAAAGACTCGCCCTCACCTACCTACCTACCTACTATCAGTTCATCACATCATCTATTTGTCTATCAGGGTATGCATTCACGACTTGTTGTACTTGCGCGCAGGAGGGTTTTTGGGCGTGGTGATCATGAAATTGATGCCGCTTTTGGTTTTCTTACGAGCAGGCTCTTCTTCTCGCTTCTCCACCACCGGCGTCATTGTCCATGGAATCACTCCGCCTGCCGCCATGGGCGAAGGCACAAAATACTGCGACAGCACCATGGGCGCCATTCCCGGCGGCAGCGAGTTGATGTAGTAGTAATGTTGGGGCACCGGATGGCTGACGTTGGGGTTCTGCGGATTCAACGGATTGTGAGGGTTGTGTGGGTTGTGGTGATTCTGGGGATGCTGGAGTTTCTGATGCGAGGCCACGGGACCATGCGGAGGGTTTTGCTGCTGCGGAGGGCTCGCCATATTTGCTACCGGGTTGGACCCAGGCACCTGTGGCGCTGGTTGTCCATTCAGGAACGGAATAACAACGCCAGGGTATTTTTGGGTTTGGTATGGCAGGCCGAGGGTGTCATGTAGCGGACCCAGGCGCGGCGACATCTGCGTGCCAACATCCTCTGACTTTTTGCGGCCAGTGTGCTTCGATTCCAGGTGGTAGTAGACTGGATACATCTGGTGCGACAACACCACACTGGGTGACGTGTGAGGCGACACGTGCGGACGCGGGGAGCCCACAGGACCCGGCAGTTCAGAGACAGCGGGGCTTTTGGAGGGAGGGGCAGCGGCAGAAGCCGAGTTAGGCGACGGTGTGTGGAGATCGGGAGACTTCCGTTTTCGGGACGAATTCTCCGAATTCTTCCGCAGGTTCTTGGCGGTCACCGACCCGCTGGTCAACCCGCTGGCTGGCACGTTATACACTGCTGAGCCGTTGTTGTCTCCGTTGCGTAGCAGGAGCAAGTGGAGCCGAAGATCCTCGTCATCGTCAAGAAACAAGCGACGAAGCAATTCGTCGCCGAGGCCATGGTGGTCTGTTTCACGCATAAGCTCCAAAACACACAGTGCTGTGTCGAGTTTGAGCTGGGCCTGGCGGGTTTTTTCCTGCTCGATTCGGAGCCGAAGCACCTCGTGCACTGTGTCATCCAGAAGCAGATTCTCCAGCAGTTTCTCAGCCGGAAGACCACGGAAAAGGTCACGTGGCGGTTCTAAGGGCAGGTGCACCGAGTGGCTCAGCACAGAGCACAGTGCACTCTCACCGCGGCGACGGTGGGTGTCACTGGGAGGCGGAAGCACCAATTTGTCAACCAGGTTGACGCGGGCCACCATGTATTTGGAGCTCAACCCGGGTAGAAGACTGGGCAGGGGGTGCTCTGATTTTGGCATGGTGGCAGGATTCAGAAGGTCAAACGAAAGCACTTTGGGTGGGGCATAAAGGACAAGTGGTGGGGTGGTTGAAGGTTGAAACGGGAGCGGGGCACAGTTACTTTTTTGTTTGAAGCGATGACAAGGTCTTGAGATTTAGCAGATTCTTCTATAGGGGAGGTTTTGGGGACGGTAGAGCTGCCTGGTAAAATAGGGGAAATTTTCCGTTACGTGGGACAGCCGGGTCACTTTGTTTTGTATATATGGCATCATGGCGCCCGCAGAGACAATCCCCGGAAGGCGGACTCGGCTCAATCAGGCAATAAGGGCTGCAGCACCTTTAACTACAAACGGCAGTCCTTATGATGCCCCTTTCATTTCGCCTTCGTCGGCATCTGCATCAATTTGATCCACTTTGCCAGCCATGCAGCGCCGTGGGTGCAAAACTATTGCCTTATTAGGAAATACGCGCATCATCTCTTTTCCTATTCGGGTAAGCCAACATGTCACCCTTGACGTTCTCAGTGAACGCTGCATATATTATCGTGGCCATATTAGTGCCGACATGAGAATGTGGGACACAGCAGTACCCCGGGATAATATTGTTGAGCTGCGATGTGTGATGGAGTCGCTCACAAGGCGTTTTTTTGGGGGGATGGCTGATGGGAACGTCACACATTCCGCAGCTTCGGCGGTTTAATGGCTTTTCCCAACATTCTGTTCAACGCTTGGCTTGTTTTGCAGTGTTCCTTTTTTTCGTGTAATTTGCTCGCCATCCCTTGCTATTCCAAGTTTGTCTTTGCACATGAAAAGTCAACTTGATCCACCCAGTGCCCTATAACCGCCGTTCACTGCATGTGCAAAATGGCGATAAGAAAATCCAGATGTTACGAGAAATGAAAACAGGCCAGTTGACGGCTCTACAGGCAACAATGTGTCGGGTGTCTTGGAGGTGGCTTGGGGCGGTCCCATTCGAAATCCCCGCCTGAGAAAAAGTGGTGTTTAACGCCGAGCAGCTTTTCCGTTGTCAGTTGTCGTTGTTCCGCATCGAATTACCCTTTGTCGCAAAGTGGGCTTATTCATACCATATAAGTGTCACGTGCCAATCATGTAGAAAAGTCGTGCAAATGTGCAATGATCGGGGTTAGCTGCACGCAGAAAAAGTCGGGCGCGGCTGTTCTGTTGCTGGTTTTGGCCGAGCTGCTCGTAGTGTCTACCCTTTGTGGCCACTGTGGTCTAAAATTAATGATAAGAATTAAACTCCTGGCTATATTTCCAGCTGCAAAGCTGCATCTCGTCGTAGTGGAGCGTAAATAATTCTAAAATCGGGCCAGGCATTTCTCATCCGCCCGAAGCTCCCAAGCTTGAGGCTGCGATCTACATACACCACCAGGCACCACCCCAAGTTTGGCCATAACCTGGTGGAGGTGGAATGTGGGGTGGAGCGGGAAGGGGTGAACGGGTCAAGCTGAGCGGCCGACAATCCTCGAAAAACCTCGTAACTGCGCTCCTTAAATCACTTTTCTCTGCTTTTGAATTTTTGGTGTCCGCGTTTAATTTTCGTGTAGCATTCTTCCTCAACTATGCCTCTCCTCCTAGTCGGTATCAGTGGACCATCGTCATCTGGCAAGCTGTCTGTGGCCCGGGTCCTACACAATGCAATTCCAGCTGCTGCTCTCGTTCACCTAGACGATTTTTATTATCCTGATTCAGAGATTCCGCTTCATTCCACCAGCAAGGTGCAAAACTGGGACTGCCCCGAAGCGATTGATTGGGACAAATTTAGACACTACGTAACCAGTATCAAAGAAACTGGTGGAGACGTTATTCCGCTAGATTCCCTAGAAATCGACGGCGGCCTCCGACCGCTGGAAGCGGTGAAGAATGTATTGGCAAATTTGGCCAGCAGCATACCGCCAAACACGAGAATTGTGCTTTTTGACGGTTTCATGTTGTTTCACGACCCAGAAATAAGTGGCTTTTTTTCACTTAAGTTATTCTTCAGGGCTCCGTACTCGGTCCTCAAACAGCGCAGAGAAGATCGTCTGGGCTACAACACTCTGGAGGGATTCTGGGAGGATCCACCGGGATATTTTGACAATGTTGTATGGCCAGAGTATCAGAGAACCCATTCTAAGTTATTTGAAGAAGGTGACGTCAACGGCAAGTTGAAAAGCGGAGACTTTGTGGATTTGATAGACGACAGTAGCAAAACTTTCGACGACATCGTTGTTCAGGCAATGGAGGCTGTTGTCAATGCAGCAAAAATAGCCACCTAAGAAAATAAGTTTTTATTTCTATTGCATACACGGCACTTCTGAAACTTAATGAGTGTCCCATGTGAGGATCGTAGGCGAGCGAAGCACGTTAGAGGCAGTAGAGCTGGCAAGCGTTGCTGAATCTACCGTTATTAAAGTGTACTACGGCTATATTCGTGATGCAAAGTAGCTGCGTAGCTACCGACTCGAAAATGGCTTGTACTCGTTATAATCTTCACTCGTACAATGGCAGGCTGTTTCTAAGAGTAATCAAAGCGTGCGGCTCGGAAGTGCAATCGAAGACAAGTTAAAATAATTCATGTCAATTATGCATTGTTTGTGCCGATCGCCTCTCTTCCAACTCGAGTCACATGCCTCCAATCTCAATCCCAACTTCTTACACTTCTGCCTATCTTTCGTTTCTGGTTCTGGTCTCCCATATTTACTTTTCTTAGCTCACTCTCGGGCACTGTCGATCACTCACTTCCGGCTCTTTTTGGGCCGCTTGGTCTTCATCTCCTTCTCCATGATGGATTCGGCGCTTTCGCCAGCCTTCCGGGACTTCTTGCTCTTGACCGCCATCACTCCTGATCCAGAAACCGCACGCTTAGCATCCTGCTCGTCCCACTCGCCGACATCCTTGTCGATCGCGTACTTGTCCAAGTTGAGAGCGTTGATCAACTCACGCTGCTTCATCTTCAACTCAGAAACTGCGGCGTCGCCGGCTGCATCAAGATCCTCGGTCATGTTCTTGGATACCGCCTCGGCATCGTACAGCTCGATCTGTTCGCCATTCATCTCACGCAAAGTATCGTCCTCAATGACAGGCATCAGGGCTCCAATGTCCTCGGCGACAACCTTGCGGAAAAACTGCGAGAACTTCCTCACAACTTTAGAAAACATGGCGAGCAGCTGGGCCAGCGGAAGACTCAACTCCCGCGACACATCGTCGATGCTCTTGCGCTGCAAACCAATGGCGACAAGAATGGCAGCCTGGACCGACGAAAGCAGCACCAGCGGCGCGCGGCCCAGGAAATACGTTGTCGCCAAAAGCGGCATAATGTCCACGATCACGTGGTGGTCCACCATGTTGTTGGCGTACGAGTCCAAACGTTTGAGATCGAACGGCAGCAACTGGCGGTCGAGATCACCGCGGACAAGCTCAGGTGGCGCCGCGCGGCCCTTGGAGGCAGCATCTAAAACCAGAAGGGCCTGCGATGCGGGAAACTTGCGGAAGTCGTACAGAAGCAACGAGAGCATGCGCTTGTGGAAGTCCGACGCAAACGCCGTGAGCCACGCATCCAGTCCGCCATCGGTGACGCGGATCATCACCAGCGTGTGTTCACCCGTGAGATCATTGGCCGTCTGGCGGAGATAGACCGGTCTGAATCCCGCTCTTGTCCAGAACTTGTGGAGCGAGGGTGTCATGCCGTAGGATACGCCAAGGTAGTGCAAAGCCGGGGGCGGCTGCTCGGAAAGACCGAGAAGAAGTGGAGGAAGCGATGCTGCTGGCCGGGGCGCAATCTTATCTTGAAGCGAGCCCAATTCCAGGTCCGAAACACGAGACACTGTTTTGGGCAAATGTGCGGCCAGCTTCTCTGATATGTCTGTGAATTTTCCGGAGTAGTAATCTTGAAGAAGTTCAATCGCGCGCGAACCGTAGCCCATGCCGCCAAGGTCAGGGTGCGTGGCGATTCTCACGATACGTCCTCCAGAGAGCAGCGCAAACTCGTCATCTTGGAACTGCTGAGCCACGAGCCACGGAATGAGGTCACCGCCCGCCCTTTGGCCGCGCAGCAAAGCTGCACGCACACTCTCTTTCGAAATGTCACCTTCAAGCGCCAACTGAACCACGCACAAAGGTTCTGGAATTCTGGTGCCGTTTTTGCCGTCCACGGGCGGAAGAAGCACAAAAAGCTGGTGCGCTGGCGCATCACTCATGAGCTGGAGATCGTTGGGTGAGTTTTTGTAGTGTGATGCCACGTAGAGCGCCATCATCTTGTGGAGAAACGTCTCACTCACAGGGTGGTACAGGAAAAGGGTGTCGCGATTGACGTGGAAAAGCTGGCAGTCTGCCGGATGAGGCGTGCCAGAAACAGATTTAGACACCGTAGCATCAAGACAGAGAAGTTTGTTGAGCCAAGCCTCCACCGGATCGCCGGGGGCATATCTGATGGGCTCATCAAGGACAACCTCGCGGAGATTACGGGGAGCGGCACCGCCAGCAGCAGCAACCAGGCCCTCATTTTTTCTCAACAGATCAATCAACTTCAACGAGAGCGATCTACCGGTGCCTTCGTACCCGTTTATGGTGGAAGCCATGAACACCAAGTATGGGCCCAAGAGTTTCTTGACGATAGGCAAGGGAATAGCGGCAGCTTCATCGATTACCACCAACTCGGCCTGGCCAAGCACGTGATGGTCGGTAGGCGCAATGTACTGCACGGTCTGGCGGTGAGAATGTCTCTTGATATCGACCCTCACCACGGCCTTGTTGAACGCCGGATTCGTCGACTGCACAATGTCGTAGTCCATGTGCTCGGCATATCCAAGGGCATCAAAGCCCCGGAACACAAACTCAAAGAACGTCTTAAGATTCTCGGGCAGCGGCGACGTCACAAAAATGTTGGAGTAGCCGTGTGCGACAGCGGCCGCTACAGATATACCAAGTGCGGCCGATTTACCACGTCCACGACCAGCCGTCAACGTCGCCGTCGTCCGAAGCGATTTTTCAGCAATCACGTCCACAAAAGTGAGCACAGCCTGTGCTTGGTTGAGGGTTCTGGCCAAGTTGACCAACAGGCCTGCAGGCTGAACTTCGGCAAGCAGCTCTTTAAGCTCACGGAGCTCTTGTTGACGAGGAAGCTCCTCTGAGCCGTCAGCAGGCGGAAGAGGCACCACCAGACGGCCGCCCGAAACGGGCAACACGTTGAGTTCGTCATCGACAACCAAACAGGCGTCACATGAGCCGAGCGAAAGCAAAAACCGCTCATTGAATCTTGCCACAACATCATGGTGTGCCTCCGTTCTGTAGCGCGAATGAACATCCATGGTCATGGTGTAGAGTTGTTTAAGCGATGTCATGGACTTGAGAAGCAACACAACAATGCCGCCTCCCTCGACGGTTTCGACGGTTCGAGCAAGCAAATTGGGCGTGAGAGCTTCAAAATCCTGCAAAATGCACATTCCATAGGTGTTTCCCAAGATTTTCTCCGTCTCCTTGTAGTACACGTACCGGATATGCTGATTCAGAATGAAGGCCTCGAATGGGTCCTGGTCGTTGGCCTCGCGCACCCCGCGCTTGATATCCTTTTTGATTTTGTTTTCTCTTTTCTTACGATGGGAAGTGAATCCCAAAAGCTGCTTTTTGTAAGCCCAAAGCACACTCTTGTTCATCTTGAGATCGGCACTCATCATAAGATAATGCAAGTTTGGGAGCTGGTTGCGGGCCTTGTCGCCAACAATTATGAAGAAAGACCGCTTTTTCTCCTGCACTCCATTGCGGATGAGTGCGGGCACCCGCGAGTCTATGGCTTTTTTACCCATGGCGGAGATGTAGGTGAGTAGAGATTGAAGATGGAGTCGCGATGCGATGAGGCTCAGGTCACGTGAGAGTCTCCCCACACCGCCAGCGTCTGTTGCCGGTGGAATGGACACTGGGAGAAAAAAAATAGCCAATAACAAGAATCAGCGGAACAATTTTAGATTGGTACAACTGTCTGTCCCGCCGGTTATGGTAATGACGTACGTTGCATCAGATTTCTTCTTCAACGAACTCACTTTTGACGGCGAAAATTTTAAGGAAGCAAAGTATAGGGAACCAATCTTCGTAATTTTCCCGGCTTGGTAATATTGCTCGAAGTATAGAAAACTTGTTTGGGTGGGACAGCCCAAGCCGGGAATCTACGTATTCTCAACACACTAGTGAAAGACATACAGGAATGTACCTTGCTGTTTAACGCCAGATAAATGCGTTCGTTCCTTTTCTCTTCATCGTTCGCAGCCATTGTTTATGAGTAAGCAAACGACAATCCGACCTTGGTCCAAAGCAACCCCTTTAGATCACTACTAGTTGGGAAAACCCCCTTATCTATATGTTGCAACTTGAAGGTCTTTCTTTTAATTATATTCGAAACATGGTAATTGATACTGTGCCGCACAATGACATATGGCATTCGTCTCAACTTTCTGTCCTGCATGCCCATTTGCACCCATTTGCACCCACCACCATGAGCATCCGTGAAACCAACTTACGGGGCAAAGAAAACGCACCATGTAGCCAAATATCGTTGAATTCTGCAACCCAGGTGATTAGTGGATTCGACTCACTGCGACTCGCACCAAGACTGTCTTCTCAGTTCAGGGTCGGCCCGCCATTCGGAGACAGCACAAACTACCTATCAATCACGTGCACTAGCAAAAGATCAAAAGGAAGCTACCTCAAAATACAACCTAAAGTAAGTGCTCGTCTTGATCGCGGGTTTGATCTCATCAACGGAGAGTGGATTGGCTATAAGCGTAACTACTTCACGCTTGTTGCGGCGTACTCGCTAGCACCATTGACATTCACCGAGTCTTTGTCTCATCAGTTCTTTCTTACCACTAAAAATCAGCAAGATCTCCGAATTCACCGTTTTCGCGTCTGCTTAACTTCTCACTGTGCCGAGGACGAATGCTCTCCAATAAGTTTAATTCAGCATACCGCCAAAAGAGACCGCGGGCCGCAGTTTACGCCACCTGCTCATGACGCCGTTCCGGGGGAACTTCCCAAACATGATCTCATGCGACTGGTAGCAAATATCAGAAATGGTGACAAGATATCCCAATGCCGGCAGCTATTTTTCATGACCAAAGAGGAGGTAGCTGGTATCTCTAGCGACGGCATCTTGGCTTACTACGAAAGCGGAGTAGACATTGCACGTGTGGCTCGTTATGAGCGGGTTCAATTCCTGTCATCTGGAGCCGGCACAAGAAAGCTGGCATCGACCAACAACAAACACTACCTACTAGTGGTGAAACTTACTGCAGTGACTGAGGATGGGGAGGAGCACATTTTGGCCTCAACTAAAACTCCTCCTCTAGTTATTAGAGGTCGACTGCCTTCAAACTACATCACCCGTCCCTTGGAAAATGACGAAAACGAAGACGCAAAACCTCAGCCAAAAAGAGGCCGCGTAATGCCACTTGGTCAATCCCAGCGGATCAATATCGAGAGAATTGGCACTTCCAAATTGCCCAAGGTCTTTAAAGATACACAATCGGAGGCGCCATCAGCATTTGATCCTCAACTATTTGAACAGCTGCGGGGCGAGGACGATGCAAATGAAGCAAGAGGCGATGTCATGGATCCGCTTCCAGCTTCTCAAGTGCAAACACCGAAGAAATCTTCATGTTGTTCCAACGGCTCAGTGATGCTTGTTGTCCAGGAATCGCCGATGGATTCGCTGTCCGAAATCCTGTGGCCAGACTCCCTCAATATGGAAGCTTTCTCTGATGAGCAGCTTCCTCTGTTCTCGGAAACGTTCAGATTTAACCTCGAGCTGCAACTCTCTCGCGACTGCTCCAAATACTATTCGTTTCCCGTGCCCGTGACGTTTCCCAATTCAGTGGGACTGCCAGCACCACTTCAAATCGAACAACTAAAGCAGCCACGCGCAAGAACTTGCCTGAGAACAGTACTATGCAAGCACGGAAATAAACGGCGACAAAGAAAATATCGCCGATCTGGCTTCAAAGAAGAAGGCTCTAATTTGGAGACTCTTGTCAACAAATTGGCACAGATTAGAGAAGGCATACGTGCAACCTCACTGTCACCGCTCACAGCTTTCTCTCAGGATCTCGGTTCAGATCAAAATTTAAAGGACAACCAAACATAGATCCACTACAAATTGCATCCCCGTTCTGTTTCAGTCGACTCCGGAGAAGTCGTGGGTGCACCAGTACCGCACCAACTTACTGCTACCGTTACTCAAGCGCCAGACAATCCTCTCCAGGTCTAATCCCGGATGTTGTTTTTCAGTTTCTTTAAGACCCTTGTGGACCAGGAAGTTGTGGTTGAATTGAAGAATGACATCGAAATAAAAGGTACCTTGCGCCTGGTGGACCAGTATTTGAACTTGAAGTTGGACAACATCTCCACGGTCAATGAGCCCAAATACCCCCATTTGAAGGCGGTAAAGACGCTCTTCGTCCGTGGATCTACTGTTCGCTATGTCCATTTGAATGCCAGCTCCGTTGACTGTACTTTGCTACAAGATGCTTCCAGAAGAGGTATGTGAAAATTGGATTCTCCCATTATTTTTGAGATCATTACTAACGACAGAGGCGTTGGCCCAGGCTGGGAAATAACCAAACCACCCATACAGTGTATATTACGGCAGAGCTATCCAATGTATACCGATACTCATCTCTCGTATTCATTTTATCATTTTCTCAGATTAGGTTCTGTGTTGAGTCGCAAAAAGCATCGAGCCCGCGTGTGCCCAGGCTTATGGCAGTATGAGCAGATCTTTTTCGTTTTTTCCCTTTTACTTAAGCTAAGCTCAGTAATTGCCAGCTGTACTATGGCTGAATCCTGGGTCTCAGTGTGAAGTGATCGTAGGTTAGCCTTGAGCTTGGGAAGTATGACGTAATCGTGGTTCTCGTCCATGTTCGACAACTTGTGCTGACAATTCGGACAGAAGGCAGACTTTCGAATGATTTCATCAAAGGTATCCTCGTCGATCGTGTTTTGAATATCGCCGCTTGGGTTCACCCGTTCTATGACTAAATTCAAGTATCTTAGCTTGTTTTCGTACTCCGTCTTAATCTTCGCAAGCTCCTCGTATTTTTTTGACACAACACCCGCTAGCTGCTCTACAGTTGCAGAGATGTCTGGAATCAGCATTATAATCTAAAGGTGCACGGGTTTTCAAATGCGCATATAAAGGGTACAAGCATTGGGTCCCACCGCATGTTGGACAAGATGGCCAGAACATGACATAATTTTTTGCATATTTAGTCTTCCTTGGGTTCCATGCCATGATCTACTTTTCCAATTGGGCAACACGTACTCCCCGGAGTCTTCTGGACAAGTCAATCAAATAATCGCAAGGACTTAGGAAGTTTTCACGGTATTCGTCTGTTCATAGGCTTCGGTTCACCCCTTTAAAGAAATTTACACAGTAGCTAAATACCCAAAACTCACAATCCTCCCTTGATTGAGTTCCCAACTAGTAAAAGTTACTTGGAGAGTATCACTCTCAGGAACGAAAAAGCATGTATTTGGTTGACTAATCCAGTGCATACATCTATAAATCTGCCTTTCAATGGCTTTTCTTGGTGCGTGGGTAGCGGGGCTACCGAAGATTTGCGTTTCCTTTCGTATATGAGACTTTTTCGCAGTCGGGTTGATTATCTGCAGAACCTAGCTAACTGAGACGATATTCTAGAAGGATTGGTGGCCTCAGAAAGAGTTCTTTGGAAGTTCAAAAGCATGAGAAATTTTGCATCTGTCACAGTATCGCAGCCTGGGGCACTTCTGTGGAGTCTAAGCGCCTACAGTGATCGAAATGTCTGTTTTCAGGCTAAGGAGAAGAGTTTATGGTCGATAATTTTGATTTTGATAAGAGTGCAGGGTTTTCAAACTCAATAGCCCTAAAAATACCTAATTTTCCAGAAAATCGAGAAATTTGGGTTCAATTTGCACCTAATAAACCACTTTTTTTCGAAATTCTTTGCTGTGATGGCATTTGGCAGAAGCGCACTGTCGCACACTTTAGGCATGTTGAGGGCCTACTGACCCGGTTCGATCCTGGCGGTCGACGAAATAAGTGCTTGAGTAGTCAGTATCTTATTCGTTAGTAATGAGTAGCATCATCACTGGAGGGAAGCAATTCAGCACAGTTGGCTACCCGTGAGGAGGCGAAACGGAAGATCGGAGGTCAACTACTCTATTGTCTAGGGTGTCGTGTAGCGACTCCGAAACTTTTTGGATATTAAAGTATTTAAACTTTTTTAATTCTAAAACATTTCCCACTACAACAACGCGCGCTCTATAAGATTATGTTTCTCTTCCCTCTTGTTCATTTTGAACGCTAGGTATTCTTCTCGCCGATGGTCTCCGGACCAAACAATGACCTTAACCGGTTTCGCTCACCAAACATCATAATTAGCACAAGAGAAGCACACAAAACACAACTAAATGCTAGACCAGTGAAAGTTGAACTGGGACCAAGAAGGGCCAGAATGCTAAAACCAATGGCGGAAGCTGAAAGTGGTAGAAGCAAACGCTTCCGAAGGTCTCCATAACGGGTTAGAACTCCGCGGTCGCTGTAGAAACGAATTATAAATGAAATGCAGTATGCTATCCGGATTGCCATGTTAAAGACATTTGCCAAAATAAGGCCCTGCAAGTCCATGGCTAACTTGTCCACCAAGACATACAGCAAACCAAGAACAAGAGCAGAGCACATGGACATGACTATTGAAAACCTGGAGATGTCAGCCTCACTGCATGCGCTGGAGAAGAAGCCCTCCAAAATTCCGTTGAATGCTAAGAAGGGTAAGTAAAGGATGTAGCGAGGAAACTGGTCGTAGAGCAGCGAGTTGTTCCACTTCTCATTGTTCCCTAATAAGAGCTTGAGAAGAAAAGACCCGTTGAAGTAGCCTCCAATCACCATAATACCACAGAAGTTAGAATAAAACACGATCAAATCCTCCATAAGTGAATACGTTGATCCAACCTGATTGTGTGCAAATGTCTTGGTGAAGGAGATACGAAGCGACTCCTCGATTGGCTGAAAAAGCAACCTTGCCACGATTGACCCGTAGTTACTGATTACGGAATACACTCCCTGTTGTGTAGCATCAAGCAAATATACCACAAGGAGAGTGTCACCCTCAGTGAGCAAATGCTTGAAAATCATCTGCACAAAGAGCCGCTTCCAGGTTGAGAACACTGAAGGCTCGAAGTGGAAGGATCTGTTAGCGCCTTTGACTCTCTCGGGACGAAATATTCTCCCTCTAAACAGAACGAAATAGTATAGGAACACTGCTATGGAGTACGCTACCTGGCCAAATACGAAGGGCAAAACTAGCATACCATCATCTTGGGACTTTCCCTCGTACGCCCGATATGATATGAGAGTGGCGGCACATTTGGCCAACATGGCGAAGCCTTCTGATTTGGAACGCGTCTTGAAATCCAAATTATACTGCCCCAACGCATGATAAGGTTCCGTGCAGAGCTCAACAAAAATGGCCAGTGCTAGCAACTTCGCGATCAAGCTCAGGGTAGAAAGTTCTGAGAATACGTGTCTGAAAATGTCCAGATTTCTCTGGGTGTAATAAAGAACCGCAGAGATGGGTAGCCCCAAAATGAGGGGTAAAAATGCAAAGTTCGTTACAATTCTTCGTAAATTTTCTTTTGATCCATCCTGTACTCTTTGAATCGCCATTCGTTCTGCCTCTCTGGCGAAAAAGAGAACCGTGTTCATCAAGAACTCAAGATAAGCGGCAATTCCGAATACCTCGGGTGACACGCTTCGAAGGAGAACTTGGTTGGAAAAGAATGTGAATGCCTTGGAGATGACTTGCGCAAGAATAAGATACGGCGCCCCTCCGATCATCGTCATGGTTTGCAAGTGATATACTGAGACCAAAATATGGTGGTAGTACTGCACAGTGTGCTCGATTTGGCAAAGCCGTGTTTGCGTGGAGAACGGGGAAGAGTGGTAGAATCCAGAAATACAGGCAAAACTGCCTAGGAGCAGTTCCTGGTTAATGAGCTAATTGGTCGCCGATAAACCTGACCTCCACTGTAATAGGTCGTGCGCGCCTTGTTTTTCAGTGCACGGCCATACACAGGTGAGCTCAGTGTCAGCTTGCAAAATTCCAACCGAGAACTTCCCAGCGCCTTTTTACTTTCGCTCTTTTACACTTATTGATCCCTGCCATTTCGTTATACTCTGCCCATACACTCCAAGCTGAGTTCAATATGAGTTACGTGCCCATCGGAAAAGATCTGGGCAACCACAATGTCGTTGGCAATCCCGACATGGAACTTCGGGAACAGGAAAGATGGCTCCCGATAGCAAACGTGGCACGACTTATGAAGCGCACGATTCCCCATCTGGCCAAGGTCAGTAAAGACGCCAAAGAATGCATGCAAGAATGTGTTAGTGAATTCATATCGTTCATCACCAGTGAAGCCAACGATAAGTGCACAAGCGATAAGCGCAAAACCATAAATGGTGAGGATGTGTTATACCTGTTGCATGATTTGGGGTTCGAAAATTACGCCGAGGTGCTAAAAATCTACTTGGCGAAGTATCGAGAACAGCAGGCGTTAAAGCAGGAAAAGGGTGAGCTGCGGCTGCTGAAAAAAGCCAAGGCTGTTGTTTCAGATCAGCAAGCCACTCTGAACACGGACCAAGGTGAGCCATACTTGAAACCAGAGGAGGGTCTCGAGATGGCCTACTCCGGTTCACCGGCCAAAGATGTGCAGACATCGGATTATTTCGAGCACTACGACAATGCTCCACAAGATGTGCATGTAGGTTTGAATCCGGAAATACCGATAGACGATAAAGATTATCGGTATAGGGATTTTATTCACGAGGAAACGGAGGACGAACCCAATGGGGGTGTTCAGAACGGTGCAACTGCCGAGTATTATTAGTCAATTTTGAAAATATTAATGGTTAGGAAAAGAGAGTGTTAGGAGCGATTCGTGTAGGATATTTTGGTGCTAAGCGATCACAGCCGTGTTTGCTTTCAGAGGTTCCTCACGCTAGCAAAACGATATCAAAGCGACATTAAAGCCCCTGATCCAACTCAGATGTTAGTCAATTAATACAAAGCCGCAATTTTCTTCAGTGGGTGGTCAACTGTGTGGAGAAAGCAGACAATATTGCATTTGGTAATTGATTTCGGACCGGGAACCCCCACTCGGTAGAGAGCTGCTAGGAGCAAGAGATCCGAAAACTGTAAACAGGAAGCTGGAAAGTCGTTGCTGTTAAATAGTAACCCGGGCGCATTAAACATGCATATGCTATTATGTGAATCTGTCTTTATCTTGGCAACCTCTAGAGCTTAAGACGACAACATCACTATTTGACCTAGGGCCGCAATCACAACTTGGACCGGCAAATTGGACAGCACGGCAGATAGTCAAGCCACCGCCGAAGACACTCATGGTGAAAGGTATGGGCGCATGTGGGGATAAGTCGAGACTCTTCTCGCTTGATATCATCGTAACATATGATGCAAATTTGAGACAGATCTTCAGGGCCAGAAAAGTGGCGGAGCCGCAGCACTGCCAACTCTTTTTTCCGAAAATCAATAAATAACCGTGTTTTAGCGACTGCGCCTTTCAAACTGGTGTATGATGCGGGTGCCACGTACACTGGATAGGTGTAGTAGTACATGAAAATCACGGAATAGACGCAGCATGTTGCGAACCGAGCCAAGTAGAGCACGAACTCCGCGGTGAACGTGATAGTAAGCTTCCTTCGCTTCCATTCTTTTTGCTCTGCCGCCTCACATGACCGGATAATCTTGTCCTCATATAAGTTCGCAAGCACATGAACCGAGGTTGACAATGTCATCGGATAATGTGTGATGATCTCAAAGCCAAACACCGTGATGAGCACATTGTGTTGAAGATAGTTCTGCACGATGACATCGTAGAAGTATTTGTAGATTAGCAATCCGTCCACTAGATGGAGAAGCAAAATACCAAAACACATGCGCCAATGCTCGCTGAGCGCAGTGGCCGAATAACTGCGCTCGGCAGCCAAGTAGTGAAAACACTTGACCGACCAGACACATACAAAAAGGGCAGCGAACTTACCCAGTTCTGTGGACATTTCAGTGGAATAGCCACTGCCGACAAAAAATGCCGCAAAAGCCACGAGGAACTCCCAGAATGTGTATCTTCCTTTGCGTTTGAATACCGTCACTTCATGTTGAGTGAGGCGCCCGAATATGAGATAATTTGTGAATCTAGAGAGCGACGCGAGCGGATGCAATAGCATCATCGACACGTATAACCGGCTGGATTGCGATAGTCGCTCAGAAAGCGGTGTCATATTGTGAGCCGGAGTTGAGGGCAGTAAACCCGATTACCAACAGCTGGAAGACTCTCAAGGAGGTGAGCCAAGCTTCTCAAAATGATGATTGGCTTTGGGAAAATGGTGGGCTTTTCTCAGAAGAAGTAGAAATTCTCTGAACAAGAAAGTTCTATGGCCGTGGCTAGTTAATGTGATGCGTGCAGACTGCGTGCAGGGAGATTATGCAGAGCACTTGTCTTCCCGCCAGAACACGCTCAGGAGAAGACGTGAAATCTGAAATTTGAGGTTCATCGCCTACACGGTATTGATAATTGGCCTTTTTTTCTACCGCAGGCTTCGTTTAGTCGTACAAGAACTGCCTGGTTAGAACATTACGGTATATTTGTGAGGAAATCCAAACATCACAAATCGTCTCGGATTCTGATCTTCTCGTTTCAAATCAAAGCTCTGCGGTCTCTCTCACTCTCCTTCTCTCTTTCTCTCTCTCGTTACATCTGTTCTGCCTCTCGTCTTCTCCCCAGATTCAACTTCGCATCTCATCGCGAAAAATTCCCTGGCTCAGACTACTCCACTATGGCTCGCAGAAACAAGGGCGCCAAATTCCTGAAAAGAGACAAGGACAGCCGTGGCTCATGGACTGAAGTGCTGCGTGATAATGCCAAATGGGAGGCTTACTATAAGGCCCAAAACCTCATTCCTGACCTGGAATGGGAAACGTTCAAGACTCACTGTCAGCAAGATCTCCCCCTCACATTCCGTGTCACTGGTTCCAAGGCACACGCCGAGGAAGTGAACCAGAAGTTCATCGATGACCATGTTTCCAAGTTGAAAGACGCTCAGTTTGAGGGCAAAGAGCTTGCCCCGAAGAACATTGCATTCTACCCCAACAAGCTCGGATGGCAGATCGACGTTCCCAAGTCGGTGATCAGAAAGAATGCTCAGTTTGCGAAAACTCAACGGTTCCTTGTTTTGGAGACGACTGTGGGAAACATCTCGAGGCAGGAAGCAGTTTCCATGATTCCTCCCCTTCTCATGGATGTGCAGCCCCATCATGCTGTGCTCGACATGTGCGCAGCACCGGGTTCGAAGACCGCGCAATTGGTTGAATCACTCCATTTTAAAGACCCCAGCCCTCTGGGCTTCGTGGTCGCCAACGACTCGGACTACAAAAGACTGCACATGTTGGTGCATCAGGTGAAGAGATTGAACCTGCCCAACTTTTTGGTGGTCAACCACGACGCACAGTTGTTCCCCAGAATCAAACCTGAAGGCTCTGTAAGTCACATTTTGTTCGACAGAATATTGTGCGATGTTCCATGTTCCGGTGATGGAACCATGAGAAAGAACATCAACGTGTGGAAGGATTTCTCCGTTGGCGACGGCATGGGTTTGCATCCTTTGCAAATAAATATCCTCACCAGAGGTTTGCAGCTTCTAAAAGAGGGTGGCCGTTTAGTTTACTCCACTTGTTCGATGAACCCTGTTGAAAACGAGGCGGTGGTTGCCGAGGCTTTGAGAAAGTTCAAAAACATCAGGGTCGCCGACATGTCCGGTGAGTTGGAAGGTTTGATCAGAAGACCGGGTGTTTCCTCGTGGAAAATTATTGACAGAGAGTTGCGGGAACAAAGTGAACCAGGTGAGAAAATCCACGCCACGGCATTCCCTCCATCTCCAGAGGAGGCTGAAAAGTTTCACTTAGACCGCTGTATGAGGGTGTATCCTCACTTGCAGAACACTGGAGGTTTCTTCATCACTGTTTTCGAGAAAGAGGCTAGCCCCAAGAAAGAGGAGCCAGATGCAAAGAGACAGAAGATCGAAGTACCCGAACAGGCCAAGGTGGAGGCCATCCCTCAGAGTAAACAAAAGACCCCCAGAACGGCTAACGAGGAACCCTTTATTTTCTTGGACCCCTCGAACGAGCAGTTGCAGAAGTGCTGGGAATTCTACGACATTGGAGCGAACTTCCCTAAGAACACCTGCCTTGTCAGAAACGCTACGGGGGAGGCCTGTCGTACCATTTATTACGTGAGTCCTTCAATTCTGCGGATTTTGAACTCAGTGCCCCAGAAGTTGAAGCTCATTCACGCAGGCATCAAGATTTTCTCTGCTCAAAGAAACGACTCAGGTCCATGCCCATGGAGAGCGCAGAACGAAGCGTTGCATGTGTTGCAGTCACATTTGGGCAATGCAAGAAAAGCATCCACGAACTTGGAAATGTTAAAGTTGCTCTTCCAGGATGCGTTCCCTCGGCTCGAGAAGATTGGTGGTTCTGGACTTGATGCAGAATTCGTTGAGAAATTGCAAACTCTCAGTGAAGGCTGTCTCTTTATTAATGTCAGCAGGGAAAATGCTGAAGACTTGCTCTTGCCTTTGTGGAAAGGCAGAGCCAACGTGAATCTCATGGTCAACAAGCACGACACGCAGGAGTTGTTGATGCGGTTGTATGACATTGAAACACTGGCTTTGGACGAGGGCAAGGAAAAGGTTTACCAAGAGAATATTGAGAAAAAGAGAGAGCAGAGTCTGACGGCTGAGCCTGAGTCTGAGAAGGAGGGGAGCAGTGAGGACAAAAACGGGGAGCAGCTCTAGGTTTTGGGGTAAAGAGCGTCCACATGTGGCAAGCCACAGGATTTGATAGGCACATAAATTAACGCAAGCCCGCATACATGGCCCTTTCTAGCGAAGGTCGTAGGTGCCGAAACAGCATCCTTGCATTTTCTAAGAGCTTTCATCTCCCGAAGAATCAGAAGTGAAAGCGGCATAGTTAGTATCTGGTGCAACGTCCAACGAGCCCTGAATCATCTGCGACTCTTCCGCAAGCTGACTCATGATTTGATCTTCAAACGCCTTATAGTCATCATTTTGGGGGCTACTAGGTGAAAGTTCCCACAATGGTGGGTTCGAACCGGCGCCAGATTCGTCGCGCAGTGCAGAAGAAGAGCTCAATTCGGAAGTGCCGATGTCGTTGCTGGGCTCGTTAGTCACAATCTCCATGTGATCTGGATCAGGATATAACTTTCCTTTGATTTCCTTGTCTTCTAGTGGCTTGGTCGCGTCAATTTGCGATTCCGAAGGCGTCTCAAATGTTGGACGAGCATCCACATAGTCCGTATCGGAGATGCTGGGACTGTCAAGTTCCAGACTTGCCACAGTGTTGTTTTCATTCGTACCGCTTTCATTCTCACTGGAATCTGCATTCCTATTCTTCAAGCTGTACTTCTCCTTTTCAATCTCTTGAGTATCCAAATCGCTTTCGCTTCGGCTATCCAGAACTCTTTTAACATTGCCATCCTTGTTCTTGGTGATGTAAGCATCATTATATGCTAGACTAGAATCTTCAGCATCCGAAGAATGCGTCAACGCTTCTCTCGGGAGTTTTTCGGATTTCGCATCGGTATCAAAATGCGTGGAGCATTCTTCGCTTCCGGAAGGGTCTTCCCTCGAGCTCTGCGAGTTTGCTACTGAATTTTTAACGGCATTGGCCGACTCCAAACGATGGGACTTGCCCCCAGAAATGTCTTTCACAATTGAAATCCGCTCTTTTGGAGTATGGATTACCGAGCTTGCAGATTCGAACTCCAGGCCCAGGTCTATAGCCTCTTCCTGAAGAGTCCAGCCCGATTTCGCATTGGCGATCTCATTTTGCACTTCATAACATGAGGGTCTTATTAGGTTGCCGTTCTCAGGCTCACGGATTGGACTGCTTGCCTGTACTTGTATATCGTTAACGTTGCGTGAGGAAGTGGGAGACGAGGCTATTGTGCCCGCACTTACTTCCTCGGTATCTCCTTCGCAATTCAGATCAGCATCATTCCGATGGACTATCGAAGCACCCCTAATTCCTATTATCTGCGAGGATTGGAAGTCCAGATCATCCATCTCCGAAAAGATCACTGTTTTTCTAGGACTAGAGTCCGGGTGACGAAGGTCGGGCACTTTGAGAGAGAGATTTTCTTGCTCTGTGGTTGACTGCAACTGAGGACTGGAATCAAGATTCCTGAGCTTTACCGGTGAGCCGTTCTCTGCCAGTCTTGACAATTTGCGTTTTGTGGCTCCGCCTCCGTCTTCAATTTCTATCAACTCTAGAGAGGAAACTGAGGTATCACTATTATCCTCATCTGATGACATATGCAAATTCTGTAAATGGGCCAGCCGCTGGGGCCCTTCACCACCAACCACCTTCTCGAGCATCTGGTCCGCCCAGTATTCAACCATCATTCCCATGGCCAAAAGAGCAGTTTCGTCCATAGAACCCGCAGCAATATCCTTGTGACTGCCCATATACGAAATTGCCCGAAGGAGATCCAGATCTGGTAACTGGGTTCCTTGAAAGTCTTGCCGTAGTTTTAAGGGAAGTTTCAATGCCAGCGGATTTAGGGAACTGAGCACGTCGTCCGGGCTGACAACGAATCCAGGATCATCAAAAACATGCAGGTACGAATTGGAGTCTCGATCTAGAATCACGGTGCGGCCGCTTTCGTCTATGATGAGTTGATGATCAGTAGTTGAGCTAAGGACGTGGGGATTGAGAATAACACCGTTCCGGATTCGGTCATCGCAAACTTCGTATACTGAAGACCGTATTATTTCCTCTTCGGACGGAGGCACAGAATGTAGTCCGTGCTTGCTCTGGTAGCTAGATGTCAGCTCCATGAGGTGGTGATGGAGTGCACATTATGCAGATATCGTAGCACCCTGAAAGTAGAAAAATATTATGCAAATCCGAGCGGCTGCGAAATTTGAATTCTTTAGGTCTGCTGCTGCAGTTTGTGACCACAATTTTTTGGCTCTCTGCGTCAGAGTTTCTCCGCAGACCTTCCTCTCTCCACACTCGATTCTAGTGTTTACTTTCGCGACTCCATGGACCATCTTCTTCACGAACACTATCGTCTCCGAGACGAGCTACAGGCAATTGAAACAGAAAATGAGAAGCGGGCGCTTCTTTTAAACCTATCTGTTTTGTGGCAGTATAGTATGGGCAGCAGCGCTACACAAACGGATGCACCAGTGGAACACAAAGTTTCCAGTAAACTACGGGACTACGAAATCAAGCTTTCTATGCTCCAGCTGCAGCTCTCTACCAAGGAAAAGGTACACGAGGCACGTGTTGATGAATTGAAGGACGAGATATCAAGGCTCAAATCTCACCTCTCGCAGACGGCAATTTCGTCCAAGAAAGACTTTCCTTCAGTTTTCGGTCTGAAGATAGTCTCGCCTCCCTCTCTGTCAGGGCGCTCTGTGTCCCTTAACAGTAACTTTTTCTCTCCAGACCGAAGCATATTCAACTCCACGTCGCCGCTATTTCCGTCGTCCAAGGGTTCAGACAGTATGGCATCTATATTGGCGCTGGCGTCATTGAAGCTTTCGCAGAGCGAAGGAGGTAAGGCCTTCTCTCCTTCGTCGAGTGCAGACCTGACTCCTGTGAGAACAGCTCTCGAGTCGGAAGAAGCTCCGCTTTCGAAGGAGGGCACCGGAAGCAGCAGGTCCGAGAAGCCAAAGAAGAAGAAATTGAGGCTTGTGTCCCTAAGCAACTCCAAACCTGGCGAAGAGGCCAAACTATTGCCAGAAGAGACCGACCATGCAGACACCCTAGACATGTACAAGGATGAGAACTTTGAACTCCATTCAAGTTCGCCCTTGAAGGCCCCACAGCTTCTGGTGTCGAGTGCTGAGCCGGCGGTGAAAAAGCGCCATATTTTCAAGATATGAGTGTGTCTGTAGAGCGGTAAGACTAGGACAAGTGAACGACAGTGTTCTGCTATTCACTTGAGACCAACGGGGGCGGCTTCTACTACCCTCATCTACGACAAGCGGATCTAAGCACGAAAATTGCAGGTTCTGTCTAGGAATTGGCAACTGGTGCTTGGTTCGAGTTAATTTCGGGCCGACGTTGACTACGATCTCCCACCCTCACACGTGCCACCTCTCGACAACCTTACAAAGCCAAAATCCATTCCAAGATTTACAGTACGCGTTCAAACTTTTTCCCTGCCCTCCTTTGTCACAATCTTCTCCACAGTTCCTTCGTCTTCTAGTCACGTGATTCGGTGTCGGCCCTCACTGATCGCCAATCTAGAGGCGAACCCATATATGCTCAGATCACAAGGCAAAGCGTTCACTCTAGCAGCTGCTAAGAACAGTCGGCTCGTGTTGCGAAGTCCAAATGGACTAGCTGCAGTGGTATTTGGTAAAAGGTATGCATCATACGCCAAAGACTCCCCACATTCACGGATATTCGATTTGAGCCCAGAGGAGGTGATTACAAATTTGCCCCACTTACCCTTACCCGTAACAAAAGCACTTCCTGCTTTTGAATCTGACCTCAAATTCTACGATGGTATCCCGGATATTCTTGTCAAGAAGAATTCCTCGAGTTCGACGGACGACAAGTCCCAAGACCGAAAACCCGAAGATATCAAGAAAGAGACACCACAAAAGAAGGAGAAGGAACCAACTAAAAGGCAACCCTCGGACGAACCGCAAAATGAAGTGCCAGAGTTACCCAAAGAAAAGACCCCGAAATCATTCCAGTCCTCTCAGCTTTCGCTGTCGTCGGGTCCTACGGCTGCCGGTTCCGGAGGCGGACACAACGGAGACAACAACAACAACAACAACAACAACAACAACAATGATGATGATGACGGATCCAAAGATCCCGCACAGCCTGCTCCAGAATCCTCAGCCAGCAGTTATCCGCCCTTACTTGCCATTCCCATGAAGGACAAAATGCCTTTACCAGGTCGGGCTTTTTCTATTAATGTAACTGACCCTGCGGTTCAGGATGCTCTTCTTGAAATATGTGCTCGGTCTCAACCGCATTTCGTGATGTTTCATGTTCGGGACCCAGACGCCCCGGACACAGATGTTATTCACAGCCAAAGCTCGGTGTACCTGATCGGAGTACATTGCCATATCCAGAAGCATGTGAAAGAGGGTGAAAACATGCGTATTTTAGGATACGCGTTAGAAAGATGTCGCATGGACAAACTCCTTACCGCTGAGGAGCAGAAGCAGGACGAAGAAGACGAGTCGTACGGTGAAGTTTACCCTACCTCATATCTCAAAGATGCAGGTGTATCTTTCGGTCTTGTCTCAGTATGTAAAGATTTGAGTTTCGATCTCAAATCACCCACGATGACTGCGCTTCGAGAGGAAGTTAGCGATCTCATGAAGCAATTGGCTATCAGTATTCCTTCCAAGAAAGAGACCTCGAGCGTGGCAGCTCAGCTTATTAACAGTCCAGATAAATTGGCTGACTTTCTTGGCTCGATTACGGCTGCCCTGCCCAAATCTATTCAAGAGTTATTGGAAGAGTTTAACATTGAGGAGCGATTACGCAAGGCTTTGTCTTTGTTTAAGACTGAGTACGAGGCCTTCAAGCTCGCAGACCAAACAATGCGAGAGCTTTCGCTGAAATCAGACGAAGCACAGACAAAGATTCTCGTGAAAGAATTCATCAAGAATTTGAAGAAAAATGCCGGCTTGGCAGGAAATGGTGAGGGTGGCAAGGCCGGGAAATTTGACGAAAGGTTGAAGCATCTCAAGCTCTCGGAGGAAGCCATGGAAGCTTACACTTCGGAGAAAGAGAAGATGGAATCTCAAAATGAGCATCTGACCGAAATCGGCGTTAGTGAGCGCTACTTGGACTGGTTGACATCCATTCCCTGGGGCGTGTATTCTAAGGACAGATTTAATCTTAAAGTTGCTAGGGAGATTTTAGATCGTGACCACTACGGCTTAAAGGATGTCAAGGACCACATCCTTGAGTTTATTGCCAGAGGCAAGATTTCGGGTAAGGTTGACGGCAAGATTTTGTGTTTTGCTGGTCCGCCAGGTACCGGCAAAACGTCGATTGCGAAATCTATTGCCGAGGCCTTGGGCCGTCGGTATGTCAGAATTGCTATGGGAGGAATCCAAGACGTTCACGAGGTCAAAGGTCACCGCAGAACTTATATTGGTTCGATTCCCGGACGGATCATCTATGCATTGAAATCTGCCAAAACTTCCAATCCATTATTGTTGATTGATGAGATCGACAAATTGGACTTGTCTAAGGGAGGTGGAGCGGCTTCTGCTTTCTTGGAAATTCTTGACCCCGAGCAAAATCATGAGTTTGTCGATAACTACATTGATGTCAAGGTGGACCTATCGAAGGTGATGTTTGTCTGCACAGCTAACTACCTTGGAAACATTCCAGGCCCGCTTAGAGATCGAATGGACGTTATTGACGTCTCTGGGTACACCACTAACGAAAAAATTGAGATTTCCCAACGCCATTTGATTCCACAGGGAGCGAAGAAGTCTGGGTTAGATGAAAGTCACGTTCATATCCCAAAGGAAACTGTGGCACGTCTTATCGAGAATTATTGTCGTGAGAGTGGCTTGAGAAACGTGAAAAAACTTATCAACCGCATCTTTAGCAAGGCATCTTTGAAAATAGTTGAGGATCTCGAGATGAAGAATCCAGTGGAAGACAAGGTTGCAGAGGCAAATGTTGCGTCTCTGCTGGAGAGATCGGCCAACGAATCTCCCGAGGAGAAAATGGATGCAACAGAAGAGACCATTGGCTTTGAAGAGGTGTTAGATGTCAAGCCTTTAGATATTCCTCCAGATGAAAAGTTGGAGATTACCCCAGAGAATCTTAAGGATTTCGTGGGACCTGAAATCTACACTAACTCTCGTGTATATGACAAGCCTCCTCCCGGTGTGGCAACCGGTCTTTCGTTCAACTCATCTGGGAATGGTGGTGCATTATACATTGAGTCTATCTTGACCAATTCCATTGGTTCGGGAACCGGACACGCTGGCATGCACGTCACTGGTCACTTGAGAGATGTGATGAAGGAGTCGGCCCAGATTGCATACTCGTACGCCAAGTCTTTCATGGTCAAGAATTACGCCACCAATCGATTCTTTGAGGCGGCGGATATCCACGTACACTGCCCAGATGGAGCAATTCCTAAAGATGGTCCTTCTGCGGGTATTGCTTTCACGTCCTCTTTGGTGTCTTTGGCATTAAACGAACCCTTACCTCCTAATGTGGCCATGACGGGTGAGCTCACTCTCACGGGTAAAGTTTCTGCAGTTGGGGGCCTCAGAGAGAAGATCTTGGGTGCCAAGCGGTATGGTTGTGACACTGTGATCTTCCCGAAAGATATCGAGAACGAGCTTGAAGAGATTCCTGCTGAGGTGAAGGAGGGTGTCACGTTTATTCCTGTGCTGTGGTATGACGAGGTGTTCAAAGTTATTTATCCCAACTCGGATGCTGAGAGATTCAACAGCGTTTGGAAGGCTGAATTTGCAAAGTTGGACGAGAAAAAGAAGAAGAAGTGAAATCATGTTCTTCACAATAGAGATGGCTTTACGCCTTGTAAATAAAACATATTTGGAATGTTTGCATAGGACTATACATAAACGAATAAAGCAGAGAATTTCGTATTTTGCGCTTCGCTTTTTTCAAAAGCCTATCGATCGCTCTTCAGCTCATTCGTCATGTCAGTGAAAAAATCACGCACCTCTTGCTCCGTCACCACCTTATCCAGATCCACAAAGTCCTTGAAAAAGTCCTTCAATTTTGCCTTCATCATGCCATATGCATGCAATCCTTCAATTGCCTGTGGAGCAGGAAGACTACGAAGAGCATTAGAACCCAATTCGTAAAGCGATCCCGTTGACGAATTATTGGACCCGTTGTCGTCCGCAGGAGGCTCGTAGACCTTGTCTTCGTCTGCTAAGAACGGAAATCGCCTGAGAAGCTTAGCCAATCTCAGGCTCTCGCTTAGACTCTCTGCAATTTTCTTGAGAGGGCCCTTGAAATTTTGCAGCAAGAATACAGAAAAGGGCGTTTTCGGTGCCCCGGGGCCCTTTTTGGCAGGCGGCTCAACGTCATTTAGTGCGTCGGCCTGCTTCTTCCACTCATCTGCTGATGTGATGTCGTAAAAGTGAGGTCTCGTGGTAAAAACCACTTCGTTGAGTTTTGCAAGTTCGTCAAAAGCGTCTCTATGTGCTTGAACACATTGCCAGCATATAAACTCCGAAAAGTTCTCCTGCTCGGGGAAATGCACAACCTCATCCTCAACATCTGGTACAGTCGTTGTGGTCTGATTGTCCTCTGCTGCTTCTGCACCAGGGGATGGAAGGTCGTCGAGCCTGTTGACGCCAGCACCCTCAGGCGCTTTGTGGAACAAGCCCGGTCTATAGCCCAAAATGCAATCCTGATGAAACCAGTCTTCCCCGCATTTGTCACCAAGATAGCACTGATGCATGACGCGAGTTTCTCTAACTGGGTTGTAGATCATGCCACACGAGCAAAAGCGGCCCTGAAAGTTGTGGTTGTATGAGTTCTCGGAGCCAGGAACGTCTTCGGCAGGGCCCAAATCTAGCGTCCGTGTGAAATGACTATGGGAAAACAGACCGGTTCGCATGCGGGGGAATTCAGAGCTTGCAGACTGTTGAACCGGCGTTTGGCGTGTTGAACTGAACGAGGAGGTGGTGATGGAGTGACTCGTCATGTGAATATTGGAAGTTAAGGAGGGCGGCGATGCCCCTTCCGCGAGCCCACCTGGTCCATGGTTTCGCTCGCTATTTGGGTGAGTATTACCGGAGGTGCCGGTGCCAGAACGAGCAGCTTGTTGCCGTAGCCTGCAAGCATCACCTTTGCTCATTCGGGTAGTTCCACAGTCACATGTGAAGTCGCGCTTTGTGAACAACTCAGCGAGCTCGTGGGTCAGGTGGCACTGAATGGAGCACGAGTAGCACACTCCAATGCTGCCACCACCGTGTTGCCGCAGGCACGTAAGACAGGCGTATATTTGTTGCCTGAGAACTTGAGGATACGTGCACATATCCGGCTCGAAGGGCATGAGCTCACGTGCTTCATTTTCGAGCTCCTCCTGTTTCTTGAGGTATTCAACTGCAGTAACAGGCTCCATAACGGTTGGGCAGGTGGGTATGTAGGTTTTGCCGACAATTAACCAGTAAATTTTATGCTAAAATAGCTAGTCCCTTGGGCTTTGTAACCGTGAGCTTAGAGCTGGGCTGGAAAGCCTATAAGATGAAGGTAGCCGTTTGCGGAACGATTCGCAAATTGCTGAATCGTGGAGACCAGGGAGACAAAACTTGGAATAGAATTGGCGCAAATTAAACGCTTTTCTTGATTGCTTGTGTAAATCAAAACCCAGCTAGTCTGTAAACCGATATCGTTGTCCTCCAGGCGGTTGCTAAACTGAAACCACTGGGATAGATTCGCACAAACACCCGTACCTCCGATCTTGTTACACCCGTACCTACTAGAGAAGAATACCCTAGCATTCCTCTGCGGAAGGGCGTTATATTTTTCGAAATCATCTTCATGGGGCATAATATGTGTCCCGCATAAAATCCTGCAATGCTCTTTTTGAAACC
The DNA here is from genome assembly GCA_030567085.1 of Hermanozyma ubatubensis. Taxonomy (NCBI): domain Eukaryota; kingdom Fungi; phylum Ascomycota; class Pichiomycetes; order Serinales; family Metschnikowiaceae; genus Hermanozyma; species Hermanozyma ubatubensis. The sequence goes on along the minus strand of JAJLRP010000032.1, from coordinate 13,969 downwards.
CGCCGCTTCTCATTATTGAGTACGATTCGGCCACATTGGGCGTCGTCCGTTCTGCATGTAGTCAGGCACCCTGTAATTTCCCCGATCGGGTTGATGGCGCGCGTCGCGTGGGCTGCATCTCTTCACCTCCATCTACTCCTAGTCCACTCTTTCACATTACGCGTTTATTCTGGATTAGCAGGCAACGCCATCTCTAATTTTCAAACTTCAACCACGCACACCACATTCATCACACAGTGCCTATGTCTAGCCCCAGAAAAAGACTGGCTCAGGACTCCGACTCCGAGGAACTGACTCCCTCAATCGCCCTGAGTCCCCAGTTGCCGCCTTCTTCGCCCGCCGTTCCGTTTGAAGAAGAGGAGGAAGAAATTATCAACGATATCACCGACCTCAATCCCTCAGAAGAAGAAGATGGCGAGGACTTGATGGAAAACTTCGAGGCTGATTACCGTCATAATGATAACCAGGACCATTACGACTTGGGCGATGGAAATATTGACGACGAAGAATACGACGGTTTGGATGCTGCCGCTCGCCGCCGCGTAGATGAGCAGTTGGACCGCCGTGATGAAATCTTGGGTGTTGGCCCTCGAAACTTTAGAGGACGCGACCAGGCCATTCTCGGCGACGACGATGATGACGATGACCACATGGACGAGGTAAATGAATTCGGGTTACCGATCCAGAGGAGAAGACGTCGCAGACAGTTTCAGGACGATGCCGATGACATCATGGACGAAGCTATTGATCCGTTTTCGGAAGAACTTTCGCTCGAGTCGTTGGCAGACGTCAAGGCTCCGTCAATCACGGAATGGATTTTGCAGCCTGCGGTGCTGCGGTCGATTGCCCGTGAACTCAAATCCTTTTTGCTCGAGTTCACCGACAGCAAAGGAAGGTCTGTTTATGGTGCGCGAATCCGTACCTTGGGTGAAGTGAATGCCGAGTCATTGGAGGTGACGTATCTGCATTTGGCGGACCTGAAGGCGATTCTAGCGCTATTTTTGGCGACTTCTCCCGCGGAAATGTTGAAGATCTTTGACATTGTCGCCATGGAGGCGACCGAGTTGCACTACCCAAACTACTCACAGATCCACCAGGAGATTCACGTGCGGATTTCGAATTTCCCCAACCTTTTGACATTGCGCGAGCTCCGTGAAAAACACTTGAACCAGCTCGTGAAGGTCACGGGTGTCGTGACTCGCCGCACGGGTGTGTTCCCTCAACTCAAGTATGTGAAGTTTGACTGTCTCAAATGTGGTGCCGTGTTGGGACCTTTCACTCAGGATTCAATCCAGGAGGTCAAGGTTGATTACTGTACGAACTGTTTCGCCAAGGGCCCGTTCAAGTTGAACTCTGTTAAGACCTTGTACCGAAATTACCAGCGGGTGACGTTGCAGGAGGCACCTGGCACGGTACCTGCGGGACGGTTACCGCGCCATAGGGAGATTATTTTGCTTGCTGATCTCGTGGATGTTGCTAAACCGGGCGAATTTGTTGAGATTGTGGGCATCTACAAGAACAACTACGATGGCCATCTCAACGCCAAAAATGGGTTTCCAGTATTCAACACCGTTATTGAAGCCAATTCTATTTCCCGCAGAGACGCCTCTTCGATGTTTGCAGAGAACGGCGCTTCAGCGTGGGTGGAGGAAGATGAAAGGGAGTTCCGCCGCTTGTCTAGAGAACGCGGAATTATCGATAAGATCATCTCGCTGATGGCACCGTCCATTTACGGCCACAAGGACATCAAGACCGCCCTTGCATGCTCTCTATTCGGTGGTGTTTCCAAGAACGTCAACAACAAGCACTCGATTCGAGGCGACATCAACGTATTGTTGCTTGGTGACCCCGGAACTGCCAAGTCACAGATCTTGAAGTATGCTGAGAAGACAGCGTCGCGAGCCGTTTTTGCCACCGGCCAGGGTGCTTCGGCGGTCGGATTAACAGCTTCTGTGCGTCGAGACCCGATCACACGAGAGTGGACCTTGGAGGGCGGAGCCCTAGTGCTCGCGGACAAGGGCACGTGCCTTATCGATGAATTTGATAAGATGAACGATCAAGACCGTACGTCGATCCACGAGGCCATGGAGCAGCAGCTGATCTCGATCTCTAAGGCCGGTATCGTGACGTCCTTGCAGGCAAGATGTTCGATTGTGGCTGCCGCCAACCCTATTGGCGGCAAATACTCGCTGACGCTTCCACTTTCTCAAAACGTGAATTTGACCGAGCCCATCTTGTCGCGGTTTGACATTCTATGTGTGGTGAGAGATATCGTTAATCCTGAGCTGGACGAGCGGCTCGCCTCTTTTGTTCTCGATTCTCATATTCGTTCCCATCCGCTGAATGATAACGATATCGGTAATATCTCCGAGGATACGCGGCGCGAAAAAGAAGCCCTGGTGTTGCGCCAAAAGGAACGCGAGATCTCGCCAATTCCGCAGGAGCTTCTTATCAAGTACATCCGCTACGCAAGAGAGAAGGTGCTGCCGAAATTGCATCAGATGGACATGGACAAGGTTGCCCGCGTGTACGCCGATTTACGCCGGGAATCGATATCCACGGGGTCGTTCCCGATCACGGTGCGACACTTGGAGTCCATTATCCGCATTGCCGAAGCGTTTGCCCGAATGCGGCTAAGCGATTTTGTATCGCAAAGCGACTTGAACCGCTCCATCAAGGTCAGCATTGATAGTTTCGTTGGAGCCCAGAAGATTACCGTGAGAAAGCAGCTTCAGAAGTCTTTTATGAAGTACACATTGCCATCGTGGCAGTGAGATAATAGAATGAAATTTTTAGCCGTCTTGACGGACAATCCGTGCTGAGTAAACTTCAGAGATATGTCAATGCGTTTGGAGATCTATTATTCTTTACGCACCTCGAGAAAAAGGATCTTGATATTCTCTGATACAGAATGCCCTTCGGAAACAGCCACCCTATCCGTATACCATCTCTGGCTTATCTGATTCTTCAGGGTGCATACGCCTGCATTCTCCTTCAGATATCCCCACCCTGATTTTCATCTCTTTCCTGGTGCATTTCTTGGTCTATGCCACTCTTCTCGCGCAGAGAGCTCCCTGTCCAAATCGGGTAACCCGAGATCATCCCTCTTAAGCTGGGCGCAGAGTGGGAGGTTTTCGGCAAACATCTGCGTCACGTCGCAGTTGGTGATAAGCATTTCAGTTTAGGTAGCGCAACGGCATTCTGCCAATGTCTCAAACTATCTGCCAGTCATGATCACTAACAAAGAGCTTAAGTCTTCCAAAGACGGGACCGCATCGGCATTGTCAGTCAGTTCCCCGCGAAGCACGCATGCTCTTGCCGTTTTCGATTATGCAGGTGTTCTGCGGTTGGTCAGGGTTCGGAGTCCTGCACAGCGCGGGCAATCTGCTAATTCCATGCGGAATGGCCTCCATTCTTTGGGCGGCTATCACCGGAGATACCTTCCTAATTTGGGAGGCGCTCACAACGCTGGCAGGCGTACGCCTGGGACGGAATAAAAAAGAATGAAAATACCAAGAACCTGTATTTAACCAGACATGTTTCCGATGGCAAATCCCATCAGTATATTTCGTTTTGCTTCCCCTGCTATATCCAGCATAATCAGCTAGCTCAATGTCTAAATTGAATCCTCAGGTACTGGAAAATGATATCGTTCCTGGAACGATCCATCTCGTGGACGTGGAGAATAACCTCAACGTCCAGAAGGGCCACGGTAGTCTGTCAGATATTATCTTGCAGCCCCAACCGTCAGACAATGTCAACGATCCGTTGAGATGGAGTCAGCTCAAGAAGAATCTCCAGTTCACATTGCTTTTCGTGTGGCTGACGTTCTTGGCCACCACAGTTAACTGGACTGGTCCCTACTGGACCGAATGGACGGTGGAATTCAACTGTACCTTCAGCGAGCTCAATGTGGCATCTGCTTTGTGCTTCCTTTTCTTGGGACTCGGGTGCTTGTTCTTGCAACCCACTGCCATGAAACTTGGTCGTCGTTTCGTCTACTTGGTTTGCACGATCTTGGCTTTGGTTGCCAACATTGTGGGTATTTACACTACTAATGTGCAATATCTCTACGCCACCATGGCGATCCTGGGTTTTGCTGCTGCCCCTGTGGATTCGTTGGTGGAAATTTCGTCCACGGATGTGTTTTTCACCCATGAGAGAGCCGCTAAATTGTCGTGGCTTATTTTGGCCCTCTACTTTGGTTCTGACATTGGTCCTGTGGTTGCAGGTTATCTTCCCGACTGGAAGTGGTGCTACCGTATTCAGGTCATCATATTTGCCGTGTTGTTTGTCGTGCAGTTGTTCTTGATGGAAGATACCACCTTCCGCAGAGATACCCAGGCAACTGAGGAGAACATTCTCACCCAGATCCGCTCGCACGAGATTGAACTCGAAAAGGCGAAGTCGGCCGATCCGTCTGCCAAGAACGACAACATTGTTGTCTCTAGAGTGTCATCTTCACTGGAAGAAATGCACTTGGTTGGTACGAAGCGTTCATACTGGAAGCGTATGCATCTTGTTGAGAGGGAGTTTGCACTCCGTGAGTCTTGGTTCATGATCTTTATCCGCCCATTCTACCTTGTGCCCTTCCCTGCAGTGGTGTGGGGAGGAGTTGTTTACGGTGCCCAAATGATGTGGTTGTCTTTGCTTGCCACTACGCAGTCCCAGATCTTTGTTGAAAACTACAACTTCTCTGTCAGCGCAACCGGTCTCACAAACTTGGCCCCGTTGGGTGGTTCTATCATTGGTATGTTCTACGGAGGTGCATTTGTAGACTGGCTCTCTGTTAAGTTGGCGCGCCGCAACCACGGTGTTATGGAGCCTGAATTCCGATTGTGGGCTATGCTTGGCCCCTTGGCAATCAACGCTGCAGGTCTTTTGGCCTACGGTTTGGCTCCCGGAAATGGTGCAGCTTGGGCGATTCCCGTGGTTTTAGGTCAAGGTTTCCTTGGTTTTGCTATGAGTTCCTCTGGTCCTGTGTGCTTGGCATACGCCATTGAAAGTTACCCCGAGTTGGCTTCCGAGGCTTTGGTGCTTATGTTGTTCGTTAGAAACATGATTGGATGTGGTTTCACTTTTGCTATCCAGGGTTGGATTGACCGTGATGGTCTTGTGCTCACCACGTGGTTGATGTTCATGTTGTCGCTTGTGATTAACGGCTCTTTCGTTATCTTTATCTTCTGGGGCAAGAGTATTCGTCGCAAGACGAAGAACTACTACTACAAGATTGCCGAGGGCCATCTTGATCTCTGGAAGTAAATGGAGTTTCCTGGCATAACTTGAATGTGGGATTCTAGTGCCCTCTACGGCTGGGCCGTAAGTTAGCTTATGTGCGAATTGCTCATGACGAATTTCAAACATTGCTGCAGAATATAATGATGAGAAAAGCTATTGTAGTCAGAAAGAGAGAACTCGTAATTTGAAAGCCTGGCCACCATCTCAAACCAAACTATCGTTTAGATACAGTTCTATGTATTGGAAAAGAAGAATGCACCTTCGTTCCAAAGAAGTTCAGTCCGTTTTCGATGTCACTTTATATTTTAGTTACATCTTGATCTTTTGTTCTTTGAATAATACTGCCTCCTGAAAAACATCTGCGGTCAATCGTCTCAATGTTTTTAAGCGCCTTTGGTAGTTTCCAAAAAATTGGCTCTGGATGCGAGTTTCTACAAATTCCTAAAATTCAAAATCCTGCTCCAGGGGCAGGAGAGAAAAGGAGTCTTGATTAAGATTATCACTTTTTTAATTCAAACTCTTTCTTTTTACTTAAAATTCGTAGTCTGTAGGTGAAAAAAAAGGTCGCACCCGGATTCGAACCGGGGTTGTTCGGATCAGAACCGAAAGTGATAACCACTACACTATGCAACCAACTTCGGGAACTTTATTTCAGTACATTATTTTCAGAGTGAATTGAATATTTTTGGTTATAAAATGGTGAAATTTTATATTTAGACACATATTCATTACATAAATAGCACATAATTATGTTCAGGCACCTCAGATTCTGTACCTCTCTATTACCTATCAGGCTAATTGGTTTTAAAAAATTCCCCCACCTCCGATCAAAACCTGAGGGAGTCAACGAAGAGCCGATACTGATGCATGGATCGGATGTGGTCTGGCACCTCCTTACACTGTTGAGGAGCAACTCAGGGCCTTCCAACGAAGTGGAGGTCTCCACTATGACTAAGTCTCACTGATTAAAGAATAGGAAAGCTTGATTATAGCTCTATACGCAGGGGCATCCTAGTGAGAGCTATTGAGGGTTGATATTGATGCATGGATCAACAGATCCCTCTGTGAACATATATTGGAAATTCGGCAAGCTGCACTATTTTTGTGAGCCTCTATCAGTATTTAGGATTTTTACCATAGGCTCTTGGGTCCATGGGTTTCATATCTAAATATATGTATTATTTCGAAAAAAACTATTTAAAAACAATGCAACCTGACATATTGGCACTGTTCTTTGAATACTTACCACCTTTTGAATAGTTAACAAAGGAGCGTTCGCACTGGGTACTACGGCGTTGTATAAGAACGATATAGAAAGAAAATAAATTTCTAAGGTTTCTTTCGAAGATTCAGCAAGAATCTTGCTTATCATGCCATCCAACGCCCTTGTTTCCATCACTGACTACGCTTGCTAGCTTTAGTAGTGCATACGACGTTCACCCACTGCAACACGAATGTTAGACCTCGACAAGTACGTGCCTCCAAATAATGCTCTCCTCCATCAATTACTAACTCTAGGACCATTGAGGATGTTAAGGCATGTTTGTTCATTCCCGAGGAAGATGTACAGCAAATCTGTGCCAAAGCCATCGAGATTCTCGTAGAGGAAGCAAACATCCAGCATCTTCACACGCCGATCACGATCTGCGGCGATATCCATGGCCAACTTCATGACCTCGTCACACTCTTTGAGACGGGTGGCGAGTGTCCTCAAACACAGTACCTCTTTCTTGGCGATTTCGTCGATCGTGGATTCTATTCATTTGAAAGCCTCTTGCTACTTCTCGCGCTCAAAGTGCGCTACCCGGACAAAATAACACTTATTCGTGGAAACCACGAGTCTCGGCAGATTACAACGGTCTATGGTTTCTACGACGAGTGCCTTCGCAAGTACGGAAGTGTCAACGTGTGGCGATACTGCTGTGAGGTTTTTGACTATCTTTCACTAGGTGCAGTCGTCGGCGGGCCCGACGGTGTTTTCTGCGTACATGGTGGGCTCCTGCCGGAGATTGAGACTATAGATGAAATCAGAAGACTAGATCGCAAGCAGGAAGTGCCTCACGAGGGAGCCATGTGTGACTTGCTCTGGCTGGATCCTGAGGATGTGCAACTGTGGTCGATTCTGCCGCGTGGAGCAGGCTACTTGTTCGGCGAGAATGAGGTGCAGCGATTCAACCAGAAGAACAACATCTCGCTAATAGCCCGCGCTCACCAGCTCGTGATGGAAGGCTACAAAGAACTGTTTCTGGGGTCGCTAGTCACGGTGTGGCTGGCACCAAACTATTGTTACAGATGCGGTAACATCGCTCTGATCTTGACTATCGACGACGACTGCCTGCGACAGTACAAGGTTTTTGAGGCCAATTCGCAGGATGTCATGCAGACCCAGGCACAGAAACCAGTGGTAGATTACTTTATATAGAAAACCCCGATGCGCTTCAAAGCAGTACGTCTTGTATGCATTTGTAGCAGAAAAAAAAAATAAAGAAAAATCTTCGAGGTTGTTCAACATTTGTTGCTTTTTGCATTTGTTTGTCGATCCTGCCTTGACGCCAATTTACGGTGGCAGAAGCGTCGCGGAGCTAGGCGTTTGACGCTCCGGTGCTTGCATGCACAACTGCCTGCAACCCTGTATCTTAAAACGTACAGGCCCCCAAGAACAATGGTACTCTTGGGAGGGGTGCGGGATACCTCGCGGTCCTTGACCGGTATAGACTCATTGAATTGGTAGCTCACCAGCAAAACATTGTAGTTTTACTCCATCTCACTGATGCACATCGCTAGTTCCCAAAATTAGCCACAGTGTCGAGCAATTAATTTGAGGCAGGCCAGCGCACTGTTATTATATACAGTATCGCAATCCTCGAAAGCCGATCATCATGTTGATTCCACATGGGTAGCCCCTCGGTGCTAGTTCAGACAGTGACCAACATTTTTGAGTATTCGTGACTCTGGAGCCCCTCCTGGTTCTTTTCAGCTTCCTTGCGATGAGCTCGGTTGATTCTGACCCACCTTTCAGTAATCCAGATGGATTGGGTTTCACTTTGGAGTTGGACTTGGCATAAGCATTCGAGTCAGATGATGACGGAATTTCGCGCACTCTGTGCCGAAATTTTTCTAACCTTTCCTGCGGGCTACGTATTTTCGGCAAATTAAAGGTGCGGGTGTCACCGGTGCAACAGTTGGCCACACCTCAGGGTATTAATAACTCGGTTTGTTTTCCCTGTCGTGACATATCTCATACTTTTGAACCGCAAAACCCAAAACAGCAAAATCAAGATAAGCGGTTGTTTTTCGATATTGGCCACCTCCAACTGTGCTTTATTTAAAAGATTCCTTCCTTGCTCCGATCCTTGGCTTTCTTCACCCTTCCATCTGCAATTTTCCGACGTAAAGGCGCTTTTGATCCGGCCATCGCATCCCCTTCTTCCTCGTCATAACCGTCATTAGCATTTATTTTCATCAAAAAAGAATAGCATGAAGTTGCTCCAGATTTTAATATTCAACTTCTTGACAGCCATTGCTAGCGCAGCGTCTAGCCAGTCATCGTCCTCAACGACCTCAAAATCGACAGCGCAATCATCCACCTTGGTATGGGTAACGGGTACAAACTCGGCTGGTAATACTGTTACTACTCAGTCGATCTACTATCAGAAATTTCCGCCCGAGTCCACGGTGGCAGTATCGGTGCCGTCTGGCCTGGCGGGCTTGGGCACCATCACTGGCCATGTGGGACAAATCCGTCACTACTCTACAACCACAGTTAAAAACAATGCAGTCCTGGCTCGGAACCCTTACGATTGCCGGTATTTGTGGAGCATTTTCTTGGCTACTGGCGGATTCTTTGGCGTCCTCGTGCTCTGATAGCCCGATTCTAGATCAACTATTGCGCATTGGCGCATCCGCATCACCCCGACGAATCAAAGAACACTAACCTAGCGTTGTGGGCACACTTAAATCATTAAGAATTAAATTATACATACTCACTAGTAGTCTGATTCTTTTGCAACTGTTTTTGGGCAGGTAGCTCCCTCTGCATCGCAAAGCGCAACTCTTTTGGGTTGCAAGGTGCTGCGCTAGAGCGCGTCTGCAGGAGGTGTAAACGCCAAGGTCAATACAGCTCGCATATGGCTCCCATTCGGCTGACTTGGCCAAGCATGAAGGAACGGCGAAAGTGGATACAATCGCGCGATCTGATACCGATTGAGGCGCCGTCGAATGCAAAGGGGATCTTTTTTTTTTTGGCATCAGGTCGCCTGGTGAAGATCAACAGCTGCACTGAATTTGAACCATCTTTGATATATCTAATGTGCACTCCTGCGATGCCTGTCTCGGAATCACGCGAACGCGCAACGACTACTGATGAAAGTTCGCAAGCACGTGCGAGGTGGGAGGAGGGGGCCATTTTTTTCAGTTTTGGCAACTGTCGTGCATCGGCATTCAAGTGGAATGGGTCCTAAAGGTGTCATCTCTCGGGTGACGAGATGACTCTAACGCTCAGGTTATGAATATCGTTGAAACTGGCTGCGTCATTCACTGTTCCCAGATCACGCTTAGATGGCAACTCTTGTCATTGCTGGACAACGAGAAAGATACAGCGTTTATGAGATTCTCAAATGAGGTTGGCGATGAAATTCACCTAGTATTTTAATATTTTCCTATCGCCCCTTACCGAACCCTGTGCAATAATTGATATCGCTTAGCTCATTCAAATTAGCAGCGCACTAAGAATGTTCAGCACTTTTGCTTTTGAGTAGCTGTAGGCGTATCGTAGCTATTTCAACATGGGTTCGGAAGAGCGCGTGAACTGTGTTTCCACAACAGACGGCAGTGAGGATGGTCGTCACAACAGCCACAGTCAGAACAGCAGGAATTCATTACCTCGGCAATACTTCAACCGATCGTGTATATATTTTGATCAACAAAGGCTAAGCTCATCTTGGTGGGCTCCAGGTGTTGGTGCACGTAAAGGACATCTCGGAAACCGACCCGTAGCGACTTGTGCTTTCGAAGCTTGAGGCGTTGAATGAACCCGAGGCGTTGGGATTGAAATGGCCTTGAGCGGCTTGCTGATCCGGGTTTAGCTTTTTGGTTGGAACGGCCAGTGGAGTCGGCCGCATCTGCGAGCCATGGATCGGGTGCTACGAAGGACAGAGGTGAACAGAACGCGGACGCCAGGAGAAGCCTGCTGTCTCCATGCCGTGGATGCTTTCGTTTGCGCACCAGAACATCTTATCAGCGTTGCCAGCCAAGTAAAAACACGTGATACGTCGGTCACGTGCCGTCAAGAACATGCTCCCAACTGTGGCTCCGACATTGTTGAATCAAGGCTTCGGTAACAGTTGCCCACGTCTCCGGAATGAGTCATCCAAACTTCCTAGAAAGCACTCCGTTGCTTGAGAGTGAGCAGGACGGTATAAGGTCGTATCTTGATCAGTGGAAAACTCTCACACTCGAAAACAAAGGGTCCGTCGCTCGGGATCACGTATGTACATGAATTACTGAAGAAAGAAAGGGACAAATCGCCAAAGGATTCATCGGAGATATCTGTGCCTCGGGCTTCTCGCCTTCTCGTTTGTCTCTACTTTCGTGTCTCAATGGGTTTGCAACTAACGACAGATGGCTAATGAGCGGACTTTTCTAGCGTGGCTAAGAACGTCAATGTCGTTCATCACCATTGGCATTGGCGTGGTTCAATTATTTAGATTAAAGAGTAAAGATGGTTCTCGAGAAATTGACTTTCTGTTCGCCAAACCGATTGGAGCCGGGTTTATCGTGCTAGGAATGGCGACGTTAGTTCTTGGATTCCATCGCTTTTTCAAGGTGCAACGGATGCTTCAGGATTCTCAGTATCCTGCGTCGCAACTCCTGGTTTCTCTGGTTGTTTTCGCAGTGATTCTACTCGTTGTTGTCACGATGCTCCTGGTGTTCGCCACGCGGCCCGCGCCCTAGATGGGATCTGTTCAAGTGCGAGTGTGAGTGAGGTTGGTCGCGCGCCTCCTCGCGAGGGCATTAACCCTAATTAAGTTGTGTGCAAAGCTTTATGTGTCTGTGCACGACCACGAAAATTTGCCCTCCGCGCCCAGCGAGTGCTTCACGATTTTCGAATAGTCCCTCCTCATAACTAGCAACTACACAAAATGGTATGTTCTACCCAAAGATATGACTTTTGCAATTCCAAATCTTGAGGTGTGACTTTGATCCCTTTCACTTATGATGGCATCTCTTTGGTTTTTCATTATGCCCTGAATTCACCCGAGAAAGTCGATTTCCATCTTCATTTTGGGGTCCTGTCCTGTCTTGTCTTTTCCCCCTTCGAACCACAAATCCACCTGATTATTGTGTTGCATTTTCAATTTGCTTGCCCTTGTATCGAGTACTAACTTTCAGGGAAAAGTTCACGGATCTTTGGCTCGTGCCGGTAAGGTTAAGTCGCAAACCCCCAAGGTCGAGAAGACCGAGAAGCCTAAGAAGCCTCAGGGAAGAGCTTACAAGAGATTGTTGTACACCAAGAGATTCATCAACGTCACCTTGGTCAACGGTAAGAGAAAGGCCAACTCCAACGCCGCATAAGGTATCTACTATATCTATGCAGATGTACATTCAATACATGTAAAAGTCCATGAATAATTCACAAAACGATAGTCATCAGCAGAGGATCATCTCCATTGTGGGTGTAGCTCGTAGCAGTATACACGAGAGCGGATTTCAGCAGTTTCCTCGTCCTCCTCAAACATCGGCTTCCAATTGACCTGCTCCACTTTTTTTGCTTTCAAATCGTATTCTTCGCATGTCTCGAAGAACTTTAAATCAGCATCTAAGAGCCATGATCGATGCGGTGAAAACACTACAAGCGCAATTCCGTCGGCTTTCAAAGTGTCACGACAGGTTTGAAGTAATTTTCCATGCTCCGTGTGATTGAAAACCAAGTCAGACAAGATGACTAAGTCGAATTTTTTTTCCTCAGTGATATTTTCCGGTAATGCGTTTTCATCGTCGTCGTCGTGACAAAGTGGCCTAACGTCATTGCCCCAAATGTAGCCAAGGACTTTAGTATTGGATCTAGATCTCAGAGCGTCGCATTGATCCACATTGTACTGAATATGAGAGATCAAATCTGGATCCGGATAATCAGTACAGACCACTCTACTGGCGTCATTTATGGAGCAAATGATGCTAGGCAACCCCGAGGCCGCACCCAATTCAAGAACACGTTTGCCTTTGACTAGCTTTCCGGCCTTGTCGTCAAGATAATTAGCAGTGTATCTACCGGCATTCCAGAGTAAATGTCCCCACAAAGGTGATTTGTCGACGAGTTTTAGGGAGATAGACTTGGGCTCGGCATTGGGGACAAGCCGATCATACTCCACAAAGTGAGATTCCCCTCTTTTTTGGTAGAATCCCTCTGGTTCTTCAAAGATGCTCGATGGATACACTTCTTCTTCTTCTTCTGACATCGCGATGAGTACGTGGATGAGATCGCGAAGTCCAAAATTCACGGCCAACAACACAACACATCTTTGCCTACTCTAAAAACTGAACCAATTGGCAAACCTATGATTCGAAAATTTTCAGTCGAAGTCTTAGACGTGAAAAGAAAAAAAACGACAACTGCAGGATTCGAACCTGCGCGGGCAAAGCCCAAAAGATTTCTAATCTTTCTCCTTAACCGCTCGGACAAGTTGCCGATTTTCAACATTTTGATTAGGAAGCGTTTTCTTCAAATCTTTCAATGTTAAAAAATGCACTTTTCTCCATTTTTGCGATATATACTGTAATTATTGTTTCAAAACAAAACTTTTTGGGAACTATTCGACTAAGGCAATGCCTTCACTAACTATTAGGCCTATTTCTGTGCTTTAGATAGTTCGGGCCATGATTTAGATTGATGTTTGGGGGAAAAATAGACGGTAGTGCATGTTTCCCATGGGTTTATGAATCCCTACCGGAATATTTTAGTTCGGGTGTGCAAGGAATCTGTAATATCTGAAGCAGAGTCAAAACTTTTGCAGCCGCTGCGATTCCACTCGCTTAGTAGAGCATACTACAGCTCTACTCATGCCATTATCCCCCAAACCTTTCTGCGGCTCTGTGCATTGCCCTTGACACGCTGGCAGAAGTTTTGGAAAACACTCTATAAACTAGAATGGCAACATGGAAAGAATTCTAGTTTCTTACGCCTCTTTCAGTATGGCTCTAACGTCCCTCGAGTCAACGCCCATAAGCGTCTCACTACAGCACGTTGTCACCTTTGCGGAGACAGCTTTACGGCACATCCTTCTTTACGCACTTGTATGATTATTGCCAAGTATGTAAACATTGGTGGCACCAACTCTTTGATGAACTGGTGCCTATGCATTTACGCAATATGCTTGCACCACTTCCAGCCAACAAACAATATTACTGGATGGGTTCACCAACTTCCATCCTTACACTGTTGAAGAACAACGCAGGGCCTTCGAAAGAAGTGGAGGTCTATACTATGACTAAGTCTCACTGATTAAAGAATAGGAAAGCTTGATTATAGCTCTATACGCTGGGGCATCCCAGTAAGAGCTATTGAGGGGCTGATATTGATGCATGGATCAATAGATCCCTCTGCAAACATATATTGGAAATTCGGCAAGCTGCACTATTTTTGTGAGCCACTCTCACTATTTAGGATTTTTACCATAGGCTCTTGGGCCCATGGGTTTTATATCTAAATATATGTATTATTTAAAAAAAAAAT